>CM047805.1:138223692-138728097 GCA_026214975.1 Gentiana macrophylla | reverse complement strand
TCATTATTCATCCGCCATACTAATGGCCAAGTTTTAGTCCTTCTCTTGTATGTAGACTGATATGCTATTAACAGTGGTCCAGCCATAAGTTTTGTCAACTCATTCATCTCCGTCCTCAGCAAGGAGTTTGCCATGAAAGACCTTGGTCCAATGCACCACTTCCTTGGCGCATGCAGCACATCACACTCTCGTGATGGCCTTCATCTCTCCCCAGACTCACTATGCTTCACACCATCCTGAACGAGCCCGAGATGTCCGATTTGCAAACCCATTTCAACACCACTGACTCAAAAATGAAGCACTCCAACAAACCCAGTGAGCACCTTGCGCATCCAAAATTGTACAGGAGCTTGGTAGGGCTCTCCAATACCTAACTCTCACTGTCCGAATCCCATCCTACAAAGGTCAATTTTGCATCCCAATTCTTGCAAATCCACCGCCATCACCCGACTCCGGGTCCGCCTAGATTCTTCTCGGTTTGTTAAAGGAACGAGATAGCTCTGGAATTCATCTTATCAAGTCCTCTTCGCAACTATCCGCCTACTCGAAGACGCTGATCACTGGTGCCTCTCACTCGCTGCTCCACCACTCTGTTATCGATATTTCTTGAACAAATTTGGTGTCTTGGTGTGCCAAAAAACAACACACCGCCTCCAAATCAAGCACCGAAGCGGAATACAGTCCATACCATGGCACCGCCGCCGAACTAACTCGTTAACTCCTCATAACGGCGGACCTCCTGGCTACCACTCCGCAACCGCCCATCATCTACTCGTGATAATCTCGGCGGCACTCTATCTCTCCGCCAATCCGCCTTCCATGCCCGTAGTAAGCGCATCGAGCTTGATTACCATTTTGTCCGCGAACAGTGGCCCGTGGTCAACTCTGGCTACCAAGCATGTCCTCACTATAGCTCGGGACGCCGATATCTTCACCAAACTACTGACACGTGCCACTCTCCTCTTTCGTTCACCCAAACTTGGCCTCTTGCCCCACCAAGTTTGAATAGAGGGTATTAAACATGGTGAACTGAGCTGCTCAACATTCTCAACATTCTCTTTGAAGAAGATTCCGACCACGAAGTCAAACTGCCCAAAACGGACGATAGGGATGCGTGGGAGCAATAAGGGTATTTTGGAGTAATAAGAATTACAAGTGATTAAGTTGACTTCAGTTGTCGGTTCAAAGTCAAATGGTGATCAACTGAAGTGCTTATTTCGGATGTGATTAAACAAGTGATAAAGGCGCCGTCAAATATTCAAATACTCGGAATAATAGTCAGCAAAGAAGTGTTATCCTTTATTTAAAATGTTTATCTCTTATTTTAAATGTTTATCTCCTTTCAAGTATCCTAGGTTGATAACTATAAAAACAAGTAGTAGAAGTAAAACTTGTAACCTAGGATTTACAGTTAATAAACTCATAATTTCGGTTCATATTATTTTTCTCTATTTTTCGTTTGAATTGACAACGCGAGCTTAATTTCGCAGTTGAAGCACAGCAAACAAATGGTATACGGAATGTGGTGGCAAAGAAGATGGCACTGCTGGCAGTGATGAAACATAGGAGACTTAATGGGTACCTCGCTTGCGTAGGAGTACCTTATGTAACGGAACCTGTAGATTCTTGTGTAGAGAAGGATGCCAGTGTTCTTTTATTACGCCACGGCTAGACCTACTGAATCTAAATTTCCTCTGCACAGAGAAGGAAGAAGCGGCAGCAGCAGCGATGGTGGCAATGAAGGGGGCGATGGTGGCGGCGGCGACGGCGGTGATGGCGGTGATGGCTTGTCATGTGTTGGGTGTGCCTTGTGTAAAAGAACCAGATCGAAGATACTTGTGATGAAGGATGCGAGTGTACCGTAGTTACGCCACGGCTAGGATTTACAATTTTGGATTTCTCTGGGCCAAGCAATACAAATACGGATTTTTCATGCACAGAGATTCAATAAGATGGTCATAATTAAAGTGAGAAGAAGGCAAAATGTGTTAAAAGGCTAGACAATTTTACTATGTTTGCATACATTTGCGTTGGGCTCTACTTGGAACTCCACTTAATTTATGGTGTAGTTACATATATCACCCATAACAACAAAATCGCCTACTTTACTGATTGTGTAAAAATGATATTAATAAGAGGATTGGGTTAGCCGTAATATAACTCAAAAAGCGAGTCAAGGTCGAAAGGTTGATCATGTATCTACCTATACCTATCCTATAGGTAGAATAGGTAAAGGTTGCTTTCGATACACATGCATAACTCGTAACAATTACATACGCCACCTTACATCAGGTGATATCTTGTCGAATTTTCATTGAAGCTTTGAATTGAATTTAAACAAAGTGATAGGATAAAACAACCAGATCAAGGATATGAACAAGGCTGTCATCAACCGACAAGATCATGGCGGCATGGCCCATCGGTGGTCAGATGACGGTCTGACGGACAGTAGAAATTTTTCCGAAAAAAAAATGTTTAAAAAAATTCAACAACCATGTATTGAACTAATGACCTCATATGTAGCAGAGTTATACTTCTAACTTAATTGAGCTAAAGATGTAATTACTTAAAATTTATCTCGAAATAATATACATACACGATGTCGAATATTATTAGAAAAAGTATTTTAATAAATTTATCTGAAAAGTTGAGTGGGGTAATGCAGCGCTTTTCTGATATCGCCCTTCCTTGCCAGTGCTACCAGGCAGTGGGTGACAAAAGTATCAGCAATGACAACTTTTTTTTTGTTACCGATACATTCTACAAACTCATTAAAGGTTAATACAATAAATATCAACCCTCAATCACATACAATCCTAACACGGCCCATATAATCCATACACCATAATCAACCCACAATGTCTCTCACACTACTCAAGCACTACAAAAGATTGTCTCAATACAAGAGGACAAAATACATAACAAGTCAAAAGGTTAGGCACTGACCTTACAACCTTAAAAGCAGAAGTGACTTCGAATATTTTTGGCGCCCGCACGATTTCGCGGAATGGACCATTTAGTTTCGATTTTTTTCTTCCGAAAGCATCTTACAAAATATTACTTGAACATCGTCTTTTAAAATCCGCATACAAACAAAATTTAAATTAATTGATGTTGGATATTTTTTTTTTCACATATCGTTATGGTTTTAATTTGGGTTGCATATGAGTTATTATAAATTTGAGCCTATAATTTGGCTCTTTCTCAATTCAAGTAATTTTTTTAAAAACATTATATTAGTAGACCTGTAATTTGGGGCTTTATCAATTCAAGTAAAAAAAAGACACATTATATTAGGTCGATTGAGATTGAATCTACACGATTTTTTAAAGCATATGATTTGGATGTCAGTTTGTTGGGCCTTGGCCACCGCCTTATTGGCCTTACCATAGGGGCGGCCTTGCTTAAAGGAAGGCATAAAACCTAGCAAGCATAATAGAAATCACGGACATAATCCTCGTATCGTCCTCACCAACGTCATCTCCCCTTTAAAATGTTAAATAAAGAGTTAGTTCACAGCTCAGTAAAGAAAAACCATAATTAAGAGGGAACAATAAAGAAATCTTAGAAATTTTCACAGCTCTAATGATTTGTGTCTTTTATGGTGAAGATAGATATAGTACTAATGTTAATAATATAAAAAGGTAGTTGAAACAGGTGAGTGGTAAGAAATGACACTAAATGCAAACTGAGCAAGACATTAGCCATGACACTGATGCTAGAATGACTAACTGATCTGTAGTGATAATACCATTATCAATATCTTAACCGACTTATAACTGTAATGAAATATGAAATGAATGCAGAGTGGTCGAACAAAGTACTACATAGCCGTAATGCCCATGAAGTGAGAACGATGGCCAAATTATATAAACAAACTTTAACCAAGAGAAGTAGTGGCCTGGTTGTACTACAACGGTGGCCAAGTCGTATCTCACGGCTGAGAATTAGTCAAATATCACAATCACGCTTCGTATTTAGTTTAAAATAGGGTGAAATTAACTACAACTAAAGCAGATAAAAATGATAACTTTAAACGATATGATAAGATAAGCGAAATAGCTAAACTATGGTAAATAACACTACTCTTAACACCTTTATTGAATCACTAGGACGAGCCTAAACCGACTTACCAACCAATAGCTTCAATGAATGAATGTGTCTGTGAGTGCGATCTCCTAAATTGGTCCTGAGACGCTAATACCACAACCTTACTACACTATACTCGGTTCAATAATTCATTCCGGGGATTTAATTGACCTAATATGATTAAGAACTATGAGACGCTATGTATCCACCGAGTTCACGGGTTAACAAGAAGAATCTTACCAAGGAACAGCCTGTGAATAACTCGACTAGTTCGTGCATGACAATTCTTAGACCCCATATTGCATACTCCCTCGCAAAATACATTTATAAAGGTTATGTGTGTTCATGAATCAAGTGATCAGTTTAATTCAAGCATTAGGATCGAGTTTAAGAACACAAACATTCAAAAGGTTCAATTTTTTAGCCTTAATCATCCCTAAATCATCATTTAGCCATTAATTTTATAGCTCCATCACATAATTTAGCTATTGGAAATTTAGCTACTAATAATAAAAATAAACGCACAAGAATTCATGAAGGTATTAATAAAAAACATGATGAAAAGATTGAAATAAAATTACCAAAAGAAAGCGTAGCAATCTCTATTCGAGTTGTCATTTCGTTGTGTTCGAATCATAAAATAAATAAATAAAAGGTAGTGTTGCTCTTGAATAAATTGCAGGAAAAATAGACTAGATCTATTTATAAGAGGAAGAAAAATTGTTGAAGCAGAAAAATAAAATTGTAGTATGAAAATTGTGTGTTAAAATTCGACTTATGTGACTTTTTATAACCCTCCAGCTGAAATAAAGGTTCCGCGAATTTCACGGAAATTACCGTATAAAAGGCAGGGCAAATATGTTATAACCCTCCACTTAGCATTTGTACCATTTTTCCGAAATTTGCTTTCGAGCTCGAGTTCGAGTTTGAAAGTGCTCGATTTTTCCGAGAATAATCGAGCCGAACTCGAGCATGATTAATACGTTATCGAACTGATCTCGAGCAATATTTTTTTCCTGCTCGAGCAATCTCGAGCCGAGTTCGAGCATCACTGTTTTAGTAAATATTTGATTCGGATCGGATCGTTTACACCCCTAATCATAATCAGGATGCGGCACAACACGCACGGTAACAAATATTGGTTTTTATTTTATTTTAATAGAAGCACGAAAGTATTACCGGATAACAAATTTACAAAAAAGCTAGCCGAAGCTAGACTAAAGACGTGGTCATACGCCGCACTACAACGCGGCCTAATACTGCACTGCATTGCGGGCTAATGCTGCACTACAAACCAACACAAACCAAGATTAAAAAAAAACGAAGCCGAGAAAAAGATTGGAAAGATGATGCTGAACAAAATTGAAAAAATTCTCCGAAGGAAAGACGTTCAGAGGCAATATATTACCCGACCAACACTTAGAACAAACTAAGAAAAAACTACGACAAACTAATACAACAAAAGCGAAAACATCCTTCAACACCACCACCACCGCCATGGTTCCGCGCATGGAGTAGACCACCACCATCGGATCCAAAACCAACACGGAGCCGCCATCGCTTGACCACGAACTCGGATCTACACCAACAATGGAAGTCGCCGGAGAAAAGCTCCTCAATCGCCGGAGTCGTATTAGATCTCGAATCGGCGCCTAGGGGAGAACAGTCAAAGAAACCACCCTGTTGCCCACATACAAGCCGATCTCCCCACACACACAAGGTGGTCGGTAAGAAGCACAAACAACACCACGCCATGGAGCTCGGCGCCAAAGGAGACAAAGCAGAAAAGAGAACACAAAAGGAGGCGAAAAGAAGCTGAAAGAAACTAAAAGCCTCGATCCGGCGAGACGCCCGGTGGGCGTGATCTTGTTGCCTGAAGTTTTAAGCAAGAGGTCTTTTTTCCTTTTTTTTTAGAGAGACCAAGTGAGAGAAGGAGACACTAACGTTCGTAACAAATATTGGTGGGAAATTCTGATATGAAGGTTCCGTAGTGCGGCACTAGCAACAAACGACGTCGTATTAGGTCATTGTTATTAAAAAAAAATTAAAAAAATAGAAGCGGAGCTGCATTTTGTCGAAATACTTGATTAATACAAGCCACGTATATTTCTCCTCAGAACCAAAATACAAGGCTGAGAAAGCGGGAACCAGCGACGACGGCGGCGGCGACTCTTCCGCTTCATCGGCGTCTTCTTCCTCCTTTGGTTGCCGGGTGAGAGGGACGATCGCGGTTAGGTTAAACAACTTCTAGTCATTTTCTACCTCTTTCTCCCTCTACCTTTCCGGTTCCATCATCGTTTCCCTGCAAATAAGTTTTCGTTCAAAGATGTAGCCTTTTTGATCGATTGAAGCTTTTGACCATGTCGTCTGTGCAGCAAAGTGAGTAAAAGCTTCTTCTATTTTTTTGGTTGTTTTTTCCCTGAATGATTAGCTTTTTCATATGACGCTTGTACATAATTTTATGTTGAATTTGTTAGCTATCCATGCTTTTTCACAATCAAGTTTGGTCACAACCACACGTTAATCCCTTGAATTTGTTTACACTTTTCTTTTCTTTTCTCTTGCAATTGTTAAATCATCTTCTACCGAGGTTCGGTTTTGTTTCTATTGTTTCCTTGACCTTTTGTTTCTTTTGGTGAGGGTTAGAAATTTCTCTTCACTAAGTGTTCAATCTTCTGTTGGTCAAAACTACACATGATTGCTATGGTCAAATTTAAGGACAGTTGAAGCAGCTTGCTAGATGCAAAATGTGCCCTTTGGGATATCAATCTTTGATATCTTCAGCATGCTTGAGAGGCTGAAGAATTGGAATATTGATTTTTTTTTCACAAACACTCTTGTTGTACTTTGGTAATCTGACTATTTTGTGATCTCATTCGATATTTGACTTAGATGCGACAACATATCTGAGGTTCCGGAGAATAATATTGTTGTCAAGCAACCATGAGTCCTAGGAGACAACGTTCAACTTGAAGGCGGGTGGCATTGAGAGTGGAAAGTAATGCGAGTAGTAGGTTAGATTCTAGTGAATGACAAGCGCCAAAAAAGTGAAGCTTGGACAAACTGAAAGAGCCATTGTGGTTTATAATTGTCATAACTTATCATGTATGTTAGATGTTGTGACAACCGAATGGCTACTTTAACTAGAAGGTACATTTATTATGATTCTACCTTAAGTAGAAATGTCACTGTATTTTTGTTGCGACACGATGTTATTAGTAATAGTAATTGTTTGGAAAAAAGTTGAGGTCCGTTGAACATTTTTCTTGAGTTAGTGTAATCATCATTATTCATATACCTTTTTGTAAGTCTAGTTATTCATCACATTGCTAGTAAAGAAGGCGCTGATACTAAGCGAGGTGTTTGTTTGACCAGCTTGATTGCTTCACCAGTTTGATTGCTTCAAACTTAGGGTCTTTGTTTGAGTTTATGCATGTTACCTTAAATGAATAAGTCAGGTTCGTTTTGTAGTTATAGTAGGTGTTCCTTCTTTCTTATAGTCATTTTGGCTATACAGGTTGTAATTTATTGTTCTTCCTTTAGGAGGTTAGGATCAATTTGACCTTTTGTTTGTTGAGATTAGTTAGTCTTGAAGAAAACAATACTAAAAAATGCTCCAACTTAAATATACACAAAGCTAGTACAAAACATGTTTAAAATAGATGCTGGAGATTTCGATTCGCAATGATCACATACAATACAAAAATATCAAATGTCACGAATTCTCAATGCACTTGAACCAAGATTCACAATTGCGCTAAACCTTCAGTACTTCAATATATATCTTCAGCCAAACCAGCGATGAACGATCATCTGAGACATTCCTATCAAAGACATCTCCTGCATCATACTTTCTTTTTCTTCACCAAAATGCAAGCACTTGGTTCCAATTTAATCATGAAAACAAAAATATAATAGGTGGAAACCAAAAATAATACACCACCATATTGATCAGTTGTCATTAGTTTGCATAATACACCTACGCAAAATAGCAAAATAAGCTTTACAATACCTATGCTACATGGAATAACATGATTCAGAGGGGTGGAAGGTTTTCTCTTAAGAATGACCCCATGATGACATGCCTCTGGATGGAATGTCTGGTGTAATCGACCAATTCATGTCAAAAAGCTGCAAATATGTAACATAAGGTATGTACACTTAGACAACAAAAGAAAATAGTTATGCAATAAAAAAAACATAAACCCTAAATTAAAAGAAAAAACAAAGAAATGATTTGTTCAAAAAGAGACAAAAACCTGATTTTGTGGATGTGTTGTTCCTTGTGAGGGGATCACATTGCTAACATCATGAAGAACCAAAAGAGAGGAAGACCCAATCTCTTGTGTAGATACACTTTTTCCTCCTCTTCGAAGTACCTGCTCATATTCACGCAACAAATTAGTACGTGAAAATTTCATATTGAATAAGAAGTGGATTATTTACAAAGTGAACTTAACTTACTTGACAACACTTTTTCACCCCTTTTTGTTTGTCTCTCCCAATGTTTCTTATATCTTTTATTCGAAACACCCTTTGCTTTGACAAAAAGAGGGTCTAAGATGTGACAATCATTTCCATCATTTTTCCCAGTTTCATTCACCACCTCTACAGAAGGTTGAACATTTGATGTTTCACTATCTAATATTGCATCCACAGTTTCATGTCCCACTTTTAGGAGCTTTCGAACAGCCAAACGAGCTTGAGCACTTACTTTACATTTCGTGATAAGGTCAAGGGTAATTCTCATCATCTCATTAGAGAACACCATCTCCGACTCCTTAGCAATAGGAATTTGTGACTGTGAGTCAAATGCAGGTTGCACCCTATCTCTCGCATTTCTACACCATCTCTTCAAGAAATACTTAGTAGGAACGGCATGAACATTTTCAAACTCAAGACTTTCAAAGCATGAGAACAAAGTATGCCCATTGTTTCATATCTACAACAACTACACTTGATTTCCATTTGATTAGCATCAAAAATAACCGTGCCTCGCCCCCCCCGCTTGCAATTCAATCACAAATGAATACACAGAACTTGCAAGTTCACTTTCACTTATCTTATCCGATGCACATACACCGTCCTTATACTCAGCTTCAAAGAATTTGTAAATGGTATAAGTGTACATTTTGGATGCATGTAACAGGATTTGACTAGACTTAATGGCTAATGTCGGCAATGATTGATTAGAATTATGGTCTTCATCTTCCTCTTGCTCTCGCCATTTACCAACACGTTTCTCAAAAGACATCACAAATTCATACAAGCAAGTGGTTCTATCAGCAATCAAGTTAAGTACATGATTTGTACTTTCACTACGGGAAGTAGCTTTCAATCCAGCACAAAAGGTGTCCATATTGAATGCCGTACTCCATTTTCCCTAATCTTATACATAAGCCTCAACCAAGAATTTTCAGATGCATTGTACCTCTGAAGCATATCAAGCCATGTTCTCTCAAATTCTTCTTTAGAGTCGCAACCCTTCATACACTTACGAAACATTTTCATGAACCCTGCTTGAGACTGGAAAGCAGCCAAATGAGATGGGGCATTTTGCGAAATGTGCCACTGACATAAGCGATGTCGAGATTCAGGAAACACTTTAGGGATGACATTCATCATTGCGGCATCTTGATCGGTGAATATAGTTTTCGGTTGTTTTCCACCCATTGACTCTAAAAAGTGTCAAACAACCACTGAAATGAGGTGATAGTCTCATCCGATAAAAATCCACAAGCAAACATTACATTCTGATGATGGTGATTCACACCCACAAAGGTGCACAAATCAGACCGTGCTTGTTAGTTCTATAAGTAGTATCAAGCGTAAGAAAGTCACCAAAGAATTCATAATCAGTCCTGCATCTACTATCTCTCCAAAATACATTCGCCACCCTTCCTTCTGTGTCAAGTTGCACATCCCAATAAAACATGTCCTCTTCCTTTGTTTTATTTTTAAAATGGTTTATCACACTTTGAGAGTCACCTGCTTCAATCTTTGATGACTTCAACAAGCTCACATAATTATACATATCTTTTTAGTGTAACCAACATTTTGAGGACCACCACAATCCTCCACAATCATATTATATGAATCAATTGGGCGAACTCCAGCATTCATATGCGACTCTATCAAATTGCTTACGCTTGGAGCAATTGATCTATATGACCTAAGCAAATGTTTTTTCCCAAATTTAGCCATTTCATGGTTATGCTCTTTTATCCACTTGGTCACTTTGAGGGGTCCGTCCTTCTCACGCGTAAACCATATCCGAGCTTCACAACCGGTTCTCCCATCTGACTTTCTCCACACACCTTTCCCAGTCCCTAAGTCTTTTATTCCTTCTTTGGAACATGTGAACAATTTAGATCTTAGTTGTGTTGTACCAGCAAAGAAATCATTCTTTCCCTTTCTAACACTAAAACCCGAAGCATGAGCATAGTCACAATACATAAGGTATGCTTCTTTTTCAGTATCTACCATGGCCCTTTGTAGATCATGTTCAACCTGAGCAAGATAGTTACCTAGAGGCGCCTCACGCTCTTTATCACAATCTTTGACTACCCCACAATCTTCAACACAATCTTTATCAACAATAAAGACATCATCATCATCACTTTCAACACTGATCACTTTGTTCAAGTCTATAAATTCACCCATCATTACCCAATTTTAAGTACTGCAAAAAAAATGTGTAAGCAAATTTTAGTTTTGACCATAACAATCATGTGTAGTTTTGACCAACAGAAGATTGAACACTTAGTGAAGAGAAATTTCTAACCCCTCACCAAAAGAAACAAAGGTCAAGGAAACAATAGAAACAAAATCGAACCTCGGTAGAAGATGATTTAACAATTGCAAGAGAAAAGAAAAGAAAAGTGTAAACAAATTCAAGGGATTAACGTGTGGTTGTGACCAAACTTGATTGTGAAAAAGCATGGATAGCTAACAAATTCAACATAAAATTATGTACAAGCGTCATATGAAAAAGCTAATCATTCAGGAAAAAAACAACCAAAAAAATAGAAGAAGCTTTTACTCACTTTGCTGCACAGACGACATGGTCAAAAGCTTCAATCGATCAAAAAGGCTACATCTTTGAACGGAAACTTATTTGCAGGGAAACGATGATGGAACCGGAAAGGTAGAGGGGAGAAAGAGGTAGAAAATGACTAGAAGTTGTTTAACCTAACCGCGATCGTCCCTCTCACCCGGCAACCAAAGGAGGAAGAAGACGCCGATGAAGCAGAAGAGTCGTCGTCGTCGTCGTCGTCGTCGGTTCCCGCTTTCTCAGCCTTGTATTTTGGTTCTGAGGAGAAATATACGTGGCTTGTATTAATCAAGTATTTCGACAAAATGCAGCTCCGTTCTATTTTTTTAATTTTTTTTTAATAACAATGACCTAATACGACGTCGTTTGTTCTTTAGTCTTGCCTTACTGGAACCTTCATATCAGAGAGACCAAGTGAGAGAAGGAAGAGGTCTTTTTTCCTTTTTTTAGAGAGAGACCAAGTGAGAGAAGGAGACACTAACGTTCGTAACAAATATTGGTTATGTGATCACGATTACCAAGATGGTCGTCGTAACCCCAAAATTTCAATAAGGGTAAAAGTGTAAGCGGGAATTTAATTTGTATTTTATATCTTACCTAATTAATTAATTAAAAAAATTATTAATTAAAACGATTAATTAATAAAATTGGATTTTTTTTTTTTTTTGGATTTTTATTAGAAAATAATGTATTTAAGGAAATAATCCCATTATTTCCATAATTAATCACGTCAGCACTTCTGAGAAATAAGCAGAGGACAAGGACGCAGAAGAACAACGGAAGCGAGCGGAGGAAGAGAATTTTCAGCGAAGCGGCGCGCAGCTAATCCGTCGAGGATTTCAGGGCAGACCCATGAAGGCGGAATTCATCGTCTCATCACGACGGGCGTTTACACTAATTATTACCGATTTAGTAAGTTTTTAGTTTCTTGCGCAAATTTTGAAATCTTGGCGCGTTCTTGAGAAGCTTCTGAGCTATAATTAATTGTGTAGAGGGTAGTAGTAATCGTAGTACAAGTTTATTGATACTCTTGATCGAAATTTTATCGCTGTTCTAGGAATTCGTAGTACTAAATGATAAGGAATTTATTATAATCTAATTGGTACGCTTGTTAAAAAAAAACTAAATTTCCTATTTATGCGTCCATATGCTGTATGAGTGCTATGCAATTAGAAGAAACAAAAGTGGAGATGAGGGCTGCATGTTGCAAGCCGTGGGAAGTTGTGTGTCAGGGAGGTTCATCAAGCAAAATTTAAAGAGAGGCAATAGTCGTCAAAAAAAATTTGAATTGAAATTCACATATCAATATTTGATTTGTAAAAATAAATAAATAAATAAATAAATATATATATATATATATATATATAAAAGTAACATCAGGAAAAAGAAAAGAAAAGAAAGGAGGAGATAATTGGTTGGAATGTTAAGCATTCATTTATCAATGAAAAAAAAGGTTGATAATAAGGTTATAAATTTAAGTGTTCTTTTTACGCATGGTAGCAGGTGACGTGGTGTAAAGAACAGAGGATTGCTCACAGTTACGGAAAGGAAAAGAAAGGGATAAAAAAAAGAGTTGATCCGTACATCGTTTTATTTAATCCGATTCGTAAATTGGCAACGAGTCGACGAATCATTCTGAGAACGGATTGATTTTGATTAATCGAGGTAAGGGGGTGTTATTAAACGGAATTTTTGAGCGTTATGATATGGATTACTAATGTGAAATTGCAGGTTTTTTTTGTAGTAATAAGGTTGGTGATCGATGAGTATGGATTCATAGTAGGTTAACAGGATGTTCTGTAAAGTATTGGTGGACGCCAACAGCGGTTGGTGGGCGCCAAAAGCAAGCAGTGTGACTCTCTGTTCACTCTTGGCGGACGCCTTGAGAGGAGGTTTAAGCGGGCGCCGAGGAGTAGAGCGGGGCGGTATGTTAGTTTATGGGCATGGTTGGCGGATGCCCATGGGTCATAGTGGCGCCAAAGGTGTCTGTTCACCTTGTTTAGTTATTTAAGTGTGTACAACATGATACTCTTTGGTATGCATGTCTTTGAGGACATTACATGTTAATTGTGATGTACAACTTCGACTGACAGTAGCCTTGACTCAAAGACCACAACCGAGACCCTCTGCGGGAGAAGGTGGGAGCACCGGAAGGCGTTGTTTAGGCCATGTGGGACGTTGACTTAGTAGTCATTGATCCTTTTACAATGTACTAGGTAGCATAATTAGATGTCTAGGACTAGAGGTCCCTAAGAAGCCTTTTTATGTGAATAAATCAGGTGGTTAGACTTAAACTCGTAAATTACATATGTGTGTCTAAAAGCTAAAACGTCAATATCATTGGTGAGGCACATTTTTGATATCGAAGAATGGGACGCTTACTACTCCTACGGGACACGTTTAACTCCCAGATGGACATGAGTCCATGCCCCCAGAGCGGTGCAAACCATGTTGTGGTGCATTTTCACCATGCGTAGTGTCCTTTGGTATTGATGTAACAAATCTTATTTGTGCGAGGATATACTACGGAGCTAGTAGAGGGTGAGAGAGCTCTACTATTACAACCTATGTGGTAGTGATTGTAGATGATGCCATGTTATATGTATCTGCCTTTATTGCTATATATATTGTACCATTTCTTCTACCCCTTACTAAGTACGTATGTACTTACACCTCTTCTTTATTGTTCCCACCCGAGAAGGTGGTGTATTTGTAGGTTGTTTTGAGGCCCAGCGAGAGTGACCCGGGGATGATGCCGATAACGTCTCATTGTTCTTTACTTTGATATTTAAATTTGGGTATAGATTCTCTTATCCTTGTATTGATAGAAACTGATGAGTCGAGTTTATGGTTGACGTTTTGTAATTGATACATTTGTATTTGATGATTATAATAAGTCTTTGATGATGTAATAGATGCGACATGTTACTTTCGATCATTTTAGTAGTTGTTTTGAGTACCGAGTCGATCGTTTTATCTTCCGCTTGTTCTCTGATGTCTAATTACTTAGGGCTTACGTGTATAATTAGATTAAATTTTAATTATATGTATGCCGGACGTTTTTTTTTCCGAGATAGAGACTCGGTATCCGGGATGCGGGCGCCACGGTGGTTCTTTGGAAGATTTGGATCAAGCGGTATAATCTTGTCTCCAAGTCGAGAAAACACCACAACTCGGTTTTTTCTCTCTCGTTATGTCAATTCTTCCCTAAATTCGACCTTTGTCTTTTTCAAAAAAAAAAAAAAAATTTACGCAACTACTTCTTCTCCGGCTCCAATTCTGCCGCAGCTACTTCTCCGGCTCCTGTTCATCTTCTCCGGTGAAGCCTTCATGGTCAATTGCATCTTCTGTATCCAAAAATAAAAGAAAAGAAAAGAAAAAGATAGTTCCTTTTTCTTCTCCGGTGACAAAGCAAATTGTTCCAGCAAAGGGATCAAACCTTTTCCTTCATTCAGTCCATCGGCCGCCAACCTTGACCTAATTCCTAATTCCTTTCCTTCGATTGTTTCCCATCAGTCCGGCAATTCATATGGTTACCAACCACACAGTATGCCAAATTTGCACCACAGCCAGGCCATCTGACCGCCACTGTCTCCATCGATACAAGCCTCACGTGTATGCGTCTTCTGGAAATACTGAACCCGATTGGGTTGTGGATACGGGGGCCACTCATCATCTTGCTTCTGATATTCGCCTCCTCACTCTTTCGTCTGCACCTTATACCCGACGTGATAAAGTGCATGTAGGCGACGGTACAGGTTTACCTATTACTCACTACGGTTCTTCTTCGATTACTTCCCCTTCCCAGTCATTTTATTTATCTAATAATCTTGTTACCCCTCTATTACCCGTAACCTCTAATCTGTGCACAAATTTGCCTCTGACAATTCCGTGTATTTTGAATTTCACGGGTCTTATTTTCTTGTAAAAGATTACTCTGGTCACACCCACCTTAGGGGATTCGTAAAAGATGGCCTATATCACTTTTCCACTCCGCTCTCCCGACCCTCTACCCCTCCTCAAGCTTTTTCCTCTTCTCTCACCTCCACTACCATATGGCATCAACGTCTTGGTCATTGCTCCTACTCTATGCTTCGTCAAGCCCTCAAAAGTCTCCATACCTTTACTCCTACTAAAACACCCCATGCAGTGTGTGCCCCGTGCCAGTTATCTAAAAGTCACCGCTTCCCGTTATATACCTCTGAGTTTACATCTACTGCTCATTTGGAGCTGATTTACTCTGATGTTTGGGGCCCCTTTTCAGAACCTTTAATTTACGGTTCCCGTTATTATGTAAGCTTTCTGGATGACTTCAAAAAATACATTTGGCTCTATCCCCTGAAAAACAAATATGATGTTGAAACCATCTTTCCTGACTTTCTTACTATGATTGAACGTCAATTCAATACCAAACTAAAATCCATCCAAACTAACTGGGGTGGTGAGTACCGTCGTGTTTATACTCTCCTTACCTCTCTTGGCATCCGGCATCGCCTTTCCTGTCCTCACACACACGAACAAGTTGGTGCCCTTGAGCGTAGTCGCCGTCAAATTGTTGAAGTTGGGCTCTCCCTTCTTGCCCAATCTAATCTTCCACTTCTCTATTGGGAGGATCCTTTTCTCACTGTCACTTATATTATCAACCGTCTTCCCACAAGTCCTCGATTATAAATCTCCCTTTGAAATGGTCTACCATCGGTCTCCTGACTATGCATTCCTTCAAGTCTTTGGCTGTGTGTGCTCGCCCTATCTCCGTCCCTACAACCATCACAAGACTGATTTTCGCTCCAAAACTTGCATCTTCCTTGGCTATAGTCCTTCCCACCACGGTTATAAATGCTTGGACCTTGCCTCTGGCCGTATATATATTGCTCGCCATGTGGTTTTCGATGAATCTGTCTTTCCTTATACACCTTCTCCCTCGAAACCCACTCTTGATAATCTCACTGTACCGCTTCCTGTCTTCCTGCCAGCACCTCCACAAAATCCACCCCCCATGCCGGCTCCTTCTAGTTTGGCCTCACCCTCTTCGGCTCCCACTCTTAAGCCTTCCCCACCCGTCTCCTCTACGTCCACTTCGGCCTTGGCCTCTCCAGCCTCGTCTCCGTCCCCGCCTGCTCCCACTCATCAAATGGTCACTCACACCAAAACAAACTCCCTCAAACCTATCTCTCACCGTGACTTTATCCGCTATCTACTTCCTAAAGCCCTTGTTCCTTCAAACGACTCCATGGACCCTACTTCCTATACCGAAGCCTTCAAACACCCGAGTTGGCGTAATGCTATGAGAGAGGAAATCGATGCGGTGTTGCGCACCCAGACCTGGGATCTTGTTCTCTGCATCCTCGTATGAACATTGTGGGCAATAAATGGGTTTATCGTACTGAACGTCATGCAGATGGTCGTTTTGAGCATCACAAGGCCTGCCTTGTGGCCAAGGGTTTTCATCAGGCCGAAGGAGTTGATTTCATCGACACTTTTGCACGGTTGTCAAACCGGTCACCATAAATCTTCTTTTGTCTCTTCTTTGTTTCACATGGTTGGTCTCTTCGACGGTGGATATTCATAATGCTTTCTTACATGGGCATTTATCTTAGTCCGTCTATATGCAGCAGCCGCGGGGGTTAGTTCACCCAGATTATATATCCTGATTATGTATGCCGTTTTCGCCGCAGTCTTTATGGCCTTCGTCAGGCCCCACGTGCTTGGTTTTCTCGCCTCACTGATGTGTTGACTCAGTTTGAGTTTGTTGGTTCTAAAGCTGATACCTCCTTATATATTTATTCCCGCAATGGTGCTCGTGTTTATATTCTGATTTATGTGTATGATATTGTTATTAGTGGCTCGTCGTTTTCTCTTGTTGAGCAGATTCTTATCTTGGTCGGCACTTTCCGGTTAAGGACCTTGGTTCTCTGTCCTATTTTCTTGGCATTGAGGTGCTTCCTACCTCCGATGGGCTATTTCTCACTCAAAGCAAGTATATCTTCCAGCTTCTGTAGCGGGCCTCTCTGGGCAAGGCCAAGCCTTGTCAGACGCCTATGTCGGCCTCCACCCTGGACGCCGGCCCTCTCTGCGCCAATCCTTCGCTTTACCGCACTATTGTTGGCGGTCTCCGGTATCTCAGTTTCACTTGGCCTGATATTGCGTTCGCGGTTCACAAGGTTAGTAAGTATATGCATTCGTCTACCGAAGCTCACTGGGTTGCAGTTAAACGTATTCTTCGGTATCTTAAGCACACTGTCTCCGATGGTCTCTTCTTCTCCCGTCGGTCAGCTATTTCGCTCCGGGCTTACTCTGATTCTGATTGGGCTGCTGACAGTGATAATCGTCGTTCTGCTGGGGCATATTGTGTCTTCCTTGGTGATAATCTCATTAGTTGGCGTAGTAAGCAGCACTTTACCGTTTCTAAGAGTAGCACTGAGGCCGATTCTAACACTGCCACCGAACTTCAGTGGCTTTGTAGTCTTCTTCGTGAGATGCAGGTTCCGTTATCTTCTCTGCCTACTCTTTGGTGTGATAATATTGGCGCCACCTACCTTGCTCACAATCCAGTGTTTCATGCCTGCACGAAGCACATAGAGATCGATTTCCACCATGTTCGTGATTTAGTTGCAGCTCGCAAGCTCGGCATCTCTTTTATCTCCTCGAAGGATCAGCTGGCCGATATCCTCACCGAACCGTTGGCGCTGCCTCGTTTTGCCAGTTTAAAGTCCAATCTCCGTGTTCAGCCACTTCCCACGGGATTGCGGGAGCGTGTCGAAAATATTATTACGTCTAGTTAATTATTATTATTCGTAATTTATTATTTATGTCTTGTTGACCAAGTCGGTTGAGTCTATATATTTGTATCTCTAATATTCAGTTAAATCAAGAAAATACAATTATTCTAAATGTTGATAACAACTGAATAGTGTTTCCAACTTAATTAGTTTCTTTCAGAAACAATAGGTTGCACCTCGACTGTAACAGTTTGAGAATTAATCCACTTGCGTACCTGACTAATGCCCTTTTTCTTCTAGCTGATTGTCTTACATCTTCGGTGTGACCGTGTGACTGTCATGTTCAATGTCGCGGTCTCGGTCATCGATTCGGAGACCACTGAGTCACATGAATCGCCGCGTATCGGTATCGTTTCGGACGACACGGATTTTCTCCCATATAAAATGCTTTAAAAATTTTGAAAAAAATCTAAAAGATTCAAAGACAACACCGAAAATGAATCCTCTGGCCAGAATTCAAGGTGATCTCGGTTCATTCAAAGACAATTTCAAGCTAAAATAATGAATGATTCCATCATCATATTAAAATGAAACCTACCAACTACCAAGACTAGGTTTTTCATCAGTAATGCCAAAAACCATACAAGTGAACTCATAACTTAACACATGTTAGATGTTACAAACAAAAATAGGTTAGTCAGTAAATTGAAGCATCTCGCTTATACAATGCTCGATTTAAGGGCCAGGCCATTTCGGCCTACCATACATAACCTTACCGTACATTTCATATTCCATGGATTGAAACCATGCACCTTCTTTTTAACACTGTAAAGTCTCCCATCAAAAGTTACAAACACAAAATGCACAATATCCCAAGTCGCAACCTATTCTTTCATAAATCTTGTAATTTTGTAGCTTATCCACGGTATATATCACACTATTTGTAAATCCGAATCGACAATTGTAATAGGTAGTAATATTTTATTTTATTTTTTTGATACATCTTTGTGTGTGTATATATATATTGACATGAATTTACCCAAGTCCCAAATCCGTGAGAAATCTTGTATGACTCAGCGCATGGAAGTAGATTGAATGAATGATCCTTAGGCTCTGCCGAGCCAATTTCTTTCCAGGAAGTTAGAAGAGATGTGACTCCGAGTCAGGCCGATACGTACCTGATTTATGTTTAAATCAAGATGAATCCGTAAATTTGTACCGGTAAGTTCCGAGTCGGAGGCGACTCGGCTGAGACTTTGAACCATGGTGACTATGCATGGCTTTGCTTTTGTTGGTGCTGGTGCTAGCTCATTTTATTATTGTTGCGTTTTGTTATGTATTTCCTTCATTTTTAGTTTTGGTTGCTAGTGTTAGCTTTGCTAAGTTGCTGTTTATTTTATGTTGTTTGGTGGCAAGTTTGTTTGGTTGTTTTTTGTAGTCTTTTCAGCATCTTGATGATGCCTTTTATACAATTATAAGCCAGTTTTGAAATTGCAGATAGGTATAGTTCAATGATGCCGCCAGGTGAGAGAGGATCAACGGTTTGCAAACAACGTGACGGACACAACGGTGTCAAATTGGCCATTATTAAATAATATATACTTGGTCCGTTGAGAGAAGATCTATGGTTTTCCATAAATTTTAGAATGCTAGCTCATAGGAAATATATTATTAAGATCGATACGATTTATATATACACATTTTGTTGTTCTTATATATACATATACGACCATAGAATTGAGCGTTTGCAGTAAGCTAATTAGTTAAATCCTCATTGTTTCAACATATCAAAGGATGGCAAATCTTTCTCAAGCAGTTGTGTTCATCATCTTGCTTATTGTTTGGACAAGTGTGCCCCACGATGATTTTCCAGTTTTGGATTTGGTTTACTATCAAGGTGAGTATCGATATTTGCTTTGTTTTACCTCTGTCAGTTTCCTTAATTGTAATATTGATAGGCTTATTTCACAGCATTATGCGCTAGTACTATTATTTTTTTTTTGTTGAGGAATTGCATTAGCACTAATTTGGGTAATGTCCTCATGATCATTGTGAAATAGGTAGAGTAAAATGTATTCCGTTGTATAATATTTTTGTATTCTTCAACGAGCAATACAACGTTTCTTTGACACAATAACGGACCTTTTCTACGACCGGCCATCACACGAGGATGAATGTACGTAGTTTTGGTTTCAAATCCTTGATATGTTAATAGTCTAGGTACAATATGTCATAGTTATCATTTGATCGTGAAGTGCGTGATATTATATCTATTCATGATCAATGGGGTGCGATCATATATACCAGACTAATGCACTTGATCCCATCATAACTATGAAGTTAAGCGTGTTTGAACGAGAGTAGCATTAGGATAGGTGACCCCGGGCACCCCTCGATCAGTTTGGGTTATGTCATTTTGTTGGATGATTCAAAAGTCGAATGAGTGAGATCAAGATACTACCTTAGTCAATTTTGCACACTAGTGATCTTACATATATATATATATATATATATATATATATATATATATATATATATATATATATATATATATATACTTCAAGTTCTTGATACAAAACCAAAGGACTCTGGATGTTGAGAGTAATTTATATATAAATAAAGAGAATGTTTGGCTGCAAATACAATAAAAACTGGTCTATTTAGAGTTATAATCGTAAATAATTTAAAAATGCATGGGCTTACATATGTATGCACATTTTTAGAGCACTTGCAGTAGAATCTGTATATGCTATTAAATCTGTATTATACAAATTCAATTCATTAGATTTGTCAAAAAAACAGAATGCATTAGAATCTGTGTACTAAACTTAACAATTCAGATTCACAAGAAGTTGCGCCACTTCTCCGCACAAAATATAGCATCTGAACGATTGTTTCTGTTTTTCTTTTTCTTTTTTTCTTTTTGGAATAGTTAAGTGTTTCTATTTTCTTTCTTGTTATTGAGTTTTATTAGATTTTTCGTTATGTATTCTTTTAATAATATGATGTTGTACTTCATTTTTTTATTTCTCATCTCTACTTTCATTTTGTTCCAAATATCAGAGAAAAATTTATGTTTTTTTTATTAAAGATGTTACTGAAGCGAAAATGACTGTGATCGATATGTTCCATTAGCACTAATGAATCCGGTAATTACTTAGTTGTTCTCGTTTGGCCTAAAAAGCTAGTCCGAATTAACAATTTCATTATGTCTTACTCTTATATAAAAGTTATGTTTCTCCCGGATTAACAATGACTAATAAAACAAAAATAAAACTACAGTAATATTGTACTGATTTTTTTTTTTTGAGCTTGTACAGATTGTTAATATGTAAACATATTTAGATTGTGTGTGTTAATATGTTTTTTTTTATTATAGTTTGTTGTTATTTAAATGTTATATATATTATAGTAGAGATTCGATCATAAATACTTTTGATAGAGAATCAGAAATGAAAAAAAAAAAGTGGTATAAAAATCAGTAAAAAATAGAATCTGCTTAAGAGACAGCAATGTCTGAAGTGCTTCTAAGGTTATAGTATATGTTAAGGTTATATATAGTCGTAAATAATTTAAAAATGCATGGGCTTTTACATATATATACACAAATATGTTAAGAGAAAAACCTCAGTATTGATCCTTTGCTTTAATTAGGGGAATTGAATCCTAAGTTTTAGAATGATCCTGCAAATAACTATAACTTGGTTATTTATAATCAGTAGAATATATGATAAAATTATGAATCTTCTATTTGTAAAAAATATATATCCTCATATTTTAAATTATACTATTTCTAAGATATTTGATTGATAGATAAGTATATATTACATGATTTGAATCATCATAGAATCTGTGAAATTGAATAATACTAATGTCACAAACTATCAGAATATTAAACGAGATATGTTAGTTGGACCATACCTCTATGATTGATACCATAGTGAGACATTTTTCAAATAAATAGTACATAACGAGAGCTGAGTCTCAATGTCACATCATATATGTATTAAGATTTATTCTGTAAGAGTAGTCGTGACATTAGTATTACATTTTTGAATTTTGTAAAGTTTTCATTTATTTATTTACAAATATAAACGTTGTAGTAAGATTGTGGCAAATGAAATGAAAAGGTATATATGATCAATGACAATGAACATTGGCAGTTGGAGCAAAGAAATTCGTCAACCCGTCTTGCAACGGAGAGGATTGTCCTCCTATACCCGGAAACACGTGCAGCAGAGAGACTTGTCCACCTGGAATTAATCCCTGTGGAGATGGATGCAGTTGCAATATGATCGGTGTGAATGCGGATGGTACTTTTGCTACCAGTTGCGACCCAGAAGACAGCTAACCGGCCCATGCATTAGGTTCAAATTTGATGACCTCCTTCTTCTTCTTCTGCATTCTGTTGTGTTGTGTTGTCCTTTTACTTTTCTCTTCTCCATATATATGTTGCTAGCTGTAATATATATATGTACATTGTGTTTCTTTCTATCTTTCATTTACATATTTCACATGTTTGTGTATTGTTCTTGTGAGTGATCAAAATAAGCAGAAGGTTAAATTTGGTGGTACTTAATTTTATATTGTTATTCTATCTTTAGCTAATACCGTCCACTTGATTTTGGGTACAGATTGTTTTTGAAATTTGCTGTTTTAATTTATCATTCCATTCGATCATAAATCTATAGTACGTACACTTCTACAACTTAAGCCCAAACTGACTGCAAATTATAAGAGGGAAGATAAGACAAGTGTTGCATTAATGTTGAGGAGGATAATACTTTTCTGGTAACTACTATATCAGCCAAGTATAACTAATACCTCCCCTTCCTAAAATATGAATCATTTTACTTCTTTAGATTCGTCTCAAATAATAAATGATGAGAATCAACGTCAATATTGATGATCTCCTTTTAGCATATTTTCGACGTCCTTTAATTTTCTTTTTTATATTTAAAAAGCAATCTAAAATCTCTTATTTTGGCTTGGAACCATTTATATCTGTTATAACGGATCGCTCAAAAAATGATGGTGATTGTGAGTAAAACCATACAAGTGAACTCATAACTCAACACATGTTAGATGTTACAAACAAAAATAGGTTAGTCTAGTAAATTGAAGCATCTCGCTTATACAATGCTCGACGAAGGGCCAGGCCATTTCGGCCTACCATACATAACCTTCAGTACATTTCATATTCCATGGATTGAAACCATGCATCTCGCTTATACAATGCTCGACGAAGGGCCAGGCCATTTCGGCCTACCATACATAACCTTACCGTACATTTCATATTCCATGGATTGAAACCATGCACCTCCTTTTAACACTGTAAAGTCTCCCATCAAAGTTACAAACACAAAATGCACAATATCCCAAGTCGCAACCTATTCATAAATCTTGTAATTTTGTAGCTTATCCACGGTATATATCTCACTATTTGTAAATCCGAATCGACAATTGTAACAGGTAGTAATATTTTATTTTATTTTTTTGATACATCTTTGTGTGTGTATATATGTATATATTGACATGAATTTACCCAAGTCCCAAATCCGTGAGAAATCTTGTATGACTCAGCGCATGGAAGTAGATTGAATGAATGATCCTTAGGCTCTGCCGAGACAATTTCTTTCCAGGAAGTTAGAAGAGATGTGACTCGAGTCAGGCCGATACGCACTGATTTATGTCTAAATCAAGATGAATCCGTAAATTTGTACCAGGAAGCTCCAGTCGGAGGCGACTCGGCCGAGACATTGAACCATGGTGACTATGCATGCAAGGGCGGAGCCGAATTTTAAATCGGGGTGGGCTAATGGACTATATCGAGTTAGTCGGGTGAAATTTGGATTAAGAATATTTTATAGATCCGATTAGACTACACATATTTTTAGTGTATTATTTTTTTGCGGGTGGCTTAGCCCCCTCAATTAATACACACCTCCGTCCTTGTATGCATGGCTTTGCTTTTGTTGGTTGTCTCGGATTTTATCAATGAAAAGTAACAAGTAATAAATTTATAAATCCAGTATACCCCAAGTGCAGGATCGTAGTATAGCGATTAATCACCGGAGTCGATCCACAGGGGAATCGAGGTTGGTCTAGTTCTTAATTTTTGAAAGTTGTCACGACTACTATTATTACTAGAATTATACCAAAACAAAACTAAAAACGAAAATAACAAAATGTAAACTGGACAGAAGATCAACGATCTAAAGCCAGGAAGGATAATTACGAGCCGAACTAACTAAGTTAATTCTAATATATAAACTAAGAAGACAATAAAAATTGCTACGATTACTACGATGAAGACGAAGCAAAACAGCACAACGATTTCTTTTCAATTACTGTAACAACGAACAAGCAATGATCCACCGATTCCACAACACTCAATTTCGACTCCAGATTATCTTGTGGTGATTTAACGAAAATTGTGATTCACCTATCGAAGGTATGAATTTCTACTTTCGTAGATAATTCACCTATCAATCTTTTATCTTTCGATCTTAAAGATTAACGCTTTCATAACAAAGGTGTGAAATCTCTCAATTTCGTAATCTAGATATTCAACCTAACAACTCTCGTTATTTTTAGGTTAAAAATCTAATCTTTACTACGGTGATCTAAGATTTAACAACGACTCTCGTCAAACGTTAAACATCAAATATGCACCGATCTCTCGATATAATTGCATAAAAACGAATAAAGCATAATAAAGATACAACTTTTATTAAAACTTACAAAACAATCCAAAAGTCGAGATCGAGATCTTTGCTAAGAATCGGTTTCTGCGAAGCTTGTTCCAACGTGCTTTAGCCTCTCATCATCATTTGATTGCTTAAAATCATTTTTTAGAGGTTGTATTCTTCGGAAATAACAACTATAGCAACGATTTATCTTTTGATAATCATTCAAAGTATTACAACGGTACCTCGGCTATTATTCTCTTAATGGCATAATGCCTACTATATATATACTACTAATTAGAAATATATATATATATATATATATATATATATATATATATATATATATATATATATATATATATAGTTAGCTAGATATATATATATATATATATAAGTACTACAACTAATATATAGATATATATGTATGTGTGTAAGTACATATATATATATATATATATATAGATAGTTATATAAATATATATGTATATATATATATATATAGATATATATAGCTATATAGTTATATAGTTAGATAGTTAGTTATATATAGTATAAAAGTAAAAGTTCTTTTTTTGTACACAAAATAAATAAATAGTGACACTCTTTTTTTTAGTTGTAAAAAATGACAAACATTTTCAAAGAAGATAAAACTACTCACATGGCGTCCCAAATTTATATTATACATTAAGACAATTGTTTTGAACCTGTTTTGTATCTGTTTCTTTTTTCTTTTTTTTTTTCTTTTTTTCAAACATCCGTAACTTTTGATTTACAACTCCGATCATCGAAATTTTTTCACCAAAATTCATGTTTTTTTTTGCTCTTCAATTTGAGCCCAAACACGATACCCTTCCGACGTATATTTTGAAAGACGAAAAAAAATTTGTATTAACCGGAGCGCTTTTTCTTATAAACGATCAGAATTTTTGATTTTAAACGCCGATCATCAAAATTGTTTCACCAAAGTTCATTTTTTTTTATCTTCATTTTGAGACCGAGTTTGATACCTTTCGATGTAGTATTTGAAAGTTTCGAATTTAATCGCAGATTTACACTAACACAAAGACGATGTCGATGTATCGAGAGTATCGAAACGAATTCTAGACAAACTGAACTTGAATTAAGACTAAAAGGTAATACATAGAAGATCAATACAACAGACTATAGATTTAGTACAATAGGTACATCAGAACAAAAGGTAATACGTAGAAGATCAATACAAGTCTGAAAAGGTCTGAACTATCAGCCAATTTATAAGAAGGATATTCTAGTTCAAAGAACTAAATTATCATGCCCGGAATTCAAAGGTCTTTGAATTACAAGTTCGATGAAACCTATGAACTAGGCCTATCTATTACACGATGATACAATGTAGATCAAAACCTCAAAGACGCCAAGGCACACAATAAGCCTTTGAACTAGCCTATCTATTGCATTAAGGCACACAAGATAAGTATCGATGATCGGCGATGTCGACGTCGACGCAGATGTCGATGCTCGTATCGATGTCGATCTGAGTATCACTCAAAAGGACTCTCCATTCGTTTTTTTTTTGCAAGGTCTATGCACCCCAAATCTAAAGGCAATAATAGCATAACTAGAACCAACATGAAGCATATTAGCCCAAAAATCAAAATCTTGCTTATCACCACTAACCTTGAACGAATGACGGCCCATACGGTATAAGGATCTACCCATAGATCGAATATAAACATTGACATCTTTCTGAACAAAAATCCAATATCAAGCTTGGGAACAAGAATGACATGTGAAGTAGTCATTTCATACTTTTCCGAATTTACAAACTCAGCTACTCACTCAATCCTGGCTTGAATGAATCGATGATTAAACTAACCCTTTGAACTAGGCCTATCTATTGCATTAAGGGACACAATATCGATGACGATGATCGATAAAGTATAAGTATCAATATCGCTAGTGATCGAGATGAGTATCGATGTCGATACATGACACTTGTCTTACTCGGCTTTGCAATGTCAAAACACAGGTACATGACACTTGTCTTTTAAGCTTTACACCCTCACACTCTCCATTCGTCGTCACTTTACTTGTCATAAAATCCATTTGAATTTCTACTTTTTCCACATGCTATAATATCCTTTTGCATTGTCTTGGCTAATTTCTTTCTTGCTAAAGCAAATATAACTTTGATCCATGGCATCATCATTCATATAAACTTCAAAAGTTATCTCATCTTTACAAGGTACAACCATATTGTATAACCTTGATATCAAGTCATGACGGCTTTTCAATTCCATTGTGGCTAACATCCCTTGGCAAAATCTCCTCCCAAAGAGCATAGAATTTGAACACATTCTCGCGCTTTCTTGTTAGCAACAATGGCGAGTCATCAGACTCACCTACACCAAGTAAATTGAAGTTCTTATCGAAAATTGTGTCTTTAGTAGCAAATTTGGCCGCCCAAGCCAATGCAATATTCTCGTTCTCCTTTTTCCCAAAATAAAATAATTGATACCGAACATAATCAAAAGGATACACACAAAATTTCAACCGTGAAAGACTTGATAGACTTGAGCATCTACATGAGTGCGAAGCATCTTGACTTGGGACTCTAGTTTAAGGTCCGCCTCAAGTAGCATCAGAACCAATGAATTCAACATCCTGGAATCGAAGGAGTTTGGGAATGCCTTCAAATTCATCCTCATCCCATTTCTGAAAAGACCTAGTAAGACGAAAGCAGTCGTTTTCAATTCGGGGTAGGTGTTTCTAAGGAAGTTGGCACCGATGAGGAGGAGGACCATGGTGAGACTCGATCGGGTCATTGGGAGAAAGAGTGGTCGGCGGCGGAGGAGAACGGAGGGGAATTTCGGTGGAAAATAAGAGTTCCTCATCACCGTCAATATCATCGGCATCGAAACCCTCGAAGTGAGGGGAAGGAGAATTAGCCGATGCGGAGATGGTGAGGTGGTGGAGGAGGATAGAGAAGATAGCGAGTAAGGCTAAGAGGAAGAGATGGGTGTCGCCGCCGCCACGAGGGAGGAAGACGGAGAGAGGAGAGAAAACGAGTAGAGCGGACTTCGCCATCGCCGATTGATTTTGATGATGAACTCAGCTCAACTTACGATCTGAAATGATAAAAAGGAAAGGAAAGGGAAGGGAAGTTTATCTGACGAAGCAGGTAATTAGGGATAATTTAGTCCGACTGAAATTATTTGTCCTTATTGCAACTAAAAATTTGAAGCTGGATTAGCACTTAATTAAGGGAGAAAAAAAGGACTATAAACTAATTTTTCCTTATATATATAAATACACTATAAATAAAACAAAAAAAAGAAAGACGAGAAAAAGAAAAAAAAAAAAAAAGATGGAAGATTAATATATATATATATGTATTACTACAAAGGAAAAAAACAAGAAAAAAAAATGAAATGGCCGAAAAGACATTGGCCCCTTTTCTGTTCACCCATTTAGCCTATTTATAGGCAAAGTTAGTTATGGCGGATCGATCCGGGAAAGGGCGGATCGATCCGGTGTAATCATTGCAAATCTTAATCGATTCTATCCAAATCTTGAATGATTTGATATATATTGGATTAAAACTTCTAAAATTCATATCTTGAGTTGTAGACCTCCAAAAATTGCAAACGAAATGTCATAATTACGGTCTCGAGAAACTCTACAACTTTCATGAAGGACTCTTCTTCAGAAAACGTCTTCTTGAGTACCTCGTGTTCCTCCGAGCGTTTTTGCGACATTTTTACGAAATTGAATCAATTAGCCACTTGACCATAATTTGAGTTGTAGAAGTCCGATTGACTTGATTCAAAATCCATTGGAAAGCTTTCTTGAAGATATACAACTTTTATTAAGGAAACTTCTTCAGAAAATGTCGTTTTGATGAGCCAATTCCATTACGTGTCGTTTTCGGGATTTTCCACTAATACGAATTGATTAGTCAATTGACCATAACTTGAGTTGTAGACATCTAATTGACGTGATTCAAAGTGCGTTGGAAATCTTATGTGAAGATCTACAACTTTCATTAAGAAGTCATCCCCTGAAAATGCCTCTAAGCTGGGTCAAATCTCCGTCGAAAATATGTAACGATTCAAGTACTTAGGAAAAACGCACTTTTGAACTCGTAAGCATGGCATCTTCTTCTAATCCTCTAAACACATCTTTTAGACTCAAAACATGTCGTTACGTGGAATCTTGGTCAATGTATAATCCTGCAATGAACCACCAAAATACCAAACGTAAATCCGACCACGACACTCCGTTACTTAAACCGGTACAAAACTAGTAAAAACACATAAAAACACGATATTTTATATAAGACTTACTATTTATATAATTAGATAAAACCTATAAATTAATGACTTGATTTGATACATAAATGCTCAAAATGGTATCAGAAGTGGGGTGAAATGTTATAATAATAACGGTGAATTTTTCCGTCATCACAAACCCCCCACTTAGCTTTTGGTCGTCCTCGAGCAAAACAAGTGATAAAACAAAACGAATGAGGACAAAATTCACTTTAAAAGATAAGATATAAGGGACAACCGGATAATACAACCGATCGAATCATAACCACACGTTAACCTTAATATATATGTATAAGCAGTGTGTGTGTGACAAGCCTTTTCAATTTCCACTATCCTCTCTTGAATAACTCAAGCAATACACACAAATATCCATTCGCAGTCTAATGACTTTCCTAGGTAAAAGCGATAATGATTCCACACAAAGTCCTCTCGTGTACTTATTAGGATAATCACTAAAGCATATCATTCAGTTTTATCTTTGAGGATAATCGAAGATAACTAAGTTTTCAACCATGCTTAACCAAATTGTTTTTTTTTTTTTTTTTTTTTTTCACATTTGTAGCATATGCCTTCATTCCCAAAGCAATAGGACGTTTCGTGATAACACCCTAGCTGGACTTCTATCATCGAGCGATCGGGGAGCTTTTAAACCTCATAAGTGGTATAGGGCGTTTCGTGATAAGCATACCGCACTCAAATCATTGGTAGCTACAACCAACATATATATAATTCATCTTAATTTGGTATTTTTCTTTTTATTCCACTTAACTTATATCCTTTCTATCACATTCAAACCTTCAGATATTCACAGTACACGTTCAAAAGTTAGGTACTAAGTTACTGCAACTATCTCTAGAATAACCACTAGGATACTGAATGGATACAGTTTAAAATTTTCGCTTCAATGTCAAAGGCTTACGTGAACAATCAATTCATGTTACACAAATAAATTAGGGGTTAAAATGTACTAACGGTTCAAATTAGTTATACATATCAAATTGATCATTATATCTTCAAATCCATGAAATATATACCTTATACAATTCATTATATTCAACTCATCTATGCTCGAAAAAGATCCAAAAACTAAGAGTTTAAACACTTACTGCCATTTCTAAACCAACCAGACTCTACCCCCCACTTACGATTTTGCATTATTCTCAGAGTGTAAATGAGATAGAGAGGAAGACTTAGCTTATAAACCGGGCGAGAAAGATGCTATCGAATCCATGTAATGACCATGAGAAAGCACGATCCGAATCCCTATACCAAAACAAAAACAACCAACACAAAGCAAACACGGGACATGGTCCTCGTGCCAAAACTTCGAATAGGGATATGGGAATAATAAGAAAAATGCCCCATCACGTCGAGAAAATTCGATAGGCAATATATATATGGTCACTCTCATAAAAGCTTTAGATGGAAAAATAACCCACACGGGTAAAGCACAGAACCTCTAAGCATATATGTATCATAGAGAATATCACATGAGCAAATATCATAGTCAAGTCATAAATTCATGTTGGAAACAGAGTAGATCATAAAATGAAATGTGTGAAAGAGTATTGAGTCTTTTATACCCAGGATCCTCGAGGTTAAATCATTCTAACAACCTAAGTCCAAGAAATGATGTATTTGAATGTTTTACGTGTACTCCTCGGGATTTTCGGATAACCACCTAATCGTTCCTTTAAAAGACATTCAAACATTCATCCCGATACTTGGTCGGTGCTATGTGTTCAACTTCCATTATGATTATTCATTCCACATATTCTACATTTCATTAAGACTAGTCGTATCCAAATTATTATTATTATTATTATTATTATTATTATTATTATTATTATTATTATTATTATCATTTGCCTCCGGTAGCGCTTTTGGTTAACGTCGTTTGCTCGACAAATCTAACTATTTAATTTTTCACGATTTTATTTAAAGCGTGGTTGCCTCCCCAAGCGCTTTTGTTTCGTCGTTGGCTCGACGATTCTATTCTCACTATCCATTATCAAATGGATAAGTTTTTCTTGCATGATTCCTCAGCGAATATTCGGCATACAAGCCATCCATCTCACCTTCATAGAAATAAGCAGAACCATGGCTTGAAGTACTTTTATGAAGTATCTTCCCAATAAAAGAAAAGCGGGATTAGGGGCCTCCACCTCCTCGATTCATGACATAATGATCAAGTGGGAAGATCACTTCTTTCTCGCTCACTTGCTTGTCCACAATCACCTCAACACTCTTTGGCTTCAACGGCTCCTCAAATGTGACTTCCTCCGGGTGACTTATCTCTAGTTCAGGCACATTGTCCTCTATATTCTCCAACACCGGGTATATTTCTTCACCTTTTTGCTCATCAACATCTTCAGCCATCTCTAATGTCGGATCTATCATAGGACAACCGTCTTCAGCATCACACCATGTAGGAGGGGAGCTTGACACTTCTACTTCACTAAGTTGAATGTCGGATCCTAATTTCATTGTCTTGACCTCTTCTCATGATAAAGGAGTGGGGAGCTAGGTCAATGCCATGGTCTTGAGCCATTTTCCCGAGCCGTCTCTCAAGATTCTTAAGCATACTAAGAAGGAGTTGGAAATTCTCATCTTGCTCCTTACAGAAAGAGTGGAAATTATTGTTCTCGCTCCTCTAATTTAGCTTCAAAATCGTCAGATTGAGAGGGGCCTTGAGAATTATGAAAGTGTTGAGGAAAAGATTGGCCAGACCAACTTTGATTTTGATTGGAAAAATTGATATCTTGGTCCTGACTGAAGTTCGGGTTTTATAGAAATTTGGATTCTGAAAATTGAAACCCTGATTTGGAAAATTGTTGTGGCGGAGGAGAATCGATTGTTAAAACTCTGATATTGCTGGCCACTGAAAACGCTCTGTCCACCCATAGGACAGAAAGGAGAAGTATGTCCCACATTGTCACATAGCTGGCATATGATGGGTGCATCATGTCTTGATTTTGGATGAAGATTAACTTGATATCTGAAGTGAAAAGAAGTTGACAGCGGCCAACAATGACATGGCCAAAGTTGACAACATCTTTCATAGAACATAACGTGTGAGTTACGAGGAAAAGACTGAGTCGATTCATAGGATTGCGAAACATCATAAGAGCTGCCACCTGCTGCTGCATCATGGCTATCTGACTTTGCTCATCCATGTCCTCAATCCTAGATAGAAGGTTGTATGACCCCGTATTGACTTCGAGTTTTCAAAAACCAGTTCGAACACCAACACCTAAATCACGAGGTTTCGGGATTTTTTTTTTTTATATTTTTTTTTTCTCTCCCGGTAATTACCGACTCCACTCGGTATTTACCGAGTGCGTTTTTTTTTTATTTTTTTATTTTTTTTTTAAAACCTACCTACGAAAAACTTGATAACAAAAACTAGAAAAATTAATAATGAACTAGACAACCGCACCGATTCCCCGGAAACGGCGCCAAAAACTTGTTTTTGGTTCCGTTGACGGGAAAACTACCTACGAAAAACAAAACAGAACAACTTTAGAAAAATTAATAAAGAACCAGACGACCGTACCGATTCCCCGGCAACGGCGCCAAAAACTTGTCTCGGATTTTATCAATGAAAAGTAACAAGTAATAAATTTATAAATCCGGTATACCCCAAGTGCAGGGATCGTAGTATAGCGATTAATACCGGAGTCGATCCACAGGGAATCGAGGTTGGTCTAGTTCTTAATTTTTCGAAAGTTGTCACGACTACTATTATTACTAGAATTATACCAAAACAAAACTAAAAACGAAAATAACAAAATGTAAACTGGACAGAAGATCAACGATCTAAAGCCAGGAAGGATAATTACGAGCCGAACTAACTAAGTTAATTCTAATCTATAAACTAAGAAGACAATAAAAATTGCTACGATTACTACGATGAAGACGAAGCAAAACAACACAACGATTTCTTTTCAATTACTGTAACAACGAACAAGCAATGATCCACCGATTCCACAACACTCAATTTCGACTCCAGATTATCTTGTGGTGATTTAACGAAAATTGTGATTCACCTATCGAAGGTATGAATTTCTACTTTCGTAGATAATTCACCTATCAATCTTTTATCTTTCGATCTTAAAGATTAACGCTTTCATAACAAAGGTGTGAAATCTCTCAATTTCGTAATCTAGATATTCAACCTAACAACTCTCGTTATTTTTAGGTTAAAAATCTAATCTTTACTACGGTGATCTAAGATTTAACAACGACTCGTCAAAGCGTTAAACATCAAATATGCACCGATCTCTCGATATAATTGCATAAAAGCGAATAAAGCATAATAAAGATACAACTTTTATTAAAACTTACAAAACAATCCAAAAGTCGAGACGTAGAGATCTTTGCTAAGAATCGGTTTCATGAGATTGCATTCCAACGTGCTTTAGCCTCTCATCATCATTTGATTGCTTAAAATCATTTTTAGAGGTTGTATTCTTGGAAATAACAACTATATAGCAACGACGATCTTTTGATAGCTGTCATAAAAGTATTACAACAGTACCTCGGCTATTATTCTCTTAATGGCATAATGCCTACTATATATATACTACTAATTAGGAAATATATATATATATATATATATATATATATATATATATATATATATATATATATATATATATATATATATATATAAGTACTACAACTAATATATAGATATATATGTATGCGTGTAAGTACATATATATATATATATAGATAGTTATATAAATATATATATATATATATATATATATATATATATATATATATAGCTATATAGTTATATAGTTAGATAGTTAGTTATATATATATAAATACACTATAAATAAAACAAAAAAAAGAAAGACGAGAAAAAGAAAGAAGAAAAAAAAGATGGAAGATTAATATATATATATGTATTACTACAAAGGAAAAAAAACAAGAAAAAAAAAAAATGAAATGGCCGAAAAGACATTGGCCCCTTTTCTGTTCACCCATTTAGCCTATTTATAGGCAAAGTTAGTTATGGCCGGATCGATCCGGGAAAGGGCGGATCGATCCGGTGTAATCATTGCAAATCTTAATCGATTCTATCCAAATCTTGGATGATTTGATATATATTGGATTAAAACTTACAAAATTCATATCTTGAGTTGTAGACCTCCAAAAATTGCAAACGAAATGTCAAAATTACGGTCTCGAGAAACTCTACAACTTTCATGAAGGACTCTTCTTCAGAAAACGTCTTCTTGAGTACCTCGTGTTTCTCCGAGCGTTTTTGCGACATTTTTACGAAATTGAATCAATTAGCCACTTGACCATAATTTGAGTTGTAGAAGTCCGATTGACTTGATTCAAAATCCATTGGAAATCTTTCTTGAAGATATACAACTTTTATTAAGGAAACTTCTTCAGAAAATGTCGTTTTGATGAGCCAATTCCATTAAGTGTCGTTTTCGGGATTTTCCACTAATCTGAATTGATTAGTCAATTGACCATAACTTGAGTTGTAGACATCTAATTGGCGTGATTCAAAGTGCGTTGGAAAGCTTATGTGAAGATCTACAACTTTCATTAAGAAGTCATCCCCTGAAAATGCCTCTAAGCTGGGTCAAATCTCCGTCGAAAATATGTAACGATTCAAGTACTTAGGAAAAACGACCCTTTTGAACTCGTAAGCTTGTGGCACCTTCTTCTAATCCTCTAAACACATCTTTTAGACTCAAAACATGTAGATTACGTGGAATCTTGGTCAATGTATAATCCTGCAATGAACCACCAAAATACCAAAGCGTAAATCCGACCACGACACTCCGATTCTTAAACCGGTACAAAAACTAGTAAAAACACATAAAAACACGATATTTTATATAAGACTTACTATTTATATAATTAGATAAAACCTATAAATTAATGACTTGATTTGATACATAAATGCTCAAAATGGTATCAAAAGTGGGGTGAAATGTTATAATAATAACAGTGAATTTTTCCGTCATCATTGGTGCTGGTGCTAGCTCATTTGATTATTGTTGCGTTTTGTTATGTATTTCCTTCATTTTTAGTTTTGGTTGCTAGTGTTAGCTTTGCTAAGTTGCTGTTTATTTTATGTTGTTTGGTGGCAAGTTTGTTTGGTTGTGCTTTGTAGTCTTTTCAGCATCTTGATGATGCCTTTTATACAATTATAAGCCAGTTTTGAAATTGCAGATAGGTATAGTTCAATGATGCCGCCAGGCTAGAGAGGATCAACGGTTTGCAAACAACGTGACGGACGCAACGGTGTCAAATTGGCCATTATTAAATAATATATACTTGGTCCGGTGAGAGAAGATCTATGGTTTTCCATAAATTTTAGAATGCTAGCTCATAGGAAATATATTATAAAGATCGATACGATTTATATATACACATTTTGTTGTTCTTATATATACATATACGACCATAGAATTGAGCGTTTGCAGTAAGCGAATTAGTTAAATCCTCATTGTTTCAACATATCAAAGGATGGCAAATCTTTCTCAAGCAGTTGTGTTCATCATCTTGCTTATTGTTTGGACAAGTGTGCCCCACGATGATTTTCCAGTTTTGGATTTGGTTTACTATCAAGGTGAGTATCGATATTTGCTTTGTTTTACCTCTGTCAGTTTCCTTAATTGTAATATTGATAGGGTTATTTCACAGCATTATGCGCTAGTACTTTTTTTTTTTTTGTTGAGGATTGCATTAGTACTAATTTGGGTAATGTCCTCATGATCATTGTGAAATAGTAGAGTGTTAGAATTTTTGTAGAGAGTTGAATGGAAGGCTAGGATGATGAGGTGAGATGGAAAATGATTGATAAGTTGGAAAAATTGAAGAAAGGAATTTGATTGTATTGATTGCTTGGTTGCTTGGTTCAAGTACATGGGGTAGTGTTATATATATAGTCTTCATATGATGGCTCAAGACCCTTATGGAGTTTTCTAGATATTTCTTAATTTTTAATAATCACTACTACAACCTACATGTATCTAGTAGCTTCCATTCTAGTGTAGCAATATTTATCAGACTATTACATACAACTAGAAACTTACACACTAGGAATGCATTTCTAGAATTTTCATACAATCTAGATATTTCTTTTCTTTTCCTAGAAATGTGTAGCACAATTTAACACTCCTCCTTGGTACACATTTGGTGACACCAATCTTTTCTCGTAATAGCTCGAACTTGTCTCTTGGTAGTGCTTTTGTGAATATGTCATTAAGCTGTTTCTTCACTCCTGCAATGCATGACCTCTATTTCTTTATTGGCCCACAGACTTCTACGATAAAGTGGTACTTGATTCTTATGTGCTTAGTCTTGTTATGAAATCTTTGGGTTTTTCGCCATTGAAATTCTTTGAATTCTTTGTCACGATAAATCAATGTTGCTTCATCTTGAGGCTCCCCAGTGTCCTTAAGTATCCGTTTGAGCCATATAGCTTGGCATGTTGTCAATCTTTGCTGCTACATATTACCTTACCTGCTTTGTTGATAGTGCTATTGTGTCTTGCTTTTTGTTGCCCAAGAGAATATTCACGAGCCCAAAGTGAATGCATAGCGGATGTGCTTTTATCATCGATGATCGCCTTGATCGCTTATCGGTGTACCCAATCAATTTTGAGTGCAATTTGGATCCATACCAAATCCCATAATCCTTTGTGCCTTGCGGATACCTTAGCACTCTTTTATTTGCTCGAAGTGAACTTGACTTGGGCATTGCATGAACCTTGAGAGATAACTTGTTGCAAACATAATGTCGAGTCTTGTGGTTGTTAGATAGAGTAAACTTCCAATGAGCGCCTTAGTGGACCGTACAATCACGCACTTGGCGTGCCATCTTCACTCTTGAGTGCTTTGCTTTCAAGTGGAGTTGCAACACTCTTGCACCCTTTCATCTTGAACTTTTCAAGAAGACTATCTGTATATTTCTTTTGGGAAATGAAAATCCCATTTTCTTTTTGGTTTACCTCGATTCAAGGAAGTAGTGCATTAATCCCAAGTCTGTCATTTCGAACGTCTTCATCATGTCTTGTCTAAAACTCTTGATCATGTCCTCATTGTTTCTGTAAAGATGAGATCATCAACGTATAAAGGAAACAATAAGTCCATCATTGTATCTCGTGTCTTAATGTAAAGTGTAGGCTCGCTTTTGCTCCTCCACGAAACCTTGCATGATGAAGTAGGTATCAATTACGCTATACCAAGCCCGTGGGGCTTGCTTGAGCCCGTATAAAGCTTTCTTTAACTTTAGTACTTTGTCTTCTTCTCTCTTTCACGATAAATCCTTGAAATTTGCTCCACTAAATTTCTTCCTCAAGGTATCCATTGAGAAATCTTGATTTAATATCCGGTGATGGATTTTCCATCCTTTTTGTGCGAGAGAGGGCAATTAATGCACGTATCGTATCCAATCGTGCAACAGGAGCAAATGTCTCGTTGTAATCCACTCCAAACTGTTGAGAGTAGCCTTTGGCTACAAGCCTTGCTTTGGGTTTTGGATTGAGCCATAAGGATTAAGCTTTGTTTTATAGACCCACTTAACACCGATGACCTCTTTGTGCGGAGATGGACTTACTAGCTCCCATGTTTCATTCTTGTTTATCATATTAATTTCTTCTTCCATTGCTTTTCTCCAAACTTATTCTTTGGAAGCTTCTTCATAACTTCTGGTTCTATCAAGGTGAGATTGCATCTCTCATATATCTCACTCAAAGATTTTGTCTTCCTTGGTGGTGTCTCTGGGAAGAACCTTCATCTTGTGATGTTTCTTCAATGATAGCGCGTGTTGGTGATTACAGTTGACGGTTGTCTTAACCCGTTGGTTAGTAGAAGTGGTGCCATATTAATAGTTTTCCTTTCAACTTCCTCTGTTTCCCAATTGAAGCTTGCTTGCTTCTCGTCAAATTCAGCGTCTCGTGACAATAAGCTTTCTTGTTCTTATGCTATAGACACGGTAACCTTTTGATTGTGTACTATAGCCTAAGAAAATACCTTTCTCTGTCTTTTCATCCAGTTTGCTCCTTTTCTCTTTTGGAATGTGAACATAATGAGATGGAGCGAAGACTCTAAGATGCTTTGCCGATGGCTTTTCGCCCACTCAGGGCTTGAATGGTGTTTTGTCTGAACGGCTTTGGTTGGACATCTATTTAGCAAGTGAGACTGCAGTATGCCACCGCCTCTGCCCAAAATGTTTTCGGAAGACCTTTCTCCATTAGCATAGCTCTTGCTTTGTCTCTATAATTGCATCCTATTTTTACGTTTCGACACACCATTTTTTGTTTGAGCGTATATCAAGCATCAATTGATGCTCCACGCATTCATCTTCAGAACTTGTTGAATTCTTTAGATGTGTATTCTTTGCCTCGATCACTTAACATGGTCTTCATGTGTAGTGACCACTTTGTTTCTCGACATAGGCACCAATTTTAAGTGGTTGAGGAACTACTTAATGTTGAATTTTTCAATAAATCTCGTTAGGTAGGTACACCCCACACCCATACCTACCTCACACCTACACCCCACCCTCACCTTACCCCCAACCCCACCCCACACCCACACACCCACACAACCCATACCCCACACACCACACACCCGCCCACACCTCACCCACCCATACCCACCTTGCACCCTACACCCTCATACCCACCTACACCCGACCAAACCACACCCACCTACCCCTCACACCCCCACTCCCACCCACCACCTTACACCCACACCCACCACACACCACACCCACACCACACCCACACCCCCCCACACCCCACCCTACACCCCTATTACCCCACCCTACACCCTATTACCCCACACCAACACCCCACCCACCCTCCACACACCCACACCCACACCCACATCTGGACTCACGAAACAAATTCTAATTTCAGATATAATAAGTGTTACCAAACAGTCTAATCAATTTCAGCACTTAAAATATTTAGTTACTTAATTTATTCAGAATTAAGACTTCATATTTCAGACTTTAGATTTCAGTCTTCAGTTTTAACAAACGGCCCCTTAATCAATTTTGCACACTAGTGATCTTATATATATATATACACTTCAAGTTCTTGATACAAAACCATATATATATATATATATATATATATATATATACTTCAAGTTCTTGATACAAAACCAAAGGACTCTGGATGTTGAGAGTAATTTATATATAAATAAAGAGAATGTTTGGCTGCAAATACAATAAAAACTGGTCTATTTAGCGTTATAATCGTAAATAATTTAAAAATGCATGGGCTTACATATATATACACATTTTAAGAGCACTTGCAGTAGAATCTGTATATGCTATTAAATCTATATTATACAGATTCAATTCATCAGATTTGTCAAAAAAAACAGAATGCATTAGAATCTGTGTACTAAACTTAACAATTCAGATTCACAAGAAGTTGCGCCACTTCTCCGCACAAAATATAGCATCTGAACGCTTGTTTCTATTTTTCTTTCTTTTCTTTTCTTTTCTTTTTCTTTTTGGAATGGTTAAGTGTTTCTTTTTTCTTTCTTGTTATTGAGTTTTATTAGATTTTTTCGTTATGTATTCTTTTAATAATATGATGTTGTACTTCATTTTTTTATTTCTCATCTCTACCTTCATTTTGTTCCAAATATCAGAGAAAAATGTATGTTTTTTTATTAAAGATGTTATTGAAGCGAAAATGACTGTGATCAATGTTCCATTAGCGCTAATGAATCCGGTAATTACTTAGACTCGTTGTTCTCGTTTGACCTAAAAAGCTAGTCCGAATTAACAATTTCATTATGTCTTACTCTTATATAAAAGTGATGTTTCTCCCGGATTAACAATGACTAATAAAACAAAAATAAAACTACAGTAATATTGTACTGATTTTTTTTTTTTTTTGAGCTTGTACAGATTGTTAATATGTAAACATATTTAGATTGTGTGTGTTAATATGTTTTTTTATTATAGTTTGTTGTTATTTAAATGTTATATATATTATAGTAGAGATTACGATCACGATTCACTTTTGATAGAGAATCTGTAAAATGAAAAAAAAAAAAAGTGGTATAAAAATCTGTAAAATAGAGAATCTATTTAAGAAACAATTTGATCTGAAGTCTTTCTAAGGTTATAGTATATGTTAAGGTTATATATAGTCGTAAATAATTTAAAAATGCATGGGCTTTTACATATATATACACAAATATGTTAAAGAAAAACCTCAGTATTGATCCTTTGCTTTAATTAGGGAATTGAATCCTAAGTTTTAGAATGATCCTGCAAATAACTATAACTTGGTTATTTATAATCAGTAGAATATATGATAAAATTATGAATCTTCTATTTGTAAAAATATATATCCTCATATTTTAAATTATACTATTTCTAAGATATTTGATTGATAGATAAGTATATATTACATGATTTGAATCATCATAGAATCTGTGAAATTGAATAATCTTAATGTCACAACCATGAATTTATGTGACGAGATATGTTAGTTGGACCATACCCTCTATGATTGATACCATAGTGAGACATTTTTCAAATAAATAGTACATAACGAGAGCTAGAGTGCCGATGTCACATCATATATGTATTAGCATTTATTACGTAAGAGTAGTCGTGACATTAGTATTACATTTTTGAATTTTGTAAAGTTTTCATTTATTTATTTACAAATATAAGCGTTGTAGTAAGATTGTGGCAAATGAAATGAAAAGGTATATATGATCAATGACAATGAACATTGGCAGTTGGAGCAAAGAAATTCGTCAACCCGTCTTGCAACGGAGAGGATTGTCCTCCTATACCCGAAACACGTGCAGCAGAGAGACTTGTCCACCTGGAATTAATCCCTGTGGAGATGGATGCAGTTGCAATATGATCAGTGTGAATGCGGATGGTACTTTTGCTACCAGTTGCGACCCAGAAGACAGCTAACCGGCCCATGCATTAGGTTCAAATTTGATGACCTCCTTCTTCTTCTTCTGCATTCTGTTGTGTTGTGTTGTCCTTTTACTTTTCTCTTCTCCATATATATGTTGCTAGCTGTAATATATATATGTACATTGTGTTTCTTTCTATCTTTCATTTACATATTTCACATGTTTGTGTATTGTTCTTGTGAGTGATCAAAATAAGCAGAAGGTTAAATTTGGTGGTACTTAATTTTATATTGTTATTCTATCTTTAGCTAATACCGTCCACTTGATTTTGGGTACAGATTGTTTTGAAATTTGCTGTTTTAATTTATCATTCCATTCGATCATAAATCTATAGTACGTACACTTCTACAACTTAAGCCCAAACTGACTGCAAATTATAAGAGGAAGATAAGACAAGTGTTGCATTAATGTTGAGGAGGATAATACTTTTCTGGTAACTACTATATCAGCCAAGTATAACTAATACCTCCCCTTCCTAAAATATGAATCATTTTACTTCTTTAGATTAAGTCTCAAATAATAAATGATGAGAATCAACGTCAATATTGATGATCTCCTTTTAGCATATTTTAAGCGTCCTTTAATTTTCTTTTTATATTTAAAAAGCAATCTAAAATCTCTTATTTTGGCTTGGAACCATTTATATCTGTTATAACGGATCGCTCAAAAAATGATGGTGATTGTGAGTAAAAAACCATACAAGTGAACTCATAACTCAACACATGTTAGATGTTACAAACAAAAAATAGGTTAGTCTAGTAAATTGAAGCATCTAAACTTATACAATGCTCGACGAAGGGCCAGGCCATTTCGGCCTACCATACATAACCTTACCGTACATTTCATATTCCATGGATTGAAACCATGCATCTCGCTTATACAATGCTCGGCGAAGGCCAGGCCATTTCGGCCTACCATACATAACCTTACCGTACATTTCATATTCCATGGATTGAAACCATGCACCTCCTTTTTAACACTGTAAAGTCTCCCATCAAAAGTTACAAACACAAAATGCACAATATCCCAAGTCGCAACCTATTCATAAATCTTGTAATTTTGTAGCTTATCCACGGTATATATCTCACTATTTGTAAATCCGAATCGACAATTGTAACAGGTAGTAATATTTTATTTTATTTTTTTGATACATCTTTGTGTGTGTATATATGTATATATTGACATGAATTTACCCAAGTCCCAAATCCGTGAGAAATCTTGTATGACTCAGCGCATGGAAGTAGATTGAATGAATGATCCTTAGGCTCTGCCGAGACAATTTCTTTCAGGAAGTTAGAAGAGATGTGACTCGAGTCAGGCCGATCGTGCACGATTTATGTCTAAATCAAGATGAATCCAGTAAATTTGTACCGGGAAGCTCCGAGTCGGAGGCGACTCGGCCGAGACGATGAACCATGGTGACTATGCATGCAAGGCGGGGCGAATTTTAAATCGGGGTGGGCTAATGGACTATATCGAGTTAAATCGGGTGAAATTTGGATTAAGAATATTTTATAGATCCGATTAGATTCTACACATATTTTTTAGTGTCTTATTTTTTTGCCCGGGTGGGCTTAGCCCCCCTCAATTAATACACACCTCCGTCCTTGTATGCATGGCTTTGCTTTTGTTGGTTGTCTCGGATTTTATCAATGAAAAGTAACAAGTAATAAATTTATAAATCCGGTATACCCCAAGTGCAGGGATCGTAGTATAGCGATTAATACCGGAGTCGATCCACAGGGAATCGAGGTTGGTCTAGTTCTTAATTTTTGAAAGTTGTCACGACTACTATTATTACTAGAATTATACCAAAACAAAACTAAAAGCGAAAATAACAAAATGTAAAGCTGGGACGAGAAGATCAGCGATCTAAAGCGGGAAGGATAATTACGAGCGAACTAACTAAGTTAATTCTAATATATAAACTAAGAAGACAATAAAAATTGCTCACGATTACTACGATGAAGGCGAAGCAAAAGCGGCTGCGATTTCTTTTCAATTCTTGTAACAACGAACAAGCAATGATCCACCGATTCCACAACACTCAATTTCGACTCCAGATTATCTTGTGGTGATTTAACGAAAATTGTGATTCACCTATCGAAGGTATGAATTTCTACTTTCGTAGATAATTCACCTATCAATCTTTTATCTTTCGATCTTAAAGATTAACGCTTTCATAACAAAGGTGTGAAATCTCTCAATTTCGTAATCTAGATATTCAACCTAACAACTCTCGTTATTTTTAGGTTAAAAATCTAATCTTTACTACGGTGATCTAAGATTTAACAACGACTCTCGTCAAACGTTAAACATCAAATATGCACCGATCTCTCGATATAATTGCATAAAAACGAATAAAGCATAATAAAGATACAACTTTTATTAAAACTTACAAAACAATCCAAAAGTCGAGATCGAGATCTTTGCTAAGAATCGGTTTCTGAGGCTTGTTCAGCGTGCTTTAGCCTCTCATCATCATTTGATTGCTTAAAATCATTTTTTAGAGGTTGTATTCTTGGAAATAACAACTATATAGCGACGATCTTTTGATAAGCTGTCAGTATTACAGCGGTACCTCGGCTATTATTCTCTTAATGGCATAATGCCTACTATATATATACTACTAATTAGGAAAATATATATATATATATATATATATATATATATATATATATATATATATATATATATATATATATAGGAGTTGGATTCACTACATACCAATACTATCCATGCTTACACGTACATAGTACTAAAATAGTGCATCGATCACTATTTTAGTGCACTTTCAATTGTGTTTGGTCTGCAACTACAAATTGAGGAGGCGGAGGTTTCTAGTTAGGTTTAGTATTACCTAATAGCATGATTTCCCCGGCTTCATTTAACTAGGTGCACTCAAACAATAGCAGGTGCATTAAAATGGTGATCGGATCACTATTTTAGTAGTAGTATATCTGATAAGCATGGATCAATAAATAGGTATGTATATGTATGCGTGTAAGTACATATATATATATATATAGATAGTTATATAAATATATATGTATATATATATATATATATAGATATATATAGCTATATAGTTATATAGTTAGATAGTTAGTTATATATATATAAATACACTATAAATAAAACAAAAAAAAAAGAAAGACGAGAAAAAAAAAAAAAAAAGATGGAAGATTAATATATATATATATGTATTACTACAAAGGAAAAAAAAAACAAAAAAAAAAAAAAAAAAATGAAATGGCCGAAAAGACATTGGCCCCTTTTCTGTTCACCCATTTAGCCTATTTATAGGCAAAGTTAATTATGGCCGGATCGATCCAGGAAAGGGCGGATCGATCCGGTGTAATCATTGCAAATCTTAAGCGATTCTATCCAAATCTTGGATGATTTGATATATATTGGATTAAAACTTTTAAAATTCATATCTTGAGTTGTAGACCTCCAAAAATTGCAAACGAAATGTCATAATTACGGTCTCGAGAAACTCTACAACTTTCATGAAGGACTCTTCTTCAGAAAACGTCTTCTTGAGTACCTCGTGTTCCTCCGGCGTTTTGCGACATTTTTACGAAATTAAATCAATTAGCCACTTGACCATAATTTGAGTTGTAGAAGTCCGATTGACTTGATTCAAAATCCATTGGAAAGCTTTCTTGAAGATATACAACTTTTATTAAGGAAACTTCTTCAGAAAATGTCGTTTTGATGAGCCAATTCCATTACGTGTCGTTTTGGGATTTTCCACTAATCTGAATTGATTAGTCAATTGACCATAACTTGAGTTGTAGACATCTAATTGGCGTGATTCAAAGTGCGTTGGAAATCTTATGTGAAGATCTACAACTTTCATTAAGAAGTCATCCCTGAAAATGCCTCTAAGCTGGGTCAAATCTCCGTCGAAAATATGTAACGATTCAAGTCTTAGGAAAAACGGCCTTTGAACTCGTAAGCTTGTGGCATCTTCTTCTAATCCTCTAAACACATCTTTTAGACTCAAAACATGTCGTTACGTGGAATCTTGGTCAATGTATAATCACGCAATGAACCACCAAAATACCAAGCGTAAATCCGACACGACACTCCGATTCTTAAACCGGTACAAAAACTAGTAAAAACACATAAAAACACGATATTTTATATAAGACTTACTATTTATATAATTAGATAAAACCTATAAATTAATGACTTGATTTGATACATAAATGCTCAAAATGGTATCAAAAGTGGGGTGAAATGTTATAATAATAACGGTGAATTTTCCGTCATCACAAACCCCCAGCTTAGCTTTTGGTCGTGGTCTCGAGCAAAACAAGTGATAAAACAAAGCGAATGAGGACAAAATTCACGAAAAAGATAAGATATAAGGGACAACGAGATAATACAACCGATCGAATCATAACCACACGTTAACCTTAATATATATGTATAGCAGTGTGTGTGTGACAAGCCTTTTCAATTTCCACTATCCTCTCTTGAATAACTCAAGCAATACACACAAATATCCATTGAGCGAGTCTAATGACTTTCCTAGGTAAAAGCGATATGATTCCACACAAAGTCCTCTCGTGTACTTATTAGGATAATCACTAAAGCATATCATTCGGTTTATCTTTGAGGATAGTCGAGAAGATAACTAAGTTTTCAACCATGCTTAACCAAATTGTCAATTTTTTTTTTTTTTTTTTTTTTTTTCACATTTGTAGCATATGCCTTCATTTCCCAAGCAATAGGGCGTTTCGTGATAACACCCTAGTGGACTTTATCATCGAGCGATCGGGAGCTTTTAAACCTAATAGTGGTATAGGGCGTTTTCGTGATAGCACGCCTACCGCACTCAAATCATTAGTAGCTACAACCAACATATATATAATTCATCTTAATTTGGTATTTTCTTTTTATTCCACTTAACTTATATCCTTTCTATCACATTCAAACCTTGGATATTCACGATTACACGTTCAAAAGTTAGGTACTAAATTCTTTGCAACTATCTAGAATAACCACTAGGATCTTGAATGGATCTGATTTAAAATTTTAAACTTGATGTCAAAGGCTTACGTGAACAATCAATTCATGTTACACAAATAAATTAGGGGTTAAAATGTCTTGTGGTTCAAATTAGTTATACATATCAAATTGATCATTATATCTTCAAATCCATGAAATATATACCTTATACAATTCATTATATTCAACTCATCTATGCTCGAAAAAGATCCAAAAACTAAGAGTTTAAACACTTACTGCCATTTCTAAACCAACCAGACTCTACCCCCCACTTACGATTTTGCATTATTCTCGAGTGTAAATGAGATAGAGAGGAAGACTTAGCTTATAAACCAGGCGGAAAGATGCTATCGAATCCGTAATGACCGTGAGAAAGCACGATCCGAATCCTATACCAAAACAAAAAACAACCAACACAAAGCAAACACGGGACATGGTCCTCGTGCCAAAACATCGAATAGGGATATGGGAATAATAAGAAAATGGCCTGTCACGTCGAGAAAATTCGATAGGCAATATATATATGGTCACTCTCATAAAAGCTTTAGATGGAAAAATAACCCACACGGGTAAAGCCACAGAACCTCTAAGCATATATGTATCATAGAGAATATCACATGAGCAAATATCATAGTCAAGTCATAAATTCATGTTGGAAAGCAGAGTAGATCATAAAATGAAATGTGTGAAAGAGTATTGAGTCTTTTATACCCGGATCCTCGAGGTTAAATCATTCTAACAACCTAAGTCAGAAATGATGTATTTGAATGTTTTTCTGTGTACTCTCTCGGGATTTTTTAGGATAACCACCTAATCGTTCCCTTTAAAAGACATTCAAACATTCATCACGATACTTGGTCGTGCTATGTGTTCAACTTCCATTATGATTATTCATTCCACATATTCTACATTTCATTAAGACTAGTCGTATCAATTATTATTATTATTATTATTATTATTATTATTATATTATTATCGGGCTGCCTCGGTAGCGCTTTTAGTTAACGTCGTTTGCTCGACAAATCTAACTATTTAATTTTCACACGATTTTATTTAAAGCGGGGTTGCCTCCCCAGCGCTTTTGTTTTCGTCGTTGGCTCGGCGATTCTATTCTCACTATCCATTATCAAATGGATAAGTTTTTCTTGCATGATTCCTCAGCGAATATTCGGCATACAAGCCATCCATCTCACCTTCATAGGAAATAAGCAGAACCATGGCTTGAAGTACTTTTATGAAGTATCTTCCCAATAAAAGAAAAAGCGGGATTAGGGGCCTCCACCTCCCGATTCATGACATAATGATCAAGTGGGAAGATCACTTCTTTCTCGCTCACTTGCTTGTCCACAATCACCTCAACACTCTTTGGCTTCAGCGGCTCCTCAAATGTGACTTCCTCCGGGTGACTTATCTCTAGATTCGAGGCACATTGTCCTCTATATTCTCCAACACCGGGTATATTTCTTCACCTTTTTGCTCATCAACATCTTGACCATCTCAATGTCGGATCTATCATAGGACAACCGTCTTGACATCACACCGTGTAGGAGGAGCTTGACACTTCTACTTCACTAAGTTGAATGTCGGATCCTAATTTCATTATCTTGACCTCTTCTACATGATAAAGGAGTGGGGAGCTAGGTCAATGCCATGGTCTTGAGCCATTTTCCCGAGCCGTCTCTCAAGATTCTTAAGCATACTAAGAAGGAGTTGGAAATTCTCATCTTGCTCCTTACGAAAGGAGTGGAAATTATTGTTCTGCTCCTACAATTTAGCTTCAAAATCGTCAGTTGAGAGGGCCTTGAGAATTATGAAAGTGTTGAGGAAAGATTGGCGAGACCAACTTTGATTTTGATTGGAAAAATTGATATCTTGGTCTGGTGAAGTTCGGGTTTTATAGAAATTTGGATTACGAAAATTGAAACCACGATTTGGAAAATTGTTGTGGCGGAAGGCGATTGTTAAAACTACGATATTCTTTGGCCCACTCGAAAAGCGCTCTGTCCACCCATAGGGCCGAGAAAGGAGAAGTATGTCCCGCATTGTCACATTGGCGGCATATGGTGGGTATCTTGTCCTTGATTTTGGGCGACATTAACTTGATATGCTGAAGTGAAAAGAAGTTGACGGCCAGCGGCATGGCCAGGTTGACAACATCTTTCATAGAACATAACGTGTGAGTTACGAGGAAAAAGCGGAGTGCGATTCATAGGATTGCGAAACATCATAAGAAGGCGCCACTGCTTTCTTTGCATCATGGCTATCGACTTTGCTCATCCATGTCCTCAATCCTAGATAGAAGGTTGTATGACCCGTATTGACTTGAGTTTTCAAAAACCAGTTCGAACACCAACACCTAAATCACGAGGTTTCGGGATTTTTTTTTTTTATATTTTTTTTTTCTCTCCCGGTAATTACCGACTCCACTCGGTATTTACCGAGTGCGTTTTTTTTTTATTTTTTTATTTTTTTTTTAAAACCTACCTACGAAAAACTTGATAACAAAAACTAGAAAAATTAATAATGAACTAGACAACCGCACCGATTCCCCGGAAACGGCGCCAAAAACTTGTTTTTGGTTCCGTTGACGGGAAAACTACCTACGAAAAACAAAACAGAACAACTTTAGAAAAATTAATAAAGAACCAGGCGACCGTACGATTCCCGGCAGCGGCGCCAAAAACTTGTCTCGGATTTTATCAATGAAAAGTAACAAGTAATAAATTTATAAATCCGGTATACCCCAAAGTGCGAGGATCGTAGTATAGCGATTAATACCGAGTCGATCCACGGGGAATCGAGGTTGGTCTAGTTCTTAATTTTTGAAAGTTGTCACGACTACTATTATTACTAGAATTATACCAAAACAAAACTAAAAACGAAAATAACAAAATGTAAACTGGACAGAAAGATCACCAATCTAAGCCCAGGAAGGATAATTACGAGCGAACTAACTAAGTTAATTCTAATCTATAAACTAAGAAGACAATAAAAATTGCTACGATTACTACGATGAAGACGAAGCAAAACAACACAACGATTTCTTTTCAATTACTGTAACAACGAACAAGCAATGATCCACCGATTCCACAACACTCAATTTCGACTCCAGATTATCTTGTGGTGATTTAACGAAAATTGTGATTCACCTATCGAAGGTATGAATTTCTACTTTCGTAGATAATTCACCTATCAATCTTTTATCTTTCGATCTTAAAGATTAACGCTTTCATAACAAAGGTGTGAAATCTCTCAATTTCGTAATCTAGATATTCAACCTAACAACTCTCGTTATTTTTAGGTTAAAAATCTAATCTTTACTACGGTGATCTAAGATTTAACAACGACTCTCGTCAAACGTTAAACATCAAATATGCACCGATCTCTCGATATAATTTCATAAAAACGAATAAAGCATAATAAAGATACAACTTTTATTAAAACTTACAAAACAATCCAAAAGTCGAGATCGAGATCTTTGCTAAGAATCGGTTTCATGAGAGCATTCCAGCGTCTTTAGCCTCTCATCATCATTTGATTGCTTAAAATCATTTTTTAGAGGTTGTATTCTTCGGAAATAACAACTATATATGACGATCTTTTGATAGCTATCAAATTATTACAAGCGGTACCTCGGCTATTATTCTCTTAATGGCATAATGCCTACTATATATATACTATTAATTAGGAATATATATATATATATATATATATATATATATATATATATATATATATATATATATATATATATAGTTAATATATATATATATATATATATATATATAAGTACTACAACTAATATATAGATATATATGTATGCGTGTAAATACATACATATATATATATATAGATAAATTATATATATATATATATATATATATATATATATATATATATATATATAGCTATATAGTTATATAGTTAGATAGTTATTTATATATATATAAATACACTATAAATAAAACAAAAAAAGAAAGACGAGAAAAGAAAGAAGAAAAAAAAGATGGAAGATTAATATATATATATGTATTACTACAAAGGAAAAAAACAAGAAAAAAAAAAAAATGAAATGGCCGAAAAGACATTGGCCCTTTTCTGTTCACCCATTTAGCCTATTTATAGGCAAAGTTAATTATGGCCGGATCGATCCGGAAAGGGCGGATCGATCCGGTGTAATCATTGCAAATCTTAGCGATTCTATCCAAATCTTGGATGATTTGATATATATTGGATTAAAACTTCTAAAATTCATATCTTGAGTTGTAGACCTCCAAAATTGCAAGCGAAATGTCAAAATTACGGTCTCGAGAAACTCTACAACTTTCATGAAGGACTCTTCTTCAGAAAACGTCTTCTTGAGTACCTCGTGTTTCTCCGGCGTTTTGCGACATTTTACGAAATTGAATCAATTAGCCACTTGACCATAATTTGAGTTGTAGAAGTCCGATTGACTTGATTCAAAATCCATTGGAAATCTTTCTTGAAGATATACAACTTTTATTAAGAAACTTCTTCAGAAAATGTCGTTTTGATGAGCCAATTCCATTACGTGTCGTTTTGGGATTTTCCACTAATCTGAATTGATTAGTCAATTGACCATAACTTGAGTTGTAGACATCTAATTGGCGTGATTCAAAGTGCGTTGGAAAGCTTATGTGAAGATCTACAACTTTCATTAAGAAGTCATCCCCTGAAAATGCCTCTAAGCTGGGTCAAATCTCCGTCGAAAATATGTAACGATTCAAGTACTTAGGAAAAAACCCTTTTGAACTCGTAAGCTTGTGGCACCTTCTTCTAATCCTCTAAACACATCTTTTAGACTCAAAACATGTCGATTACGTGGAATCTTGGTCAATGTATAATCTGCAATGAACCACCAAAATACCAAGCGTAAATCCGACCACGACACTCCGATTACTAAACCGGTACAAAAACTAGTAAAAACACATAAAAACACGATATTTTATATAAGACTTACTATTTATATAATTAGATAAAACCTATAAATTAATGACTTGATTTGATACATAAATGCTCAAAATGGTATCAAAAGTGGGGTGAAATGTTATAATAATAATGGTGAATTTTTTTCCGTCATCATTAGTCTTTGGTGCTAGCTCATTTGATTATTGTTGCGTTTTGTTATGTATTTCCTTCATTTTTAGTTTTGGTTGCTAGTGTTAGCTTTGCTAAGTTGCTGTTTATTTTATGTTGTTTGGTGGCAAGTTTGTTTGGTTGTGCTTTGTAGTCTTTTCAGCATCTTGATGATGCCTTTTATACAATTATAAGCCAGTTTTGAAATTGCAGATATGGTATAGTTCAATGATGCCGCCAGGCTAGAGAGGATCAACGGTTTGCAAACAACGTGGCCGGACATAGCGGTGTCAAATTGGCCATTATTAAATAATATATACTTGGTCGGTGAGAGAAGATCTATGGTTTTCCATAAATTTTAGAATGCTAGCTCATAGGAAATATATTATAAAGATCGAAACGATTTATATATACACATTTTGTTGTTCTTATATATACATATCGACCATAGAATTGGCGTTTGCGTAAGCGAATTAGTTAAATCCTCATTGTTTCAACATATCAAAGGATGGCAAATCTTTCTCAAGCAGTTGTGTTCATCATCTTGCTTATTGTTTGGACAAGTGTGCCCCACGATGATTTTCCAGTTTTGGATTTGGTTTACTATCAAGGTGAGTATCGATATTTGCTTTGTTTTACCTCTGTCAGTTTCCTTAATTGTAATATTGATAGGGTTATTTCACAGCATTATGCGCTAGTATTTTTTTTTTTTTGTTGAGGATTGCATTAGTACTAATTTGGGTAATGTCCTCATGATCATTGTGAAATAGTAGAGTGTTAGAATTTTTGTAGAGAGTTGAATGGAGAAGGCTAGGATGATGAGGGTGAGATGGAAAATGATTGATAAGTTGGAAAAATTGAAGAAAGGAATTTGATTGTATTGATTGCTTGGTTGCTTGGTTCAAGTACATGGGGTAGTGTTATATATATAGTCTTCATATGATGGCTCAAGACCCTTATGGAGTTTTCTAGATATTTCTTAATTTTTAATAATCACTACTACAACCTACATGTATCTAGTAGCTTCCATTCTAGTGTAGCAATATTTATCTAGACTATTACATACAACTAGAAGCTTCTACACTAGGAATGCATTTCTAGAATTTTCATACAATCTAGATATTTCTTTTCTTTTCCTAGAAATGTGTAGCACAATTTAACACTCCTCCTTGGTACACATTTCAGTGACACCAATCTTTTCTCGTAATAGCTCGAACTTGTCTCTTGGTAGTGCTTTTGTGAATATGTCGGCTAAGCTTTATTCTTCACTCTCCGCAATGCATGACCTCTATTTCTTTATTGGCACTGACTTCTCACGATAAAGTGGTACTTGATTCTTATGTGCTTAGTCTTGTTATGAAATCTGGGTTTTTCGCCATTGAAATTCTTTGAATTAACATCACGATAAATCAATGTTGCTTCATCTTGAGGCTCCCAGTGTCCTTAAGTATCCGTTTGAGCCATATAGCTTGGCATGTTGTCAATCTTCTTTGCTACATAATGCAACCTGCTTTGTTGATAGTGCTATTGTGTCTTGCTTTTTGTTGCCCAAGAGAATATTCACGAGCCCAAAGTGAATGCATAGCGGATGTGCTTTTATCATCGATGATCACCTTGTAATCGCTATCGGTGTACCCAATCAATTTTGAGTGCAGGTGGATCCATACCAAATCCCGTAATCCTTTGTGCCTTGCGAGATACCTTAGCACTCTTTTAGCCGCTCCGAAGTGAACTTGACTTGGGCATTGCATGAACCTTGAGAGATAACTTGTTGCAAACATAATGTCGAGTCTTGTGGTTGTTAGATAGAGTAAACTTCCAATGAGGCGCCCGGTGGGCCGTACAATCACGCCTTGGCGTGCCATCTTCACTCTTGAGTGCTTTGCTTTCAAGTGGAGTTGCAACACTCTTGCACCCTTTCATCTTGAACTTTTCAAGAAGACTATCTGTATATTTCTTTTGGGAAATGAAAATCCCATTTTCTTTTTGGTTTACCTCGATTCAAGGAAGTAGTGCATTAATCCCAAGTCTGTCATTTTGAGCGTCTTCATCATGTCTTGTCTAAAACTCTTGATCATGTCCTCATTGTTTCTGTAAAGATGAGATCATCAGCGTATAAGGAAACAATAAGTCACATCATTGTATCTCGTGTCTTAATGTAAAGTGTAGGCTCGCTTTTGCTCCTCCTGAAACCTTGCATGATGAAGTAGGTATCAATTACGCTATACCAAGCCCGTGGGGCTTGCTTGAGCCGATATAAAGCTTTCTTTAACTTTAGTACTTTGTCTTCTTCTCCTTTCACGATAAATCCTTGAGGCTGCTCCACCTAAATTTCTTCCTCAAGGTATCCGTTTGAGAAATCTTGATTTAATATCCGGTGATGGATTTTCCATCCTTTTTTGCTGAGAGAGGGCAATTAATGCACGTATCGTATCAATCAATCGTGCAGCAGAGCAAATGTCTCGTTGTAATCCACTCAAAGCTGTTGAGAGTAGCCTTTGGCTACAAGCCTTGCTTTGGGTTTTGGATTGAGCCATAAGGATTAAGCTTTGTTTTATAGACCCACTTAACACCGATGACCTCTTTATGCGGAGATGGACTTACTAGCTCCCATGTTTCATTCTTGTTTATCATATTAATTTCTTCTTCCATTGCTTTTCTCCAAACTTATTCTTTGGAAGCTTCTTCATAACTTCACTGGTTCTATCAAGGTGAGATTGCATCTCTCATATATCTCACTCAAAGATTTTGTCTTCCTTGGTGGTGTCTCTGGGAAGAACCTTCATCTTGTGATGTTTCTTCAATGATAAGCTTGGTGGTGATTACAGTTGTGGTTGTCTTCTTCGTTGGTTAGTAGAAGTGGTGCCATATTAATAGTTTTCCTTTCAACTTCCTCTGTTTCCCAATTGAAGCTTGCTTCCTCGTCAAATTCAACGTCTCGTGACAATAAGCTTTTTCTTGTTCTTATGCTATAGACACGGTAACCTTTTGATTGTGTACTATAGCCTAAGAAAATACCTTTCTCTGTCTTTTCATCAGTTTGCTCCTTTTCTCTTTTGGAATGTGAACATAATGAGATGGAGCCGAAGACTCTAAGATGCTTTGCCGATGGCTTTCGCCCACTCAGGGCTTGAATGGTGTTTTGTCTGAACGGCTTTGGTTGGACATCTATTTAGCAAGTAATTGCGGTATGCCTTTGCCTCTGCCCAAAATGTTTTGGAAGACCTTTCTCCATTAGCATAGCTCTTGCTTTGTCTCTATAAGCATCCTATTTTACGTTTCGACACACCATTTTGTTACGGGCGTATCCAAGCATCAATTGATGCTCCACGCATTCATCTTCACAGAACTTGTTGAATTCTTTAGATGTGTATTCTTTGCCTCGATCACTTCTTATGGTCTTCATGTAGTGACCACTTTGTTTCTCGACATAGGCACCAATTTTAAGTGGTTGAGGAACTACTTAATGTTGAATTTTTTCAATAAATCTACGTTAGGTAGGTACACCCACACCCATACCTACCTCACACTTTACACCCCCACCCTCACCTTACCTGACCCCACCCCACACCCACACACCCACAGTACCCATACCCCACACACACACACACCCGCCCACACCTCACCCACCCATACCCACCCCCACACCCTACACCTCGTACCCACCTACACCCGACCAAACCACACCCACTACACACCTCACACCCCCACTCCCACCCACCTTACACCCACACCCACCACACCACACCCCCACACACCCCACCACACCCCCCACACCCCACCTACACCCCTATTACCCCACCCTACACCCCTATTACCCCACACCAACACCCCACCCACCACACACACACCCACACCCCACACACATCTGGACTCACGAAACAAATTCTAATTTCGGATATAATAAGTGTTACCAAACAGTCTAATCAATTTATTGACTTAAAATATTTAGTTACTTAATTTATTTGAATTAAGACTTCATATTTCAGACTTTAGATTCGATCTTGATTTTAACAAACGGCCCCTTAATCAATTTTGCACACTAGTGATCTTATATATATATATACACTTCAAGTTCTTGATACAAAATATATATATATATATATATATATATATATATATACTTCAAGTTCTTGATACAAAACCAAAGGACTCTGGATGTTGAGAGTAATTTATATATAAATAAAGAGAATGTTTGGCTGCAAATACAATAAAAACTGGTCTATTTAGCGTTATAATCGTAAATAATTTAAAAATGCATGGGCTTACATATATATACACATTTTAAGAGCACTTGCAGTAGAATCTGTATATGCTATTAAATCTATATTATACAGATTCAATTCATCAGATTTGTCAAAAAAAACAGAATGCATTAGAATCTGTGTACTAAACTTAACAATTCAGATTCACAAGAAGTTGCGCCACTTCTCCGCACAAAATATAGCATCTGAACGCTTGTTTCTATTTTTCTTTCTTTTCTTTTCTTTTCTTTTTTCTTTTTGGAATGGTTAAGTGTTTCTATTTTCTTTCTTGTTATTGAGTTTTATTAGATTTTTCGTTATGTATTCTTTTAATAATATGATGTTGTACTTCATTTTTTTATTTCTCATCTCTACCTTCATTTTGTTCCAAATATCAGAGAAAAATGTATGTTTTTTATTAAAGATGTTATTGAAGCGAAAATGATTTGTGATCAATGTTCCATTAGCGCTAATGAATCCGGTAATTACTTAGACTCGTTGTTCTCGTTTGACCTAAAAAGCTAGTCCGAATTAACAATTTCATTATGTCTTACTCTTATATAAAAGTGATGTTTCTCCCGGATTAACAATGACTAATAAAACAAAAATAAAACTACAGTAATATTGTACTGATTTTTTTTTTTTTGAGCTTGTACAGATTGTTAATATGTAAACATATTTAGATTGTGTGTGTTAATATGTTTTTTTTTTTTTATTATAGTTTGTTGTTATTTAAATGTTATATATATTATAGTAGAGATTACGATGCGATTCACTTTTGATAGAGAATCTGTAAAAAAAAAAAAAAAAGTGGTATAAAAATCTGTAAAATAGAGAATCTATTTAAGAAACATTTGATCTGAAGTCTTTCTAAGGTTATAGTATATGTTAAGGTTATATATAGTCGTAAATAATTTAAAAATGCATGGGCTTTTACATATATATACACAAATATGTTAAGAGAAAAACCTCAGTATTGATCCTTTGCTTTAATTAGGGAATTGAATCCTAAGTTTTAGAATGATCCTGCAAATAACTATAACTTGGTTATTTATAATCAGTAGAATATATGATAAAATTATGAATCTTCTATTTGTAAAAATATATATCCTCATATTTTAAATTATACTATTTCTAAGATATTTGATTGATAGATAAGTATATATTACATGATTTGAATCATCATAGAATCTGTGAAATTGAATAATACTAATGCCAATGTCATGGCCAATTTTATGTGACGAGATATGTTAGTTGGACCATACCCTCTATGATTGATACCATAGTGAGACATTTTTCAAATAAATAGTACATAACGAGAGCTAGAGTCTCAATGTCACATCATATATGTATTAGCATTTATTACGTAAGAGTAGTAGTCGTGACATTAGTATTACATTTTTGAATTTTGTAAAGTTTTCATTTATTTATTTACAAATATAAGCGTTGTAGTAAGATTGTGGCAAATGAAATGAAAAGGTATATATGATCAATGACAATGAACATTGGCAGTTGGAGCAAAGAAATTCGTCAACCCGTCTTGCAACGGAGAGGATTGTCCTCCTATACCCGGAAACACGTGCAGCAGAGAGACTTGTCCACCTGGAATTAATCCCTGTGGAGATGGATGCAGTTGCAATATGATCAGTGTGAATGCGGATGGTACTTTTGCTACCAGTTGCGACCCAGAAGACAGCTAACCGGCCCATGCATTAGGTTCAAATTTGATGACCTCCTTCTTCTTCTTCTGCATTCTGTTGTGTTGTGTTGTCCTTTTACTTTTCTCTTCTCCATATATATGTTGCTAGCTGTAATATATATATGTACATTGTGTTTCTTTCTATCTTTCATTTACATATTTCACATGTTTGTGTATTGTTCTTGTGAGTGATCAAAATAAGCAGAAGGTTAAATTTGGTGGTACTTAATTTTATATTGTTATTCTATCTTTAGCTAATACCGTCCACTTGATTTTGGGTACAGATTGTTTTTGAAATTTGCTGTTTTAATTTATCATTCCATTCGATCATAAATCTATAGTACGTACACTTCTACAACTTAAGCCCAAACTGACTGCAAATTATAAGAGGGAAGATAAGACAAGTGTTGCATTAATGTTGAGGAGGATAATACTTTTCTGGTAACTACTATATCAGCCAAGTATAACTAATACCTCCCCTTCCTAAAATATGAATCATTTTACTTCTTTAGATTCGTCTCAAATAATAAATGATGAGAATCAACGTCAATATTGATGATCTCCTTTTAGCATATTTTCGACGTCCTTTAATTTTCTTTTTTATATTTAAAAAGCAATCTAAAATCTCTTATTTTGGCTTGGAACCATTTATATCTGTTATAACGGATCGCTCAAAAAATGATGGTGATTGTGAGTAAAAAACCATACAAGTGAACTCATAACTCAACACATGTTAGATGTTACAAACAAAAAATAGGTTAGTCTAGTAAATTGAAGCATCTCGCTTATACAATGCTCGACGAAGGGCCAGGCCATTTCGGCCTACCATACGCAACCTTACCGTACATTTCATATTCCATGGATTGAAACCATGCATCTCGCTTATACAATGCTCGACGAAGGGCCAGGCCATTTCGGCCTACCATACGCAACCTTACCGTACATTTCATATTCCATGGATTGAAACCATGCACCTCCTTTTTAACACTGTAAAGTCTCCCATCAAAAGTTACAAACACAAAATGCACAATATCCCAAGTCGCAACCTATTCATAAATCTTGTAATTTTGTAGCTTATCCACGGTATATATCTCACTATTTGTAAATCCGAATCGACAATTGTAACAGGTAGTAATATTTTATTTTATTTTTTTGATACATCTTTGTGTGTGTATATATGTATATATTGACATGAATTTACCCAAGTCCCAAATCCGTGAGAAATCTTGTATGACTCAGCGCATGGAAGTAGATTGAATGAATGATCCTTAGGCTCTGCCGAGACAATTTCTTTCCAGGAAGTTAGAAGAGATGTGACTCCGAGTCAGGCCGATACGTACCTGATTTATGTCTAAATCAAGATGAATCCGTAAATTTGTACCGGGAAGCTCCGAGTCGGAGGCGACTCGGCCGAGACATTGAACCATGGTGACTATGCATGCAAGGACGGAGCCAGAATTTTAAATCGGGGTGGGCTAATGGACTATATCGAGTTAAATCGGGTGAAATTTGGATTAAGAATATTTTATAGATCCGATTAGACTACACATATTTTTTAGTGTACTATTTTTTTGCCCGGGTGGGCTTAGCCCCCCTCAATTAATACACACCTCCGTCCTTGTATGCATGGCTTTGCTTTTGTTGGTTGTCTCGGATTTTATCAATGAAAAGTAACAAGTAATAAATTTATAAATCCGGTATACCCCAAGTGCAGGGATCGTAGTATAGCGATTAATACCGGAGTCGATCCACAGGGAATCGAGGTTGGTCTAGTTCTTAATTTTTCGAAAGTTGTCACGACTACTATTATTACTAGAATTATACCAAAACAAAACTAAAAACGAAAATAACAAAATGTAAACTGGACAGAAGATCAACGATCTAAAGCCAGGAAGGATAATTACGAGCCGAACTAACTAAGTTAATTCTAATATATAAACTAAGAAGACAATAAAAATTGCTACGATTACTACGATGAAGACGAAGCAAAACAGCACAACGATTTCTTTTCAATTACTGTAACAACGAACAAGCAATGATCCACCGATTCCACAACACTCAATTTCGACTCCAGATTATCTTGTGGTGATTTAACGAAAATTGTGATTCACCTATCGAAGGTATGAATTTCTACTTTCGTAGATAATTCACCTATCAATCTTTTATCTTTCGATCTTAAAGATTAACGCTTTCATAACAAAGGTGTGAAATCTCTCAATTTCGTAATCTAGATATTCAACCTAACAACTCTCGTTATTTTTAGGTTAAAAATCTAATCTTTACTACGGTGATCTAAGATTTAACAACGACTCTCGTCAAACGTTAAACATCAAATATGCACCGATCTCTCGATATAATTGCATAAAAACGAATAAAGCATAATAAAGATACAACTTTTATTAAAACTTACAAAACAATCCAAAAGTCGAGATCGAGATGCTGCTAAGAATCGGTTTCACAAGGCTTGTTCCAACGTGCTTTAGCCTCTCATCATCATTTGATTGCTTAAAATCATTTTTTTAGAGGTTGTATTCTTCGGAAATAACAACTATAGCAACGACGATCTTTTGATAACTGTCCAGTATTACAACGGTACCTCGGCTATTATTCTCTTAATGGCATAATGCCTACTATATATATACTACTAATTAGGAAATATATATATATATATATATATATATATATATATATATATATATATATATATATATATATATATATATATAGAGTTGGAGTTCACTACATACCATACTATCCATGCTTACAGACATAGTACTAAAATAGTGCATCGATCACTATTTTAGTGCACCTGCAATTATTGTTTCGGTGCAACTACAAATTGAGGAGCGAGGTTTCTAGTTAGGTTTCTAGTATTACCTAATAGCAGATTTCCCGCTTCATTAACTAGTGTGCACTCAAACAATAACTGTGCACACTAAAATGGTGATCAGATGCACTATTTTAGTAGTATGTACGGTAAGCATGGATCAATAGGTATGTATATGTATGCGTGTAAGTACATATATATATATATATAGATAGTTATATAAATATATATGTATATATATATATATATAGATATATATAGCTATATAGTTATATAGTTAGATAGTTAGTTATATATATATAAATACACTATAAATAAAACAAAAAAAAGAAAGACGAGAAAAAGAAAAAAAAAAAAAGATGGAAGATTAATATATATATATATGTATTACTACAAAGGAAAAAAAACAAGAAAAAAAAAAAAATGAAATGGCCGAAAAGACATTGGCCCCTTTTCTGTTCACCCATTTAGCCTATTTATAGGCAAAGTTAGTTATGGCCGGATCGATCCGGGAAAGGGCCGGATCGATCCGGTGTAATCATTGCAAATCTTAACTGATTCTATCCAAATCTTCGGATGATTTGATATATATTGGATTAAAACTTTTAAAATTCATATCTTGAGTTGTAGACTCCAAAATTGCAAGCGAAATGTCATAATTACGGTCTCGAGAAACTCTACAACTTTCATGAAGGACTCTTCTTCAGAAAACGTCTTCTTGAGTACCTCGTGTTCCTCCGAGCGTTTTTGCGACATTTTTACGAAATTAAATCAATTAGCCACTTGACCATAATTTGAGTTGTAGAAGTCCGATTGACTTGATTCAAAATCCATTGGAAAGCTTTCTTGAAGATATACAACTTTTATTAAGGAAACTTCTTCAGAAAATGTCGTTTTGATGAGCCAATTCCATTACGTGTCGCGTTTCGGGATTTTCCACTAATCTGAATTGATTAGTCAATTGACCATAACTTGAGTTGTAGACATCTAATTGACGTGATTCAAAGTGCGTTGGAAATCTTATGTGAAGATCTACAACTTTCATTAAGAAGTCATCCCCTGAAAATGCCTCTAAGCTGGGTCAAATCTCCGTCGAAAATATGTAACGATTCAAGTACTTAGGAAAAACGACCCTTTTGAACTCGTAAGCTTGTGGCATCTTCTTCTAATCCTCTAAACACATCTTTTAGACTCAAAACATGTCGTTACGTGGAATCTTGGTCAATGTATAATCCTCGCAATGAACCACCAAAATACCAAACGAATCCGACACGACACTCGATTCTTAAACCGTACAAAACTAGTAAAAACACATAAAAACACGATATTTTATATAAGACTTACTATTTATATAATTAGATAAAACCTATAAATTAATGACTTGATTTGATACATAAATGCTCAAAATGGTATCAAAAGTGGGGTGAAATGTTATAATAATAATAAAGTGAATTTTTCCGTCATCACAAACCCCCACACTTAGCTTTTGGTCGTCCCTCGAGCAAAACAAGTGATAAAACAAAACGAATGAGGGACAAAATTCACGAAAAGATAAGATATAAGGGACAACCAGATAATACAACCGATCGAATCATAACCACACGTTAACCTTAATATATATGTATAACAGAGTGTGTGTGTGACAAGCCTTTTCAATTTCCACTATCCTCTCTTGAATAACTCAAGCAATACACACAAATATCCATTCAGACAGTCCTAATGACTTTCCTAGGTAAAGGCAGTAACAGTTCCACACAAAGTCCTCTCGTGTACTTATTAGGATAATCCCTAAAAGCATATCATTCGATTTATCTTTGGGATAGTCAGGAAGATAACTAAGTTTTCAACCATGCTTAACCAAATTGTCAATTTTTTTTTTTTTTTTTTTTTTTTTTTTCACATTTGTAGCATATGCCTTCATTCCCAAGCAATAGGACGTTTCGTGATAACACCCTACTTTGGACTTCTATCATCAGCGATCGGGAGCTTTTAAACCTCATATAGTGGTATAGGACGTTTCGTGATAACGCCTACCGCACTCAAATCATTGGTAGCTACAACCAACATATATATAATTCATCTTAATTTGGTATTTTTCTTTTATTCCACTTAACTTATATCCTTTCTATCACATTCAAACCTTGGATATTCACAAGACACGTTCAAAAGTTAGGTACTAAGTTATCGCAACTATCTCAGAATAACCACTAGGATCTTGAATGGATCTGATTTAAAATTTTCGCTTCAATGTCAAAGGCTTACGTGAACAATCAATTCATGTTACACAAATAAATTAGGGTTAAAATGTATTGACGGTTCAAATTAGTTATACATATCAAATTGATCATTATATCTTCAAATCCATGAAATATATACCTTATACAATTCATTATATTCAACTCATCTATGCTCGAAAAAGATCCAAAAACTAAGAGTTTAAACACTTTAATCGCCATTTCTAAACCAACCGGACTCTACCCCCACTTACGATTTTGCATTATTCTCAGAGTGTAAATGAGATAGAGAGGAAGACTTAGCTTATAAACCAGCAGAAAGATGCTATCGAATCCCGTGAATGACCATGAGAAAGCACGATCCGAATCCCTATACCAAAACAAAAAACAACCAACACAAAGCAAACACGGGACATGGTCCTCGTGCCAAAACATCGAATAGGGATATGGGAATAATAAGAAAATGGCCCTGTCACGTCAGAAAATTCGATAGGCAATATATATATGGTCACTCTCATAAAAGCTTTAGATGGAAAAATAACCCACACGGGTAAAGCACAGAACCTCTAAGCATATATGTATCATAGAGAATATCACATGAGCAAATATCATAGTCAAGTCATAAATTCATGTTGGAAACAGAGTAGATCATAAAATGAAATGTGTGAAAGAGTATTGAGTCTTTTATACCCAGATCCTCAAGGGTTAAATCATTCTAACAACCTAAGTCCAAGAAATGATGTATTTGAATGTTTTCTGTGTACTCCCTCGGGATTTTCGGATAACCACCTAATCGTTCCCTTTAAAAGACATTCAAACATTCATCCTGATACTTGGTCGTGCTATGTGTTCAACTTCCATTATGATTATTCATTCCACATATTCTACATTTCATTAAGACTAGTCGTATCCAAATTATTATTATTATTATTATTATTATTATTATTATTATCGGGCTGCCTCCCGGTAGCGCTTTTGGTTAACGTCGTTTGCTCGACAAATCTAACTATTTAATTTTCACACAGTTTTATTTAAGGCAGGGTTGCCTCCCCCCAAGCGCTTTTGTTTTACGTCGTTGGCTCGACGATTCTATTCTCACTATCCATTATCAAATGGATAAGTTTTTCTTGCATGATTCCTCAACGAATATTCGGCATACAAGCCATCCATCTCACCTTCATAGGAAATAAACAGAACCATGGCTTGAAGTACTTTTATGAAGTATCTTCCCAATAAAAGAAAAACGGGATTAGGGGCCTCCACCTCCCAGTTCATGACATAATGATCAAGTGGGAAGATCACTTCTTTCTCGCTCACTTGCTTGTCCACAATCACCTCAACACTCTTTGGCTTCAACGGCTCCTCAAATGTGACTTCCTCCGGGTGACTTATCTCTAGTTCAGGCACATTGTCCTCTATATTCTCCAACACCGGGTATATTTCTTCACCTTTTTGCTCATCAACATCTTCAGCCATCTCTAATGTCGGATCTATCATAGGACAACCGTCTTGAAAGATCACACCATGTAGGAGGAGCTTGACACTTCTACTTCACTAAGTTGAATGTCGGATCCTAATTTCATTGTACTGACCTCTTCTCTATGATAAAGGAGTGGGGGAGCTAGGTCAATGCCATGGTCTTGAGCCATTTTCCCGAGCCGTCTCTCAAGATTCTTAAGCATACTAAGAAGGAGTTGGAAATTCTCATCTTGCTCCTTCCGAAAGGAGTGGAAATTATTGTCTCGCTCCTCTAATTTAGCTTCAAAATCGTCGATTGAGAGGGGCCTTGAGAATTATGAAAGTGTTGAGGAAAAGATTGGCCGCACTAACTTTGATTTTGATTGGAAAAATTGATATCTTGGTCTCCGATCAAGTTCGGTTTTTATAGAAATTTGGATTCTCAAAATTGAAACCCTCGATTTGGAAAATTGTTGTATGTGAGAACTCGATTGTTAAAACTCGATATTGTCGCCATCAAAACGCTCTGCCCACCCATAGGATAGTAAAGAGAAGTATGTCCCACATTGTCACATAGCCGGCATATGATCGGGACTGCATCGTCTTGATTTTGGACAAAGATTAACTTGATATGCGTGTATGAAAAGAAGTTGACACCGCCAACAAAGATGGCCAAAGTTGACAACATCTTTCATAGAACATAACGTGTGAGTTCGAGGAAAAGATCGGGTCCGATTCAGGATTGCGAAACATCATAAGAGCCGCCACACCGCCGCCAGATCATGGCTATCTGACTTTGCTCATCCATGTCCTCAATCCTAGATAGAAGGTTGTATGACCCCGTATTGACTTCGAGTTTTCAAAAACCAGTTCGAACACCAACACCTAAATCACGAGGTTTCGGATTTTTTTTTTTATATTTTTTTTTTCTCTCCCGGTAATTACCGACTCCACTCGGTATTTACCGAGTGCTTTTTTTTTTTTTTTTTTTTTTTTTTTAAAACCTACCTACTTAAAAACTTGATAACAAAAACTAGAAAATTAATAATGAACTAGACAATCAAGATCGATTCCTCGGAACGGGCGCCAAAAACTTGTTTTTGGTTCCGTTGACGGAAAACTACCTACTTAAAAACAAAACAGAACAACTTTAGAAAAATTAATAAAGAACCTGCACGACCGCATCGATTCCCGGCAACGGCGCCAAAAACTTGTCTCGGATTTTATCAATGAAAAGTAACAAGTAATAAATTTATAAATCCGTATACCCCAAGTGCGTATGATCGTAGTATAGCGATTATCACCGAGTCGATCCACAGGAATCGAGGTTGGTCTAGTTCTTAATTTTTCAAAGTTGTCACGACTACTATTATTACTAGAATTATACCAAAACAAAACTAAAAACTAAAATAACAAAATGTAAACCGATGTAAGATCAACGATCTAAAGCCGTGAAGGATAATTACGAGCCGAACTAACTAAGTTAATTCTAATCTATAAACTAAGAAGACAATAAAAATTGCTACGACATTACGATGAAGACGAAGCAAAACAACACAACGATTTCTTTTCAACCATCAGAATAACGAACAAGCAATGATCCACCGATTCCACAACACTCAATTTCGACTCAGATTATCTTGTGGTGATTTAACTAAAATTGTGATTCACCTATCGAAGGTATGAATTTCTACTTTGAGATAATTCACCTATCAATCTTTTATCTTTCGATCTTAAAGATTAACGCTTTCATAACAAAGGTGTGAAATCTCTCAATTTCGTAATCTAGATATTCAACCTAACAACTCTCGTTATTTTTAGGTTAAAAATCTAATCTTTACTACGGTGATCTAAGATTTAACAACGACTCGCCAAACGTTAAACATCAAATATGCACCGATCTCTCGATATAATTTCATAAAACGAATAAAGCATAATAAAGATACAACTTTTATTAAAACTTACAAAACAATCCAAAAGTCGAGATCGAGATGTCGCTAAGAATCGGTTTCACACGGCTTGTTCCAACGCCGCTTTAGCCTCTCATCATCATTTGATTGCTTAAAATCATTTTTTTAGAGGTTGTATTCTTCGGAAATAACAACTATAGCAACGATTTATCTTTTGATAATCATTCAAGATTACAACGGTACTCGGCTATTATTCTCTTAATGGCATAATGCCTACTATATATATACTACTAATTAGAAATATATAATATATATATATATATATATATATATATATATATATATATATATATATATATATATATATATAGTTAGCTAGATATATATATATATATATATATATATATATACTACTACTAACTAATATATAGATATATATGTATGTGTAAGTACATATATATATATATATAGATAGTTATATATATATATATATATATATATATATATATATATATATATATATATATAGCTATATAGTTATATAGTTAGATAGTTAGTTATATATATATAAATACACTATAAATAAAACAAAAAAAAGAAAGACGAGAAAAAGAAAGAAGAAAAAAAAGATGGAAGATTAATATATATATATGTATTACTACAAAGGAAAAAAAACAAGAAAAAAAAAAAATGAAATGGCCGAAAAGACATTGGCCCCTTTTCTGTTCACCCATTTAGCCTATTTATAGGCAAAGTTAGTTATGGCCGGATCGATCCGGGAAAGGGCCGGATCGATCCGGTGTAATCATTGCAAATCTTAATCGATTCTATCCAAATCTTGGATGATTTGATATATATTGGATTAAAACTTCTAAAATTCATATCTTGAGTTGTAGACCTCCAAAAATTGCAAACGAAATGTCAAAATTACGGTCTCGAGAAACTCTACAACTTTCATGAAGGACTCTTCTTCAGAAAACGTCTTCTTGAGTACCTCGTGTTTCTCCGAGCGCTTTTTGCGACATTTTTACTTAAATTGAATCAATTAGCCACTTGACCATAATTTGAGTTGTAGAAGTCCGATTGACTTGATTCAAAATCCATTGGAAAGCTTTCTTGAAGATATACAACTTTTATTAAGGAAACTTCTTCAGAAAATGTCGTTTTGATGAGCCAATTCCATTACGTGTCGTTTTCGGGATTTTCCACTAATACGAATTGATTAGTCAATTGACCATAACTTGAGTTGTAGACATCTAATTGACGTGATTCAAAGTGCGTTGGAAAGCTTATGTGAAGATCTACAACTTTCATTAAGAAGTCATCCCCTGAAAATGCCTCTAAGCTGGGTCAAATCTCCGTCTAAAATATGTAACGATTCAAGTACTTAGGAAAAACGACCCTTTTGAACTCGTAAGCTTGTGGCACCTTCTTCTAATCCTCTAAACACATCTTTTAGACTCAAAACATGTCGTTACGTGGAATCTTGGTCAATGTATAATCCTGCAATGAACCACCAAAATACCAAACGAAACCGACATTTACACTTCGGTTACTAAACCGGTACAAAAACTAGTAAAACACATAAAAACACGATATTTTATATAAGACTTACTATTTATATAATTAGATAAAACCTATAAATTAATGACTTGATTTGATACATAAATGCTCAAAATGGTATCAAAAGTGGGGTGAAATGTTATAATAATAATAAATGAATTTTTCCGTCATCATTGGTCTTTGGTGCTAGCTCATTTGATTATTGTTGCGCTTTTGTTATGTATTTCCTTCATTTTTAGTTTTGGTTGCTAGTGTTAGCTTTGCTAAGTTGCTGTTTATTTTATGTTGTTTGGTGGCAAGTTTGTTTGGTTGTGCTTTGTAGTCTTTTCAGCATCTTGATGATGCCTTTTATACAATTATAAGCCAGTTTTGAAATTGCAGATAGGTATAGTTCAATGATGCCGCCAGGCTAGAGAGGATCAACGGTTTGCAAACAACGTGACGGATTTAACGGTGTCAAATTGGCCATTATTAAATAATATATACTTGGTCCGTGAGAGAAGATCTATGGTTTTCCATAAATTTTAGAATGCTAGCTCATAGGAAATATATTATAAAGATCGATACGATTTATATATACACATTTTGTTGTTCTTATATATACATATACTAATTATAGAATTGAGCGCTTGCAGTAGTTTAATTAGTTAAATCCTCATTGTTTCAACATATCAAAGGATGGCAAATCTTTCTCAAGCAGTTGTGTTCATCATCTTGCTTATTGTTTGGACAAGTGTGCCCTAACGATGATTTTCCAGTTTTGGATTTGGTTTACTATCAAGGTGAGTATCGATATTTGCTTTGTTTTACCTCTCCGCGCTTCTTAATTGTAATATTGATAGGGTTATTTCACAAAGATTATGCGCTAGTACTTTTTTTTTTTTTTTTTTTGTTGAGGATTGCATTAGTACTAATTTGGGTAATGTCCTCATGATCATTGTGAAATAGTAGAGTGTTAGAATTTTTGTAGAGAGTTGAATGAGAAGGAAGGCTAGGATGATGAGGGTGAGATGGAAAATGATTGATAAGTTGGAAAAATTGAAGAAAGGAATTTGATTGTATTGATTGCTTGGTTGCTTGGTTCAAGTACAATGGGTAGTGTTATATATATAGTCTTCATATGATGGCTCAAGACCCTTATGGAGTTTTCTAGATATTTCTTAATTTTTAATAATCACTACTACAACCTACATGTATCTAGTAGCTTCCATTCTAGTGTAGCAATATTTATCTAGACTATTACATACAACTAGAAGCTTCTACACACTAGGAATGCATTTCTAGAATTTTCATACAATCTAGATATTTCTTTTCTTTTCCTAGAAATGTGTAGCACAATTTAACACTCCTCCTTGGTACACATTTCAAGTTGACACCAATCTTTTCTCGTAATAGCTCGAACTTGTCTCTTGGTAGTGCTTTTGTGAATATGTCGGCTAATCTGTTTCTTCACTCCTCGCAATGCATGACCTCTATTTCTTTATTGGCCACAATTTTCTCCGATAAAGTGGTACTTGATTCTTATGTGCTTAGTCTTGTTATGAACATCTGGGTTTTTCGCCATTGAAATTGCTGAATTTGTCACACAAGAAATCAATGTTGCTTCATCTTCGTGCTCCCCATGTCCTTAAGTATCCGCTTGAGCCATATAGCTTGGCATGTTGTCAATGCCGCCGCTACATATTCTCGCTTCACGTTGATAGTGCTATTGTGTCTTGCTTTTTTGTTGCCCAAGAGAATATTCCCGAGCCCAAAGTGAATGCATAGCCGATGTGCTTTTATCATCCGATGATCCCGCCTAATCGCTATCGTTGTACCCAATCAATTTTGAGTCCGGATCGATCCATACCAAATCCCATAATCCTTTGTGCCTTGTGATACCTTAGCACTCTTTAGTCGCTCCAAGTGAACTTGACTTGGGCATTGCATGAACCTTGAGAGATAACTTGTTGCAAACATAATGTCAGTCTTGTGGTTGTTAGATAGAGTAAACTTCCAATGAGACGCCGTAGACCGCATAATCCGCCTCTTGGCGTGCCATCTTCACTCTTGAGTGCTTTGCTTTCAAGTGGAGTTGCAACACTCTTGCACCCTTTCATCTTGAACTTTTCAAGAAGACTATCTCAGATATTTCTTTTGGGAAATGAAAATCCCATTTTCTTTTGGTTTACCTCGATTCCAAGGAAGTAGTGCATTAATCCCAAGTCCGCTATTTCAACGCCTTCATCATGTCTTGTCTAAAACTCTTGATCATGTCCTCATTGTTTCCTCGTAAAGATGAGATCATCAACGATAAGGAAACAATAAGTCCATCATTTGTATCTCGTGGTCTTAATGTAAAGTGTAGGCTCGCTTTTGCTCCTCCTGAAACCTTGCATGATGAAGTAGGTATCAATTCTGCTATACCAAGCCCGTGGGGCTTGCTTGAGCCCGTATAAAGCTTTCTTTAACTTTAGTACTTTGTCTTCTTCTCCTTTCACGATAAATCCTTGAGGTCGCTTCCACCTAAATTTCTTCCTCAAGGTATCCATTGAGAAATGCCGATTTAATATCCATTGATGGATTTTCCATCCTTTTGTGCAGAGAGGGCAATTAATGCACGATCGTATCCAATCGTGCAACAGAGCAAATGTCTCGTTGTAATCCACTCCAAATCGCTGAGAGTAGCCTTTGGCTACAAGCCTTGCTTTGGGTTTTGGATTGAGCCATAAGGATTAAGCTTTGTTTTATAGACCCACTTAACACCGATGACCTCTTTGTCTGGAGATGGACTTACTAGCTCCCATGTTTCATTCTTGTTTATCATATTAATTTCTTCTTCCATTGCTTTTCTCCAAACTTATTCTTTGGAAGCTTCTTCATAACTTCCTGGTTCTATCAAGGTGAGATTGCATCTCTCATATATCTCACTCAAAGATTTTGTCTTCCTTGGTGGTGTCTCTGGGGAAGAACCTTCATCTTGTGATGTTTCTTCAATGATAGCGCGAGCTGGTGATTCTGGTTGACGGTTGTCTTCTTCGTTGGTTAGTAGAAGTGGTGCCATATTAATAGTTTTCCTTTCAACTTCCTCTGTTTCCCAATTGAAGCTTGCTTCCTCCTCAAATTCAACGTCTCGACTGACAATAAGCTTTCTTGTTCTTATGCTATAGACACGGTAACCTTTTGATTGTGTACTATAGCCTAAGAAAATACCTTTCTCTGCCTTTTCATCCAGCTTTGCTCTTTTCTCTTTGGAATGTGAACATAACAGATGGAGCCGAAGACTCTAAGATGCTTTTGCCGATGGCTTTCGCCCACTCCAGCTTCGAATGGTGTTTTGTCCTCGAACGGCTTTGGTTGGACATCTATTTAGCAAGTAGATCGCAAAGATGCACCGCCTCCGCCCAAAATGTTTTCGGAAGACCTTTCTCCATTAGCATAGCTCTTGGCCGTCTCTATAATCGCCCTATTTTTACGCTCGACACACCATTTTGTTCTCTGAGCGTATCCAATCACAATTGATGCTCCACGCATTCATCTTCACAGAACTTGTTGAATTCTTTAGATGTGTATTCTTTGCCTCGATCACTTCTTATGGTCTTCATGTAGTGACCACTTTGTTTCTCGACATAGGCACCAATTTTAAGTGGTTGAGGAACTACTTAATGTTGAATTTTTTCAATAAATCTACGTTAGGTAGGGGTACACCCCACACCCATACCTACCTCACACCTACACCCCACCCTCACCTTACCCCCAACCCCACCCCACACCCACACACCCACACAACCCATACCCCTACACACCACACACCCGCCCACACCCTCACCCACCCATACCCACCCCCACACCCTACACCCTCATACCCACCTACACCCGACCAAACCACACCCACCTACACCCTCACACCCCCACTCCCACCCACCTTACACCCACACCCACCACACCACACCCCCACACACCCCACCCACACCCCCCCACACCCCACCCTACACCCCTATTACCCCACCCTACACCCCTATTACCCCACACCAACACCCCCACCCACCCTCCACACACCCACACCCACACCCACATACAGACTCACGAAACAAATTCTAATTTCAGATATAATAAGTGTTACCAAACAGTCTAATCAATTTCAGCACTTAAAATATTTAGTTACTTAATTTATTCAGAATTAAGACTTCATATTTCAGACTTTAGATTTCAGTCTTCAGTTTTAACAAACGGCCCCTTAATCAATTTTGCACACTAGTGATCTTATATATATATATATACACTTCAAGTTCTTGATACAAAACCATATATATATATATATATATATATATATATATATATATATATATATATATATACTTCAAGTTCTTGATACAAAACCAAAGGACTCTGGATGTTGAGAGTAATTTATATATAAATAAAGAGAATGTTTGGCTGCAAATACAATAAAACTGGTCTATTTAGCTGTTATAATCGTAAATAATTTAAAAATGCATGGGCTTACATATATATACACATTTTAAGAAAGACTTCTATAGTAGAATCAGATATGCTATTAAATCTATATTATACTGATTCAATTCATCGATTTGTCAAAAACAGAATGCATTAGAATCTGTGTACTAAACTTAACAATTCAGATTCACAAGAAGTTGCGCCACTTCTCCGCACAAAATATAGCATCTGAACGCTTGTTTCTATTTTTCTTTCTTTTCTTTTCTTTTCTTTTTTCCTTTTGGAATGGTTAAGTGTTTCTATTTTCTTTCTTGTTATTGAGTTTTATTAGATTTTTCGTTATGTATTCTTTTAATAATATGATGTTGTACTTCATTTTTTTATTTCTCATCTCTACCTTCATTTTGTTCCAAATATCAGAGAAAATGTATGTTTTTTTATTAAAGATGTTATTGAAGCTTAAAATGACTGTGATCAATGTTCCATTAGCGCTAATGAATCTGTAATTACTTAGACTCGTTGTTCTCGCTTGACCTAAAAAGCTAGTCCGAATTAACAATTTCATTATGTCTTACTCTTATATAAAAGTGATGTTTCTCCCGGATTAACAATGACTAATAAAACAAAAATAAAACTACAGTAATATTGTACTGATTTTTTTTTTTTTTTGAGCTTGTACAGATTGTTAATATGTAAACATATTTAGATTGTGTGTGTTAATATGTGTTTTTTTTTTATTATAGTTTGTTTTTATTTAAATGTTATATATATTATAGTAGAGATTTCGATGCAGCTTCACTTTTGATAGAGAATCAAAATGAAAAAAAGTGGTATAAAAATCAGAAAATAGACCGCTAACAGACATCGATGCAAGTCTTTCTAAGGTTATAGTATATGTTAAGGTTATATATAGTCGTAAATAATTTAAAAATGCATGGGCTTTTACATATATATACACAAATATGTTAAGAGAAAACCTCAGTATTGATCCTTTGCTTTAATTAGGGAATTGAATCCTAAGTTTTAGAATGATCCTGCAAATAACTATAACTTGGTTATTTATAATCAGTAGAATATATGATAAAATTATGAATCTTCTATTTGTAAAAATATATATCCTCATATTTTAAATTATACTATTTCTAAGATATTTGATTGATAGATAAGTATATATTACATGATTTGAATCATCATAGAATCTGTGAAATTGAATAATACTAATGCCACAAACTATCAGAATAACACAACGGAGATATGTTAGTTGGACCATACCTCTATGATTGATACCATAGTGAGACATTTTTCAAATAAATAGTACATAACGAGAGCTAGGTCTCAATGTCACATCATATATGTATTAAGATTTATTCTCGTAAAGAGTAGTCGTGACATTAGTATTACATTTTTGAATTTTGTAAAGTTTTCATTTATTTATTTACAAATATAAACGTTGTAGTAAGATTGTGGCAAATGAAATGAAAAGGTATATATGATCAATGACAATGAACATTGGCAGTTGGAGCAAAGAAATTCGTCAACCCGTCTTGCAACGGAGAGGATTGTCCTCCTATACCCGGAAACACGTGCAGCAGAGAGACTTGTCCACCTGGAATTAATCCCTGTGGAGATGGATGCAGTTGCAATATGATCGGTGTGAATGCGGATGGTACTTTTGCTACCAGTTGCGACCCAGAAGACAGCTAACCGGCCCATGCATTAGGTTCAAATTTGATGACCTCCTTCTTCTTCTTCTGCATTCTGTTGTGTTGTGTTGTCCTTTTACTTTTCTCTTCTCCATATATATGTTGCTAGCTGTAATATATATATGTACATTGTGTTTCTTTCTATCTTTCATTTACATATTTCACATGTTTGTGTATTGTTCTTGTGAGTGATCAAAATAAGCAGAAGGTTAAATTTGGTGGTACTTAATTTTATATTGTTATTCTATCTTTAGCTAATACTGTCCACTTGATTTTGGGTACAGATTGTTTTTGAAATTTGCTGTTTTAATTTATCATTCCATTCGATCATAAATCTATAGTACGTACACTTCTACAACTTAAGCCCAAACTGACTGCAAATTATAAGAGGGAAGATAAGACAAGTGTTGCATTAATGTTGAGGAGGATAATACTTTTCTGGTAACTACTATATCAGCCAAGTATAACTAATACCTCCCTTCCTAAAATATGAATCATTTTACTTCTTTAGATTCGCCTCAAATAATAAATGATGAGAATCAACGTCAATATTGATGATCTCCTTTTAGCATATTTTCGACGCCCTTAATTTTCTTTTTTATATTTAAAAGCAATCTAAAATCTCTTATTTTGGCTTGGAACCATTTATATCTGTTATAACGGACGCTCAAAAATGATGGTGATTGTGAGTAAAACCATACAAGTGAACTCATAACTCAACACATGTTAGATGTTACAAACAAAAATAGGTTAGTCTAGTAAATTGAAGCATCTCGCTTATACAATGCTCGACGAAGGGCCAGGCCATTTCGCCTACCATACGCAACCTTACCAGACATTTCATATTCCATGGATTGAAACCATGCATCTCGCTTATACAATGCTCGACGAAGGGCCAGGCCATTTTCGCCTACCATACGCAACCTTACCAGACATTTCATATTCCATGGATTGAAACCATGCACCTCCTTTTTAACACTGTAAAGTCTCCCATCAAAAGTTACAAACACAAAATGCACAATATCCCAAGTCGCAACCTATTCATAAATCTTGTAATTTTGTAGCTTATCCACGGTATATATCTCACTATTTGTAAATCCGAATCGACAATTGTAACAGGTAGTAATATTTTATTTTATTTTTTTGATACATCTTTGTGTGTGTATATATGTATATATTGACATGAATTTACCCAAGTCCCAAATCCGTGAGAAATCTTGTATGACTCAGCGCATGGAAGTAGATTGAATGAATGATCCTTAGGCTCTGCCGAGACAATTTCTTTCCAGGAAGTTAGAAGAGATGTGACTCCGAGTCAGGCCGATACGTACCTGATTTATGTCTAAATCAAGATGAATCCGTAAATTTGTACCGGGAAGCTCCGAGTCGGAGGCGACTCGGCCGAGACATTGAACCATGGTGACTATGCATGCAAGGACGGAGCCAGAATTTTAAATCGGGGTGGGCTAATGGACTATATCGAGTTCGTCGGGTGGGCTGGATTAAGAATATTTTATAGATCCGATTAGACTACACATATTTTTTAGTGTACTATTTTTTTGCCCGGGTGGGCTTAGCCCCCCTCAATTAATACACACCTCCGTCCTTGTATGCATGGCTTTGCTTTTGTTGGTTGTCTCGGATTTTATCAATGAAAAGTAACAAGTAATAAATTTATAAATCCAGATACCCCCAAGCGCAGGATCGTAGAAGATAGCGATTATCACCGAGTCGATCCACAGGAATCGAGGTTGGTCTAGTTCTTAATTTTTCAAAGTTGTCACGACTACTATTATTACTAGAATTATACCAAAACAAAACTAAAAACTAAAATAACAAAATGTAACCGATGTAAGATCAACGATCTAAAGCCGTGAAGGATAATTACTTGTTCGAACTAACTAAGTTAATTCTAATATATAAACTAAGAAGACAATAAAATTGCTACGATTACTACGATGAAGACGAAGCAAAACAAAGACAACGATTTCTTTTCACCATCAGAATAACGAACAAGCAATGATCCACCGATTCCACAACACTCAATTTCGACTCAGATTATCTTGTGGTGATTTAACTAAAATTGTGATTCACCTATCGGGTATGAATTTCTACTTTGTAGATAATTCACCTATCAATCTTTTATCTTTCGATCTTAAAGATTAACGCTTTCATAACAAAGGTGTGAAATCTCTCAATTTCGTAATCTAGATATTCAACCTAACAACTCTCGTTATTTTTAGGTTAAAAATCTAATCTTTACTACGGTGATCTAAGATTTAACAACGACTCTCGTCAAACGTTAAACATCAAATATGCACCGATCTCTCGATATAATTGCATAAAAACGAATAAAGCATAATAAAGATACAACTTTTATTAAAACTTACAAAACAATCCAAAAGTCGAGATCGAGATGCTGCTAAGAATCGGTTTCACAAGGCTTGTTCCAACGTGCTTTAGCCTCTCATCATCATTTGATTGCTTAAAATCATTTTTTTAGAGGTTGTATTCTTCGGAAATAACAACTATAGCAACGATTTATCTTTTGATAATCGCCCAAGATTACAACGGTACTCGGCTATTATTCTCTTAATGGCATAATGCCTACTATATATATACTACTAATTAGGAAATATATATATATATATATATATATATATATATATATATATATATATATATATATATATATATATATATGGTTAGTTCCCTACATACCATACTATCCATGCTTATCAAGACATAGTACTAAAATAGTGCATCCGATCACTATTTTAGTGCACCTGTTATTGTTTCAAAGGCAACTACAAATTGAGGAGTTATGTTTCTAGTTAGGTTTCTAGTATTACCTAATAGCAGATTTCCCGCTTCATTAACTAAAAGCACTCAAACAATAACTGCAAAGTGCACTAAAATGGTGATCGATGCACTATTTTAGTAGTATGTATTTGTAAGCATTGATCAATAGGTATGATATATATATGTATGTAAGTACATATATATATATATATAGATAGTTATATAAATATATATGTATATATATATATATAGATATATATAGCTATATAGTTATATAGTTAGATAGTTAGTTATATATATATAAATACACTATAAATAAAACAAAAAAAAGAAAGACGAGAAAAAAAAAAAAAAAGATGGAAGATTAATATATATATATATGTATTACTACAAAGGAAAAAAAACAAGAAAAAAAAAAAAATGAAATGGCCGAAAAGACATTGGCCCCTTTTCTGTTCACCCATTTAGCCTATTTATAGGCAAAGTTAGTTATGGCCGGATCGATCCGGGAAAGGGCCGGATCGATCCGGTGTAATCATTGCAAATCTTAACTGATTCTATCCAAATCTTCGGATGATTTGATATATATTGGATTAAAACTTTTAAAATTCATATCTTGAGTTGTAGACCTCCAAAAATTGCAAACGAAATGTCATAATTACGGTCTCGAGAAACTCTACAACTTTCATGAAGGACTCTTCTTCAGAAAACGTCTTCTTGAGTACCTCGTGTTCCTCCGAGCGTTTTTGCGACATTTTTACGAAATTAAATCAATTAGCCACTTGACCATAATTTGAGTTGTAGAAGTCCGATTGACTTGATTCAAAATCCATTGGAAAGCTTTCTTGAAGATATACAACTTTTATTAAGGAAACTTCTTCAGAAAATGTCGTTTTGATGAGCCAATTCCATTACGTGTCGTTTTCGGGATTTTCCACTAATACGAATTGATTAGTCAATTGACCATAACTTGAGTTGTAGACATCTAATTGACGTGATTCAAAGTGCGTTGGAAATCTTATGTGAAGATCTACAACTTTCATTAAGAAGTCATCCCCTGAAAATGCCTCTAAGCTGGGTCAAATCTCCGTTAAAATATGTAACGATTCAAGTACTTAGGAAAACGACCTTTGAACTCGTAGTTTGTGGCATCTTCTTCTAATCCTCTAAACACATCTTTTAGACTCAAAACATGTCGTTACGTGGAATCTTGGTCAATGTATAATCCTCGCAATGAACCACCAAAATACCAAACGAACTGACATTTACACTCCGTTACTAAACCGTACAAAACTAGTAAACACATATAAAACACGATATTTTATATAAGACTTACTATTTATATAATTAGATAAAACCTATAAATTAATGACTTGATTTGATACATAAATGCTCAAAATGGTATCAAAAGTGGGGTGAAATGTTATAATAATAATAAATGAATTTTTCCGTCATCACAAACCCCCACTTAGCTTTTTGGTCGCCCTCGAGCAAAACAAGTGATAAAACAAAACGAATGAGGGACAAAATTCATTTAAAAGATAAGATATAAGGGACAACCAGATAATACAACCGATCGAATCATAACCACACGTTAACCTTAATATATATGTATAACAGAGTGTGTGTGACAAGCCTTTTCAATTTCCACTATCCTCTCTTGAATAACTCAAGCAATACACACAAATATCCATTCAGATAAATTCTAATGACTTTCCTAGGTAAAGGCAAGAATAGATTCCACACAAAGTCCTCGTGTACTTATTAGGATAATCCCTAAAGCATATCATTCGGCTTTATACTCTGGGATAGTCGTAAGATAACTAAGTTTTCAACCATGCTTAACCAAATTGTCATTTTTTTTTTTTTTTTTTTTTTTTTTTTTTTTTTTTTTTCCACATTTGTAGCATATGCCTTCATTCCCAAAGAATAGGACGCTTTCGTGATAACACCCTAGCCGGACTTCTATCATCAGCAATGAGCTTTTAAACCTCATAGTGGTATAGACGCTTCGTGATAACGCCCTACCGCACTCAAATCATTGGTAGCTACAACCAACATATATATAATTCATCTTAATTTGGTATTTTTCTTTTATTCCACTTAACTTATATCCTTTCTATCACATTCAAACCTTCGATATTCACAAGACACGCTCAAAAGTTGTGTACTAAGTTATCGCAACTATCTCTGTAATAACCACTAGATACCGAATGGATACGCTTTAAAATTTTCGCTTCAATGTCAAAGGCTTACGTGAACAATCAATTCATGTTACACAAATAAATTAGGGGTTAAAATGTATCGACGGTTCAAATTAGTTATACATATCAAATTGATCATTATATCTTCAAATCCATGAAATATATACCTTATACAATTCATTATATTCAACTCATCTATGCTCTAAAAAGATCCAAAACTAAGAGTTTAAACACTTATCGCCATTTCTAAACCAACCGCACTTCTACCCCCACTTACGATTTTGCATTATTCTCAGAGTGTAAATGAGATGTAGAGGAAGACTTAGCTTATAAACCAGCAGTAAAGATGCTATCGAATCCCGTGAATAACCATGAGAAAGCACGATCCTAATCCCTATACCAAAACAAAAACAACCAACACAAAGCAAACACGGACATGGTCCTCGTACAAAACATCGAATCAGGATATGGGAATAATAAGAAAAAATGGCCTCACACGCGTAAAATTCGATAGGCAATATATATATGGTCACTCTCATAAAAGCTTTAGATGGAAAAATAACCCACACGGGTAAAGCATGTAACCTCTAAGCATATATGTATCATAGAGAATATCACATGAGCAAATATCATAGTCAAGTCATAAATTCATGTTGGAAACAGAGTAGATCATAAAATGAAATGTGTGAAAGAGTATTGAGTCTTTTATACCTGTGATCCTCAAGGGTTAAATCATTCTAACAACCTAAGTCCAAGAAATGATGTATTTGAATGTTTTTCGTGTACTCTCTCGGGATTTTCGGATAACCACCTAATCGCTCCTTTAAAAGACATTCAAACATTCATCCCGATACTTGGTCGTGCTATGTGTTCAACTTCCATTATGATTATTCATTCCACATATTCTACATTTCATTAAGACTAGTCGTATCCAAATTATTATTATTATTATTATTATTATTATTATTATTATCGGGCTGCCTCCCGGTAGCGCTTTTTTGGTTAACGCCGCTTGCTCGACAAATCTAACTATTTAATTTTCACACGCTTTATTTTAAGGCGTGGTTGCCTCCCCCAAGCGCTTTTTGTTTTACGTCGTTGGCTCGACGATTCTATTCTCACTATCCATTATCAAATGGATAAGTTTTTCTTGCATGATTCCTCAACGAATATTCGGCATACAAGCCATCCATCTCACCTTCATAGAAATAAACAGTAACCATGGCTTGAAGTACTTTTATGAAGTATCTTCCCAATAAAAGAAAACGGGATTAGGGGCCTCCACCTCCCGCTTCATGACATAATGATCAAGTGGGAAGATCACTTCTTTCTCGCTCACTTGCTTGTCCACAATCACCTCAACACTCTTTGGCTTCAACGGCTCCTCAAATGTGACTTCCTCCGGGTGACTTATCTCTAGTTCTGCACATTGTCCTCTATATTCTCCAACACCGGGTATATTTCTTCACCTTTTGCTCATCAACATCTTCACCATCTCTAATGTCGGATCTATCATAGACAACCGCCTTCAAAGATCACACCATGTAGGAGAGGAGCTTGACACTTCTACTTCACTAAGTTGAATGTCGGATCCTAATTTCATTGTAATCGACCTCTTCTCTATGATAAAGGAGTGGGGAGCTAGGTCAATGCCATGGTCTTGAGCCATTTTCCCGAGCCGCCTCTCAAGATTCTTAAGCATACTAAGAAGGAGTTGGAAATTTTCATCTTGCTCCTTCCGAAAGGAGTGGAAATTATTGTTCTCGCTTCCTCTAATTTAGCTTCAAAATCGCCGATTGAGAGGGCCTTGAGAATTATGAAAGTGTTGAGGAAAAGATTGGCTGCACCAACTTTGATTTTGATTGGAAAATTGATATCTTGGTCCCGATCAAGTTCGGTTTTTATAGAAATTTGATTTCAAAATTGAAACCCCGATTTGGAAAATTGTTGTGGTACAGAGAACTCGATTGTTAAAACTCGATATTGTCGCCATCAAAACGCCTCGCCCACCCATAGATGTAAAGGAGAAGTATGTCCCACATTGTCACATAGCCGGCATATGATCGATCAGATCGCTCTTGATTTTGGACAAGATTAACTTGATATGCGTATGAAAAGAAGTTGACACCGCCAACAAAGATGGGCAAAGTTGACAACATCTTTCATAGAACATAACGTGTGAGTTCTCGAGGAAAAGACTGGTCTCGATTCATAGGATTGCGAAACATCATAAGAGTCGCCACCGCCGCCGCATCATGGCTATCTCGACTTTGCTCATCCATGTCCTCAATCCTAGATAGAAGGTTGTATGACCTCGTATTGACTTTCGAGTTTTCAAAACCAAATAACACCAACACCTAAATCACGAGGTTTCGGATTTTTTTTTTTATATTTTTTTTCTCTCCGGTAATTATCGACTCCACTCGGTATTTACCGAAAAGGTTTTTTTTTTTTTTTTTATTTTTTTTTAAAACCTACCTACTAAAAACTTGATAACAAAACTAGAAAAATTAATAATGAACTAGACAATCAAGACCGATTCCCCGGAACGGCGCCAAAAACTTGTTTTTGGTTCCGTTGACGGAAAACTACCTACTTAAAAACAAAACAGAACAACTTTAGAAAAATTAATAAAGAACTGTGCACGACCGCATCGATTTCCCGCAACGGCGCCCAAAACTTGTCTCGGATTTTATCAATGAAAAGTAACAAGTAATAAATTTATAAATCCGTATACCCCAAGTGCAGTGGATCGAGTATAGCGATTATCACCGAGTCGATCCACAGGAATCGAGGTTGGTCTAGTTCTTAATTTTTCAAAGTTGTCACGACTACTATTATTACTAGAATTATACCAAAACAAAACTAAAAACTAAAATAACAAAATGTAACCGGATGTAAGATCAACGATCTAAAGCCGTGAAGGATAATTACTTGTTTTAACTAACTAAGTTAATTCTAATCTATAAACTAAGAAGACAATAAAATTGCTACGACATTACGATGAAGACGAAGCAAAACAACACAACGATTTCTTTTCACCATCAGAATAACGAACAAGCAATGATCCACCGATTCCACAACACTCAATTTCGACTCAGATTATCTTGTGGTGATTTAACTAAAATTGTGATTCACCTATCGAAGGTATGAATTTCTACTTTCAGAGATAATTCACCTATCAATCTTTTATCTTTCGATCTTAAAGATTAACGCTTTCATAACAAAGGTGTGAAATCTCTCAATTTCGTAATCTAGATATTCAACCTAACAACTCTCGTTATTTTTAGGTTAAAATCTAATCTTTACTACGGTGATCTAAGATTTAACAACGACTCTCGCCAAACGTTAAACATCAAATATGCACCGATCTCTCGATATAATTGCATAAAAACGAATAAAGCATAATAAAGATACAACTTTTATTAAAACTTACAAAACAATCCAAAAGTCGAGATCGAGATGTCGCTAAGAATCGGTTTCACAAGCGCTTGTTCCAACGCGCTTTAGCCTCTCATCATCATTTGATTGCTTAAAATCATTTTTTAGAGGTTGTATTCTTCGGAAATAACAACTATAGCAACGATTTATCTTTTGATAATCGCCCAAAGATTACAACGGTACTCGGCTATTATTCTCTTAATGGCATAATGCCTACTATATATATACTACTAATTAGGAAATATATATATATATATATATATATATATATATATATATATATATATATATATATATATATATAGTTAGATATATATATATATATATATATATATATATAAGTACTACAACTAATATATAGATATATATGTATATGTGTAAGTATATATATATATATATATATAGTTATAGTTATATAAATATATATATATATATATATATATATATATATATATATAGCTATATAGTTATATAGTTAGATAGTTAGTTATATATATATAAATACACTATAAATAAAACAAAAAAAAGAAAGACGAGAAAAAGAAAGAAGAAAAAAAAGATGGAAGATTAATATATATATATGTATTACTACAAAGGAAAAAAAACAAGAAAAAAAAAAAATGAAATGGCCGAAAAGACATTGGCCCCTTTTCTGTTCACCCATTTAGCCTATTTATAGGCAAAGTTAGTTATGGCCGGATCGATCCGGGAAAGGGCCGGATCGATCCGGTGTAATCATTGCAAATCTTAACTGATTCTATCCAAATCTTCGGATGATTTGATATATATTGGATTAAAACTTCTAAAATTCATATCTTGAGTTGTAGACCTCCAAAAATTGCAAACGAAATGTCAAAATTACGGTCTCGAGAAACTCTACAACTTTCATGAAGGACTCTTCTTCAGAAAACGTCTTCTTGAGTACCTCGTGTTTCTCCGAGCGTTTTTGCGACATTTTTACGAAATTGAATCAATTAGCCACTTGACCATAATTTGAGTTGTAGAAGTCCGATTGACTTGATTCAAAATCCATTGGAAATCTTTCTTGAAGATATACAACTTTTATTAAGGAAACTTCTTCAGAAAATGTCGTTTTGATGAGCCAATTCCATTACGTGTCGTTTTCGGGATTTTCCACTAATACGAATTGATTAGTCAATTGACCATAACTTGAGTTGTAGACATCTAATTGACGTGATTCAAAGTGCGTTGGAAAGCTTATGTGAAGATCTACAACTTTCATTAAGAAGTCATCCCCTGAAAATGCCTCTAAGCTGGGTCAAATCTCCGTCGAAAATATGTAACGATTCAAGTACTTAGGAAAAACGACCCTTTTGAACTCGTAAGCTTGTGGCACCTTCTTCTAATCCTCTAAACACATCTTTTAGACTCAAAACATGTCGTTACGTGGAATCTTGGTCAATGTATAATCCTGCAATGAACCACCAAAATACCAAACGAACCGACACTTACACTCCGTTACTAAACCGGTACAAAACTAGTAAAAACACATAAAAACACGATATTTTATATAAGACTTACTATTTATATAATTAGATAAAACCTATAAATTAATGACTTGATTTGATACATAAATGCTCAAAATGGTATCAAAAGTGGGGTGAAATGTTATAATAATAACAATGAATTTTTCCGTCATCATTGGTGCTGGTGCTAGCTCATTTGATTATTGTTGCGTTTTGTTATGTATTTCCTTCATTTTTAGTTTTGGTTGCTAGTGTTAGCTTTGCTAAGTTGCTGTTTATTTTATGTTGTTTGGTGGCAAGTTTGTTTGGTTGTGCTTTGTAGTCTTTTCAGCATCTTGATGATGCCTTTTATACAATTATAAGCCGTTTTGAAATTGCAGATAGGTATAGTTCAATGATGCCGCCAAAGCTAGAGAGGATCAACGGTTTGCAAACAACGTGGACGGATTTAACGGTGTCAAATTGGCCATTATTAAATAATATATACTTGGTCCGTGAGAGAAGATCTATGGTTTTCCATAAATTTTAGAATGCTAGCTCATAGGAAATATATTATAAAGATCGATACGATTTATATATATACATTTTGTTGTTCTTATATATACATATACGACCATAGAATTGAGCGCTTGCAGAAGTTTAATTAGTTAAATCCTCATTGTTTCAACATATCAAAGGATGGCAAATCTTTCTCAAGCAGTTGTGTTCATCATCTTGCTTATTGTTTGGACAAGTGTGCCCCTACGATGATTTTCCAGTTTTGGATTTGGTTTACTATCAAGGTGAGTATCGATATTTGCTTTGTTTTACCTCCGTCGCTTCTTAATTGTAATATTGATAGGGTTATTTCACAAGATTATTGCGCTAGTACTTTTTTTTTTTTTGTTGAGGATTGCATTAGTACTAATTTGGGTAATGTCCTCATGATCATTGTGAAATAGTAGAGTGTTAGAATTTTTGTAGAGAGTTGAATGGAGAAGGCTAGGATGATGAGGGTGAGATGGAAAATGATTGATAAGTTGGAAAAATTGAAGAAAGGAATTTGATTGTATTGATTGCTTGGTTGCTTGGTTCAAGTACATGGGGTAGTGTTATATATATAGTCTTCATATGATGGCTCAAGACCCTTATGGAGTTTTCTAGATATTTCTTAATTTTTAATAATCACTACTACAACCTACATGTATCTAGTAGCTTCCATTCTAGTGTAGCAATATTTATCTAGACTATTACATACAACTGTAAGCTTCTACACTAGGAATGCATTTCTAGAATTTTCATACAATCTAGATATTTCTTTTCTTTTCCTAGAAATGTGTAGCACAATTTAACACTCCTCCTTGGTACACATTTCAGTGACACCAATCTTTTCTCGTAATAGCTCGAACTTGTCTCTTGGTAGTGCTTTTGTGAATATGTCGGCTAACTGTTCTTCACTCCTGCAATGCATGACCTCTATTTCTTTATTGGCCACAGCTTCTCTGATAAAGTGGTACTTGATTCTTATGTGCTTAGTCTTGTTATGAAATACTGGGTTTTTCGCCATTGAAATTGCTGAATTGCTGTCACAGTAAATCAATGTTGCTTCATCTTCAGGCTCCCCCATGTCCTTAAGTATCCGTTTGAGCCATATAGCTTGGCATGTTGTCAATGCTGCTGCTACATATTCTGCTTCTGCTGTTGATAGTGCTATTGTGTCTTGCTTTTTTGTTGCCCAAGAGAATATTCCTGAGCCCAAAGTGAATGCATAGCCAGATGTGCTTTTATCATCTGATGATCCTGCCCAATCGCTATCAGTGTACCCAATCAATTTTGAGTCTGGACTGGATCCATACCAAATCCCATAATCCTTTGTGCCTTGCAGATACCTTAGCACTCTTTTAGCCGCTGCCTCCAAGTGAACTTGACTTGGGCATTGCATGAACCTTGAGAGATAACTTGTTGCAAACATAATGTCAGTCTTGTGGTTGTTAGATAGAGTAAACTTCCAATGAGACGCCGGTAGACCGCATAATCGCGCTCTTGGCGTGCCATCTTCACTCTTGAGTGCTTTGCTTTCAAGTGGAGTTGCAACACTCTTGCACCCTTTCATCTTGAACTTTTCAAGAAGACTATCTCAGATATTTCTTTTGGGAAATGAAAATCCCATTTTCTTTTTTGGTTTACCTCGATTCCAAGGAAGTAGTGCATTAATCCCAAGTCCGTCATTTCAACGCCTTCATCATGTCTTGTCTAAAACTCTTGATCATGTCCTCATTGTTTCCTGTAAAGATGAGATCATCAACGTATAAGGAAACAATAAGTCTGTCATTTGTATCTCGTGTCTTAATGTAAAGTGTAGGCTCGCTTTTGCTCCTCCTGAAACCTTGCATGATGAAGTAGGTATCAATTCTGCTATACCAAGCCCGTGGGGCTTGCTTGAGCCCGTATAAAGCTTTCTTTAACTTTAGTACTTTGTCTTCTTCTCCTTTCACGATAAATCCTTGAGGCTGCTCCACCTAAATTTCTTCCTCAAGGTATCCATTGAGAAATGCTGATTTAATATCCAGCTGATGGATTTTCCATCCTTTTTGTGCAGAGAGGGCAATTAATGCACGTATCGTATCCAATCGTGCAACAGGAGCAAATGTCTCGTTGTAATCCACTCCAAACTGTTGAGAGTAGCCTTTGGCTACAAGCCTTGCTTTGGGTTTTTGGATTGAGCCATAAGGATTAAGCTTTGTTTTATAGACCCACTTAACACCGATGACCTCTTTGTCTGGAGATGGACTTACTAGCTCCCATGTTTCATTCTTGTTTATCATATTAATTTCTTCTTCCATTGCTTTTCTCCAAACTTATTCTTTGGAAGCTTCTTCATAACTTCCTGGTTCTATCAAGGTGAGATTGCATCTCTCATATATCTCACTCAAAGATTTTGTCTTCCTTGGTGGTGTCTCTGGGGAAGAACCTTCATCTTGTGATGTTTCTTCAATGATAGCTGAAATGGTGATTCTCAGTTGACGGTTGTCTTCTTCGTTGGTTCGTAGAAGTGGTGCCATATTAATAGTTTTCCTTTCAACTTCTCTCTGCTTCCCAATTGAAGCTTGCTTCCTCGTCAAATTCAACGCCTCGACCGACAATAAGCTTTCTTGTTCTTATGCTATGACACGGTAACCTTTTGATTGTGTACTATAGCCTAAGAAAATACCTTTCTCTGCCTTTTCATCCGCTTTGCTCCTTTTTTCTTTTGGAATGTGAACATAACAGATGGAGCCGAAGACTCTAAGATGCTTTGCCGATGGCTTTCGCCCACCCAGGCTTCGAATGGTGTTTTGTCCTCGAACGGCTTTGGTTGGACATCTATTTAGCAAGTAGATCGCAAAGATGCACCGCCTCCGCCCAAAATGTTTTCGGAAGACCTTTCTCCATTAGCATAGCTCTTGGCTGTCTCTATAATCGCCCTATTTTTACGCTCGACACACCATTTTGTTCTCTGAGCGTATCCAATCACAATTGATGCTCCACGCATTCATCTTCACGTAACTTGTTGAATTCTTTAGATGTGTATTCTTTGCCTCGATCACTTCTTATGGTCTTCATGTAGTGACCACTTTGTTTCTCGACATAGGCACCGATTTTAAGTGGTTGAGGAACTACTTAATGTTGAATTTTTTCAATAAATCTACGTTAGGTAGGGGTACACCCCACACCCATACCTACCTCACACCTACACCCCACCCTCACCTTACCCCCAACCCCACCCCACACCCACACACCCACACAACCCATACCCCTACACACCACACACCCGCCCACACCCTCACCCACCCATACCCACCCCCACACCCTACACCCTCATACCCACCTACACCCGACCAAACCACACCCACCTACACCTCACACCCCCACTCCCACCCACCTTACACCCACACCCACCACACCACACCCCCACACACCCCACCCACACCCCCCACACCCCACCCTACACCCCTATTACCCCACCCTACACCCCTATTACCCCACACCAACACCCCCACCCACTCTCCACACACCCACACCCACACCCACATACAGACTCACGAAACAAATTCTAATTTCAGATATAATAAGTGTTACCAAACAGTCTAATCAATTTCAGCACTTAAAATATTTAGTTACTTAATTTATTCAGAATTAAGACTTCATATTTCAGACTTTAGATTTCAGTCTTCAGTTTTAACAAACGGCCCTTAATCAATTTTGCACACTAGTGATCTTATATATATATATACACTTCAAGTTCTTGATACAAAACCATATATATATATATATATATATATATATATATATATATATATATATATATATATACTTCAAGTTCTTGATACAAAACCAAAGGACTCTGGATGTTGAGAGTAATTTATATATAAATAAAGAGAATGTTTGGCTGCAAATACAATAAAAACTGGTCTATTTAGCGTTATAATCGTAAATAATTTAAAAATGCATGGGCTTACATATATATACACATTTTAAGAGCACTTGCAGTAGAATCTGTATATGCTATTAAATCTATATTATACAGATTCAATTCATCAGATTTGTCAAAAAAAACAGAATGCATTAGAATCTGTGTACTAAACTTAACAATTCAGATTCACAAGAAGTTGCGCCACTTCTCCGCACAAAATATAGCATCTGAACGCTTGTTTCTATTTTTCTTTCTTTTCTTTTCTTTTCTTTTTTCTTTTTGGAATGGTTAAGTGTTTCTATTTTCTTTCTTGTTATTGAGTTTTATTAGATTTTTCGTTATGTATTCTTTTAATAATATGATGTTGTACTTCATTTTTTTATTTCTCATCTCTACCTTCATTTTGTTCCAAATATCAGAGAAAAATGTATGTTTTTTTATTAAAGATGTTATTGAAGCGAAAATGACTGTGATCAATGTTTCATTAGCGCTAATGAATCCGGTAATTACTTAGACTCGTTGTTCTCGTTTGGCCTAAAAAGCTAGTCCGAATTAACAATTTCATTATGTCTTACTCTTATATAAAAGTGATGTTTCTCCCGGATTAACAATGACTAATAAAACAAAAATAAAACTACAGTAATATTGTACTGATTTTTTTTTTTGAGCTTGTACAGATTGTTAATATGTAAACATATTTAGATTGTGTGTGTTAATATGTGTTTTTTTTTTATTATAGTTTGTTGTTATTTAAATGTTATATATATTATAGTAGAGATTCTGATGCAGTTCACTTTTGATAGAGAATCTGTAAAATGAAAAAAAAAAGTGGTATAAAAATCTGTAAAATAGAGAATCTGCTAAGAGACACTGATGCAAGTGCTCTAAGGTTATAGTATATGTTAAGGTTATATATAGTCGTAAATAATTTAAAAATGCATGGGCTTTTACATATATATACACAAATATGTTAAGAGAAAAACCTCAGTATTGATCCTTTGCTTTAATTAGGGGAATTGAATCCTAAGTTTTAGAATGATCCTGCAAATAACTATAACTTGGTTATTTATAATCAGTAGAATATATGATAAAATTATGAATCTTCTATTTGTAAAAAATATATATCCTCATATTTTAAATTATACTATTTCTAAGATATTTGATTGATAGATAAGTATATATTACATGATTTGAATCATCATAGAATCTGTGAAATTGAATAATACTAATGTCACAACCATTGTAACACAACGAGATATGTTAGTTGGACCATACCCTCTATGATTGATACCATAGTGAGACATTTTTCAAATAAATAGTACATAACGAGAGCTAGGTCTCAATGTCACATCATATATGTATTAGCATTTATTCTGTAAGAGTAGTCGTGACATTAGTATTACATTTTTGAATTTTGTAAAGTTTTCATTTATTTATTTACAAATATAAACGTTGTAGTAAGATTGTGGCAAATGAAATGAAAAGGTATATATGATCAATGACAATGAACATTGGCAGTTGGAGCAAAGAAATTCGTCAACCCGTCTTGCAACGGAGAGGATTGTCCTCCTATACCCGGAAACACGTGCAGCAGAGAGACTTGTCCACCTGGAATTAATCCCTGTGGAGATGGATGCAGTTGCAATATGATCGGTGTGAATGCGGATGGTACTTTTGCTACCAGTTGCGACCCAGAAGACAGCTAACCGGCCCATGCATTAGGTTCAAATTTGATGACCTCCTTCTTCTTCTTCTGCATTCTGTTGTGTTGTGTTGTCCTTTTACTTTTCTCTTCTCCATATATATGTTGCTAGCTGTAATATATATATGTACATTGTGTTTCTTTCTATCTTTCATTTACATATTTCACATGTTTGTGTATTGTTCTTGTGAGTGATCAAAATAAGCAGAAGGTTAAATTTGGTGGTACTTAATTTTATATTGTTATTCTATCTTTAGCTAATACCGTCCACTTGATTTTGGGTACAGATTGTTTTTGAAATTTGCTGTTTTAATTTATCATTCCATTCGATCATAAATCTATAGTACGTACACTTCTACAACTTAAGCCCAAACTGACTGCAAATTATAAGAGGGAAGATAAGACAAGTGTTGCATTAATGTTGAGGAGGATAATACTTTTCTGGTAACTACTATATCAGCCAAGTATAACTAATACCTCCCCTTCCTAAAATATGAATCATTTTACTTCTTTAGATTCGTCTCAAATAATAAATGATGAGAATCAACGTCAATATTGATGATCTCCTTTTAGCATATTTTCGACGTCCTTTAATTTTCTTTTTTATATTTAAAAAGCAATCTAAAATCTCTTATTTTGGCTTGGAACCATTTATATCTGTTATAACGGATCGCTCAAAAAATGATGGTGATTGTGAGTAAAAATCAAACAATTAACAAGTAAATAATACAGAAACAAGAAGAACACAGATTTAACGTAGTGTCCGGCAATGTGTCGACTATTCCACGGACAAACGAATATTATTTCATTATCACGAGAAAGTTACAATTTACAAGCATTACAAATGGTATTTATAGGCCTTGGGAATCCAACCCTAACCGCCTTAATAGTCTACCTAGTAAATGACTGAAATACCCCAGAAGTAACCTTCACCAAATCGAAATACCAAGCAAACGTGTTCCCCAAGTAATGCTGGGAATCAACTCAACAAACCAAACTCAACAAACAAAACTCAGCAGACCAACTCTGCTGAATACCGGACTCAACAGAAGCTTCATGCTCTGATTAACCTCTGTTTCCAACAGACTCAGTTGAGTATCACACTTAGCTGACCAGACTCAGCAACATAGTTTAAGTCACCATTACAAATCTCCACCTTGACTTCAACTCCATGTAGACTGACCAGAGATGCACAACCAAGTGCCATATTTCTTCTTTGTTTTTAGACTTGAGTACCTCAGCAGAACCCCACCTTCAGCTGAGTATTCCCACATTCAGATTAACAGCTTTGGATGTTCAGCAAGTCCAGACACAACTAAAACTTGCCTCTTGGAACTGGTTTAGTGAACATATCAGCAGGATTAACATCATTGTTGATCTTCTCCACTTTGACCCTTTTCTCATTTCTCAGAAAATGGTACCTAACATCAATGTGCTTGGTTCTCTCATGTTGAACCTGGTCTTTAGCCAAAATATTGCACTGAGACTGCCACAATACACCCTGGAATGATCTTGATGCAGACTCGGATCATTGACTAGCCTTTTTAACCAGATTGCCTCCTTTGCTGCTTCTGTAAGTGCCATGTCACTACACCAAAAAAGCCTTTTAAGGTCGTTCCAAAACGCCATATATACAGGTCTATTAGGGCGTTTCTGAGGTAGGGGCGTTTCCCTTGAACGCCCTTTCTGTCGACGTTTGAATAGGCTTTCAAGACGTTTTAGGATGTCATTATAGTATGCCAGGAAAGCGCCTTATCATGGCTATGTTAGGGCGTTTTCAAACGCCCTGAATAGGTGAGAATTCACTCCTTATTAGGGCATTACTCAAATTCCTAATAAGAGATGTATTGATGCAATTTCAAACGCCCTTATCGAATCCGAATAAGGCGGTTTAAAGTGTCATATCGTGTTCAAAATTTAACAGTCAACAGAGCCTATTAGGGCGTTTGAGGCCATCTATGCACATCAATAGGGCAATAAAGTCCATTTTTTTGCAATGATCCCCAAAAAAATTCAATTTAGTCGCTTTTTGTTCGCCCTACTGGTTGGCAAAACTGATTACTTTCCAAATTCTTCTTTGGAAAACCTTTAGGCATGCCTCAAAGATGCTTCTTAAATGTAGGGCCTCTAGTCTTTCGCATGACGGGGCCATCAAGGTTTTCCTCTTCTGTTACAATGTCAAACAAAACATGGCTTGTAGTGTGTACTGATGACGAGGGTGAAATATTAAAAAGGCCTAAAACAATGTTCACTCAAATATACCTTCTCCATTTTCATCGTCTTCTCCACTTGAGTCATCAATATCATCTTCTTCTACAATTAAAAAAACCAAAACACAACATAAGAAACAAAAAATATCATATAAGAAAGCAACAAACAAATTATATGATGTTAGATATTTAATGACTTTGGAATCAAATAAGAAAGAACCCCTGATAGTGTCGTCCAATGGATCATCTAAATTCTCGTCCCTCTGTTGAAAATCATGCTGCCGTCCGGTGCGTGTCGAAGGTGCCATTGATGATAACTAATGTTACAAACAGTTACAATAGCCGAGGAAAAATCAACATAAGGATAAGGCGTTTATCCGTTTGACACATAATGGTCTTCTCTTTATTAAAGTTCTTATTGAGAACAAATTTTGCAGAGGAAGAGAATGTCAAACTTGGATACGATAAAATGCAGAATAGATGACAAGTAGAGCTGCCTTCAACTAAAATAAAACCCCTCATATGACATTCATACCCAGCTACAAATGGCAGTAACAAACCTATCAAAAGCAAAGATGACTGGTAACATATATATACTGTTAAAATATAGGTCTATATAGGTCTACTTTATAGTTTAACATGTCTTTTTATCTTTTTCCTAAGTGTCCTACTGGTGTTGTTAGGACCTTTCTCCTTATTCCTGTCGGTTTTCTGTTTCTGGCCCATAATACACTGTTCATAACCGTTGGAACAGTGTATTCTAGCCGTTGGAGGTTTTCTCTATATAATGTAATCTTCCCTTATGTTCTCCATAAGGCTTTTATCATTAATAAACAAGTTTCCTCCTATCTTTTCTACATGGTATCAGAGCCTTGTGCTTAAGATCTTCATCTTCTTCCTAAATCCCATTTTTCTGAGTTTTTTCAAAATCACAAAAATGGCATCTATTGCTGATTCCTCTGATGTAACTCCAGCTTCAACTAGAGCTTCACTCAATCAAGGGGGTAGCAATGATAACTCCCATCTTCTTACTAACCACGGATTCGATGGAAACAATTACCATCTGTGGTCCAGATCCCTGCTCATGTTCATTGCTGGAAATAGCAAAGAAGGGTATTTAACTGGAGAAATCACTGAGCCTCCTGCTAATGATCCTCAACTGAGGCAATGGAAGGCTGAAAATAATGTGATTATGTCATGGCTTGTGGGGTCTATGACCAAGGAGCAAAGTGAGAACTTCATGTTCTACAACACTGCAGCAGAAATCTGGTCTGCTGTCCATGATCTCCACTCTAGGAAGGACAATACTTCAGCCATCTATGATCTAAAGTCAAAATTGAAGGATCTAAGGCAGGGGGATCAAGAAGTCTCTCATTACTACAATCAGTTGAACAAAATATGGCAACAACTTGATCTTTTCAGTGATCACAAATGGAAGTGCCCTGCTGATGCAAAAATCCACAAGGGCAATACAGAAAATGACAGGGTCTTTACCTTCCTTATGGGTCTAAGCCCTAGTCTGGATGATGTGAGGGGTAGGATCCTTGGCAAATCTCCTCTACCTAGTCTCAAGTCTGCTTTTTCTGAAGTCAAACATGAGGAAAGTAGGAGAAATCTGATGCTGGGACCTCAACCTCCTCAACCTACTGTTCAATCTGATGTCTCTGCTTCTGCCCTTTTCTCAAAAGGTGGTCCATCTCAAAAAGGCAAGAAGGAGAGACCTTTCAATGATCATTGCAAGAAAGTTGGCCATCTCAAAGAATCATGCTGGAAGTTGTATGGGAAACCTGCTGATTGGAAACCTAGAACTGGTGCTGGGAAGGAGTCTCATGGCCTCCCATCTGCTCATATGAGTGAGGGTGCCTCTAGGGAAGCACATGCCTTCTCTCAAGAACAGATGGAAGTCCTAAGAAGACTCATGCAATCGGCTCCTAACTCTGCTACTCCCTCTACCACTTCCACTGCTTCTGTGGCTCATTCTGGTAAAACCTCTCTATCTTATACTATCTCTGACCAAGATCAACAACAATGGATTGTTGATTCTGGTGCTTCTGAACATATGACTGGGAATAGGAGGTTGTTTCACTCTCTTATTCCCTATAAAAGGGAAAGGTTTGTGAAAATTGCAGATGGATCTATCTCCAAGGTTCATGGGGTAGGATCGAAGTTACAGCTTGCTACAACCAACTTTATGATTATGGAAAAGGAATATGAACAAGTGAAAGTATTAGGGAAATCTCTTTCGGTATCTCAAGGCCGGCTGACCGTCAATAGTTCTTGATAGGCTGGCAATGGTCAGGATTACAAATGATGAGTATTATGATGGTTTCAAAGACTGATCATATTGGTGATTGATGTACATTTACAAGACATATTTTAGTTTTGTGTATATGAATTTATGTTATCTTATGCAATACTTTTTAATGCTGTTACTTTGAAAATTATCTTTTGTGAGAATATTTATTATCAATGTATTATTGGTCATGCATTCTTCATTAGACGATGAACAGAGATTTAATCATATATAATATGAATATGTGACAATCATAAGGATTACATACCGTAGAATTGTTGCATTTTTCTTATTCGATCGGTGACAATTTTTTCATCACGTAATTGTATAAGACGTGACAATTTTTTCATCGCTTAAAATTAAATTATGCAAGAAAAATGGCATCACATATTTTAGTAATAAGTAGCGACCTTGGCATCACTAGCGTATCTAAAATGACTAGTTAGAAATATAATATGTGATTTAAACTTTCGTCACATATTCAACGAAAATGGTGATGATTGATAAAGTCGTCACAAAATACATTTCGTGACTTATGATAGGTGACGACTCTTGTGACGCATGGATTTCGTCACATATAATCAAATGTGACGAATTTCACTATATATGTGACGACTATCAATCGTCACAAAATCACAATTTTCTTGTAGTTTGTGTTCATCATCTTGCTTATTGTTTGGACCAGTGTGCACCACGATGATTTTCCAGTTTTGGATTTGGTTTACTATACGCAAGGTGAGTATCGATATTCGCTTTGTTTCAATTTACCTGTCGGTTTCCTTAATTGTAATATTGATAGGGTTATTTCACAGCATTATGCACTAGTACTATTTTTTTTATTTTATTTTTTGTTGAGGAATTGCATTAGCACTAATTTGGGTAATGCATGTCCTCATGATCATTGTGAAATACGTAGAGTAAAATGTAATCCATTGTATGAACATTTTAATATTTTTGTATTCTTCGATGAGCAATATAGCGTTTCTTTGACACAATAACGGACCTTTTCTACGACCGGCCATCACACTAGGATGGTCGTAGTTTTGGTTTCAAATCCTTGATATGTTAATAGTCTAGGTACAACATGTCATAGTTATCATTTGATCGTGAAGTGCGTGATACAAAACCAAAGGACTTTGGATGTTGAGTGTAATTTATATAGATAAAGAGAAATGTTTCACTGCAATTACAATAAAAACTGGTCTATTTAGCGTTATAGTTGTAAATAATTTAAAAATGCATGGGCTTACATATATATACACACTTTAAGGTTATTATAGTATATATACAGAAATATGTTAAGAGAAAAACCTCAGGATTGATCCTTTGCTTTAATTAGGGGAATTGAATCCTAAGTTTTAGAATGATCCTGCAAATAACTATAACTTGGTTTTTTATAGTCAGTAGAATCTATGATAAAATTATGAATCTTCTATTTGTAAAAAATATATATCCTCATATTTTAAATTATACATTTTCTAAAATATTTGATTGATAGACAAGTATTGCATGGTTTGAACCATCATAGAATCTGTGAAATTGAATAGCTAATGTCACAACCATTATAATACAACGAAATATGTTAGTAGGACCGTACCTTCTATGATTGATACCATAGACATTTTTCAAATAAATGGTACATAATGAGTGCTAGGTCTCAGTGTCACATCATATATTAGCATTTATTCTGTAAGAGTGATCGTGGCGTTAGTATTACCTTCTTGAATTTTGGTACTGGGGGGTTGCACATTTTTTTTTTGAACAGCATTGTGTATATATGTCTACACTTGAAAAAAAAAGGGATGTTTTTTTTTGGAAGAAAAGCGCACAAGACAAAAAAATTAATAAATGGGTCAGGAAGGACAAAAGTAACATTTTCATGATTATAAAGGACAAAAATCACAATTATTACTTTAAAATTATTACTTCATGTGTTAATGTTCTTTGTGTTTCACAATTGTTACTTCATATTTACTTTATTCCACGTTTGTTACTTCATATTTGTTACTTCATAATTGTTACTTTTATCCTGATTAAATTACAGTGTCCTTCTACCCCGATTTTTTTTATAATTTTGTCCTTTTGGATAAATTTTTTTTTTTTGTTTTTTGGTGCGTTTGGACATATTTTGTTTTTCAACTTTAATCACCTCATTAAGAAAACAACGTTACTTATTCGAATAAAGTAATTTTCACTCTTATTTTTCTTCTCACAATACATCATATATAATCCATTTTATTCGACATAAAAATCGATACAATCCAAAGACAAAATTCATTTTTTAAATAAATATTAACCCATAAATCCATGTCCATTGTATTTGTATCTTGAATTGACTATAATTAAGTTTCGCATTTGAAGCAAAGGAAATGTTGAATTTCGAACTAACAACTAAAAGAATGTAGAACAGAATCAATACAACCAAATCGAACTGCAGAAATACATGAACATTCAAGGATGTTCTTGACAGATTTGAATTGTGATTTTGGCGGGAAAATTAGAACTTAAGATTTATAGAAAATTCGCATTGAGGAATGATAACTAGATGATCAAGCTTGATCATTATGCTCAGTGATTAGACTTATATAGTGTGGAAAGTCTTAATTCGGTTGTAACTGCCTAACTACTATTTCTAACCAACTTGACACCAAGGTGTTTGGTGTGTGCCTCAATGAACTCCAAACACTTGTTCTTCTCATCTTTATATCTCAACACCCCCTCCCCCCCTCAAGCTGAACATGGTGGAATCCAAGTGAAGCTTGCCAAACACTTGTTCTTCTCATCTTTATATCTCGGGGTTGATGGTGTGTATAAATCTTTGAAGGAAAAGCTTGAAGCGAGTCTTTCAAGTGTATCATGTCATCCATAGGTTTAGTGAGGATGTCTGCTGGTTGATCTTTGGTGTTGATTGGTAAAGGAATCAACACTTTTGCTTGATATTTCTCCCTCACAAAGTGACAATCAATCTCTATGTGCATTGTTCTTTCATGGAAAACAAGATTTTGAACTATGTCTAATGCACTCTTGCTATCACAGTAAAGAGAGACAGTTTCTGTTAGGTGTAGTGCCCGAAAGACAATTATCTAATTGGTTTTATATGTAATTAATAATTCATCTTATTATATGCATGAATGCTTATAATTAAGACAATTCTTTGAAAACCCTAAGTACCTCGTTTATGTAATCACATAACTCAGTGTATGGCTATACACAAGAAGATTGAGTTAGTGAGATGTACTTAAAATTAACTTAGTCCGTAGCGTTTATTAATCTGAGTACGGGTCTCATGATTAATTTGCTAATAATGCGCCCAGAACACTTTAGGTGTGACAATCTTATCCGGACTGTCGGTAATAGGGTACCTAGTGAGGGCATTTATATATGATGATAATCATATAAGGCTGGACCAATTTGATTTGAGTTCTCGATATAATTCCGTGATTGAGAAGTCTTATCGAATCACAAGATGATCATATATGGATTAATCTCAATCTGAGGTGATCGCTGACATAACCGCTTAGACTAGGGTAGAGTTTGATGTGTTAGTAAGGATCACTTCGCAGTATGTGGTCCAACACTTCTCGTTGGCTCTATTCTGGGATGAGTGAGTCGTCTGTGCTATCATAGATATGGAATCCATTCCTTTTTCTCGGGAAGTAGACAGACAGTTCCCTTATTTGTTAATCCTACAAACTGATCGATCCGCGGAGTTCATATTATATTAGTTATGAACTAATTGATCACTGGGGTTAATGGTAAATAAGGATAATAGGTTTCGAGAAGGGTTTACGGAGATATCGAATCAAACGAAGCGATCTATGGAGGATTTATCCGTATGTAATGATTATATCGGTGGACGCTTATCAACTCATAGTTGAGTATAAGTTATCTATATACGATGAGTTCGATTTCGGGTTTATGGTGGTGTAATCCCGGAATTAATAGATTGAATATAATTGTTCGGTCTGACGAATAATTTTATTTAATTTATTGTAGCTACTGAATATGGGTCCATGGTTCCCGACGTGGCTCCTAACATAGCATATGTTTTCTCGTCGTTTCACCTCAATTAATATTAAATAGTTGGATTGGACTATTTAATTGATATGTGGATTAATTGTTTAGTTGGACTAGATAATTAAATACATGAAAATAATTTTTCGTGGACTCGGCCCAATTTAATGGAAGAATGCGTGTGACCTATTTTCTAATAGGTTTGGCTGCATTTTCCTTATTATTATTATTAGGAAATTTGTTTTCTTAATAATTATAATATATGTGATTAAATTATTTATTTGTTAAATAATTTAAGGAAAAGAAAATCTTTTGTATATCCTAATTAATTTAGGAATATTATGGATTTATCTTTTTAAGGAAAAGGATTAATTTAATTGATTTTGTATTAATTAATTAAATCCTTGGAGGACAAGGATTTCTCTCCTATATAAAGAGAGTACTCACAAGCCTCATATCACATATAATACACGACATATTGGGAGGAAAGTAGCTTAGAAATTTCGGCTATTTTTCCTTGGGTTTGAGTTTTAGATCAAAACTTCAGGTTTTCTAAGGTAGCATATTGAGGAGGTCCGGCGGCTTGAAACACCATCCACCTGGTGGTGCTTGGAGACACACGTTGGAAGACTTTGGCTTCTCAACTAGGATCTCAACTAGCTTGGATTGAACTTTCGTTCTTTGCGTTTTTGCACCATAAAAAGATTGGTAATCTAAACCCCCTCGTAGGTTTAGATCTATTATTTTATGTATTTTGGTTGACTAGATCTAGATCTTATTCCTTCCGCTGCGTAATCGGGTGGATCTATGATCCATCCGGTGATATTACATCCTACAGTTTCTTGGTATTGAATGTGGAAGTCCTTCAGTAGATAGATCAACCACTGTATCTCACAAGCAGTTACAGCCATGGCCCTGTATTCTGCTTCACTTGAACTTCTTGAAACAATGGCCTGTTTCTTGGATTTCCAGGAAATTAGGGCATCTCCTAGAAAGACCGGGTAAATGATTCTCGGCGCTTATAGTGGGAATTGATTGATTGTCCTGTGTGCAAGCCCTCACAGGTACTGTGGAGGACTTCTCAGTGCTAGGCTGTTTGGTGCGGAAGGTTTTTAGGTGGTGTCTCCACACGGTGTGGAGACACATATGGCATCACATGGACCATCTGTTTTTCAACTTTAATCACCTCATTAAGAAAACAATGTTACTTATTCGAATAAAGTAATTTTCACTCTTATTTTTCTTCTCACAATACATCATATATAATCCATTTTATTCGACATAAAAATCGATACAATCCAAAAACAAAATTCATTTTTTAAATAAATATTAGGGGAAAGGGGTCACAAGGACAAAAAAAATAATAAATGGGTCTGGAAGGACAAAAGTAACATTTGCATGATTATAAAGGACAAAAATCACAATTGTTACTTTAAAATTGTTACTTCATGTGTTAATGTTACTTTGTGTTTCACAATTGTTACTTCATATTTGCTCTATTCCACATTTGTTACTTCATATTTGTTACTTCATAACTGTTACTTTTATCCTTATTAAATTACAGTGTCCTTTTATCCCAATTTTTTTTTGATAATTTTGTCCTTCTGGACAAAAATCTATAAATATTAACCTGAAATCCATGTCCATTGTATTTGTATCTTGAATTGACTATAATTAAGTTTATGATTGAAGGAAAGGAAATGTTGAATTTCGAACTAACAAGTAAAAGAATGTAGAAACAGAATCAATACAACCAAATCGAATCATAGAAATACATGAACATTCAAGGATGTTCTTGACTGATTTGAATTGTGATTTTGGCGGGAAAATTAGAACTTAAGATTTACAAAAAATTTGCATTGAGGAATGATAACTAGATGATCAAGCTTGATCATTATGCTCAGTGATTAGACTTATATAGTGTGGAAAGTCTTAATTCAGTTGTAACCGCCTAACTACCATTTCTAACCAACTTGACACCAAAGTGTTTGGTGTGTGCCTCAATGAACTCCAAACACTTGTTCTTCTCATCTTTATATCTCAACACCCCCCCTCAAGCTGAACATGGTGGAATCCAAGTGAAGCTTGCCAAACACTTGTTCTTCTCACCTTTATATCTCAGGGGTTGATGGTGTGCATAAATCTTTGAAGGGAAAAGCTTGAAGCAGTCTTTCAAGTGTCCAATCATCATCCATAGGTTTAGTGAGGATGTCTGCTGGTTGATCTTTGTTGTTGATTGGTAAAGGAATCAACACTTTTGCTTGATATTTCTCCCTCACAAAGTGACAATCAATCTCTATGTGCTTTGTTCTTTCAGGGAAAACAGGATTTTGAACTATGTCTAATGCACTCTTGCTATCACAGTAAAGAGAGACAGTTTCTTGGTACTGAATGTGGAAGTCCTTCAGTAGATAGATCAACCATTGTATCTCACAAGCAGTTACAGCCATGGCCCTGTATTCTGCTTCACTTGAACTTCTTGAAAGAATGGCCTATTTCTTGGATTTCCAGGAAATTAGGGCATCTTCTAGAAAGACCGGGTAAATGATTCTCGGTGCTTATAGTGGGAATTGATTGATTATCCTGTGTGCGAGCCCTCACAGGTACTGTGGAGGACTTCTCAGTGTTAGGCTGTTTGGTGCGGGAGGTTTTTAGGTGGTGTCTCCACACGGTGTGGTGACACAAGTGGCATCACATGGACCATCTGTTTTTAAACTGGATTCAAACTGTGTGGTCCAGATCATTCTTCCCATCACTCCGGTGCATATGGAGATACTAGGCAAAAACATCCCGGTTGGTGCATGATTGCTTGACTTGGCGCTTTTATTTTTTTTTTTCTTTATTTTTGTTTGCTAATTCATTTGGTAATTTCCCAATGCATTTTCTAGCTAGATATAGTTATTTTAGTTGGTTTTACTTTGTGGGAATGTCTCCTCTCTACTACCTCGGTCATGGACCAAATCCGACTTGGTGTACAAAATAGTGACGCCCATGTCCTGAATACCGAGTTCCAATCCGGAAAAGAACGTTTGACATGCATATAATTAAAATTTAATCTATTTTATATATACGGCTTGCGTCGTCAACCATCGAGTTTGAAGCGCAAAAGAAAAGATAGACTCGGAAAACTAAAACGATGACCCGAAGATAAAAAGGCAACACATGTTGCATCTATAACATCTTTTAAAGACTTTATTACAACTGATATATACAAATCATCCATTACATTTGATAACCACAAGCGGGAACCACTAATTTCTAGCATTACAAAGATAGGAAGAAAGACTATACCCAAATTACAACGGAATACAAGATGTTAATAAACTCTTGCTTCAACATTAATCTCGGGGTCACTACTCAGTGGCTTTGAATCCTACCTACAACACACCACCTTATCGCGGTGGGGAACAATAAAAGTAGGGGTAAGTACAAATGTACTAAGTAAGGGGTAGTAGAATCGGTACCAACAAATATATATCATATAATAAACTACAAATACTACCACATATGTTGTAAAGTGGACACTCTCCCTATGCTAGCTCACATTAGCAAGACCCCGACCAAATAAGGATTTGTTACGTTATGACCCAAAGACATTTTTCCGGGTGATGGAGTACGCACCAAGACATGTTCGATTACCTCATATAGCACGAGACTATTCCGTGTGGACTATTCAATACCGCAAAAGAAAACGTGCTTTACCCTTGTATGACTTCAACACCTTCAATAAGACAATTTGGACCAAAGATACATAATCTCAAAGATGTCCATGAATAGATGAATCCAAGAAATCTATTGAGAGAAAGGAATAATTGGAAATCGTAACATTATTAATACATAAAATGTAATACATTTAGAATCAAAAGAAAAATGTAATACATTTACATAAGTATTACAGATCATGGAAAAACTTGAAATCTAACCTTATAGACGGTAGAATGTTTCAAGCATGTACAATGAAACTTACGGTTCATACGCGACGCGAGCAACATTTGAGATGTGTGTTCACATGGTTGGTAAAATAAATATATTAAATCGGTTGATCAGCTATGAGAATAAGCACCGATGAGTCACCGGTCTAAGAACCCTTTGCATTTTTTGAGTCAGGTGGCCGGATTTCTTCTTTATGAATCTCCGTCTTTATAAAATTTAGATGGCTAGCTGTAGTTTTTTTCAGATGAAATGCATGGAAAGTTCAAACACATCAAACAAAAGTACATTTAATACATAATTTAAAATTATAACATTTATAGATTTAATATATCCTTTCAAGCATCTTCATGACAATGGTCATTCATGATCTATGAAACTTTTGCTTTCATGAAGGCGGATAAGCATTTGAGTTGGGTGATCGATCGGTTGGTACAAAAGCATGAAGTAATATAAATTGGAAGACTTCTTCGTGCAATATCCATCGTTGGCTCTGCTTTTTGTGAGTGAATTAATTTGTTGAGATTAGGAATTTAAGAGGTTTTGAAATGGGTTGGCTTTTCTAAGGGAATTTGTTGATATTAGGAATTTAAAAGGCTATGAAAGGGATGAAAACGAAAAAAATGAATAATCAAAGTCTTATTGATCGGATTTTGCTGAAAAAATTGATTGATGGGGAGTGGAGGAGCACGGTGGTGGTGTTTATTTTTATAAAGGTCGTGGTTTTTTTTGTTTTTGTTTTTGTTTTTTTGTTTTTTTTGGCAAGGTTTTTGTTTTTTTTTTAAGGTTGTGGGTTGTTAAAGGGCTAAATACCAGGTATGGGTCGGGTCAATTAGCCAAAACGGGCTAATTGACAGTTTTTTACTCGAAAATATAATATAAGATTCCCACAAATTAAACCTTGAAAACTGAACGGAATTATCCCACAATTTTTGGCCTAGGTTGCACGGACACGGACACATGGACACGGATACGTGGATACGGACACCGGGATACTGAAGTTTTAAAAAATATAAGATACGGGTGCAGGGGTCAAAATGTAAAGATTAAAAGTATAAGGACTAAAATGTAATTAATAAAAGTATAAGGACTGGTATGCAATTATTAAAAATATAAGGACTAAAAGGTAATTATCAAACACTATAAGCACTAGAATGAAAAATTTAACCCAAGCATAATAACCAAAAATATAATCATGGGCTCCATGGTAATACGCTTTCATCCCATGACTTCAAATACAAAACATCATAGTTAAATTTTCAAAACCAAAGCGCTTTCATGAGTTAGATCTCACCCAAAATACACAAAATACATGAAATACTACTACAATGCGTGTCCCAGGTCCAACTCGCGTGTCCGAGTTCCGACTCGCGTGTCTGAATTTTTTGAAAAATACAATTCGGTCCGACACCGTGTCCAGTGGTGTGTCCGGCGTGTCCCCTGCGTGTCCGTGTCCGGTGCGTGTCCGACACGGGACACGCGGCCTAAATGGAGTGTCCGTGCTACCTAGTTTTTGGCAACGACACCTCTCAAATGAATCAAATCTCAACATCCAGCGACTCATCTTCTAAATATTTACACAGCATCCTCATCTGCAAACACATTATTTTCTCTGAAATTCTGTCAATATATTCAACTGTACAAAGATAGGGAGCAAAATAAGAGTTGTTGCTTCTCTAGCTAATTTATGCAGGGTTAAGAAGAGCTCTAGGTAAAATCAATATTATGCTTCAGAAAATAAGCTATGTTGGTTTATAAGTGTTTATATATTCAGAATGTTATTTTTTCAGCATAAGCATTTATTGATTCGTGCCTTTCGATTTATCGTGTATATATGGATCTTTGCCATCTGTTACATGAGGTGAGAATTGTGCCAAACCATTTACGAAAAGAAAATTTTTCAATCATTTTCTATATTTTTTTGTCATTATATTGAAAGTAAAGATAGTGATTATGATCAGCACAATACTCTGGTCTGTTGCTCACTTGCTCGGGTGGTGACTATGACACAGCGGTAGGTGAACCGGATCGAAGAATGACCGTAGAGAGATACAGGGTCACCACTCACGAGCTTCGCACCTCTTTCTCTCAACTCGATCCATTTACGATCCCGAGTTTCCAGACACATCGCACTTTCGCTCGGGTCGAGGCTGCCACTTGGTCCTAAGACAAATCAAAGAAGTTGGTTAGCCACCTCTCATTTTGTTCTAGGATTTTTCTTCTTCGTAGGTCATTTGTGGCACGCGGGAAGAGCTCGAACACTAAGTTAAAGCGACCGAGAATGAGAACCTATCCCTTACGGGAATCGAACCCGTGTCTTCGACATGAAAAGAGAAGAGGGGCGTAAGCCACTCGACTTACAGGAGAGGAAATTTTCATTTTGATGAGATACTAAACTAAATAGAGTCAAACTCAAAATGAAAAAGAGAACAACCTCCATATAACTCCCTGTTCTAGCCGCTGCAGCTCTTGGGGGTAATCGGCGTACTCCGATCAGTGGGGGAGGGGAATCTTTGGCTCTATTGAACATACAGGGAATTGGAGGTAGCATTCTACCGATGTCAAGCCGGCTTATCTGTCTAATTTTTGTCTCGGTCTCCACAAATCTGGAAAAGATGTTTGATTTGTTTGAAAGTGTTGGCGCCCCAGCATTTTCCTTCGGATTTTGAGGATCGTCACTGCGACCGCTTTCAATTAAATTCAATTTCACCTTGAAAACTCCATGGCTGATGTGAAATTTTATATTATTCACCTTGGATGATGATTTTAATAGTATATTGATGCATTGATCACTTATTAGTGATAATGGTCAAGTACTGTATTTGTAAGTTGATTTTTCTACGTAATCTTTTATTACAAAAAATAAATAAATAAATTACAATTTCTCGGTTTGGTCACACTTCATAGCTAATTTTATGAGTGATGGAGGGATCAACGGACATAATGTAATACAAAGGTAAGAATATGGTGTCTATTGTTCTTTACTTTTTGTTTACTATTTTTTCGTTTATCACTGAATATTTTTTTATGTTCCCCTTTAGTTATTTATCAATATATATAAATATTCAAATATATTGAATACAATTGTGTAAATATTTTATAAAAAAAAATTGTGTAAATATCACTCACCAGAAACATCAAATATTCTACCAAAATATTTAGGGTTTATTAACAAGTTAATATTACAGGTCAATCAACATGAACTAACAATTGTTTTTTTTTTTTTTTTTGAGCGGAAACTAACAAATGTTGATACGTCAATATTATATTGTTATGATATAGTTGATATTTTTGGTAAATACCATAAGATACATGTATTTTTACTTTTACATTATCAATAATATAGAATGTATAATTTAAGATAAATTGCAAACGATTAAGGTATATTTGAAAGCAATGTTTAGTTTTCTGGTCGATTATTTATGTTATTCGTATATATATACTTCTTTATCGTGGATTTCATTGTTCTTGAGATATGATTTGTCACCCTATCTGATCGAGAGCAGAATGTAACGAATGAACAATCGGGTCTTTCTTGTTCTAGGATTATACAGAGAGTAACCGTTATTCTTGTAAAAAATGGACTGAACTTAGCGAGTAAACTGCCTACGTATCCAAATATACATTTGGAATCAAGTCCAACCGTAGTTCAGGCGGTTATTCGCAATACTGGGGTTAGTGGGAGGTTAAATAAACCCCCACGTATCACGTTAAATCGCAAGCGTTCTCTACTCCAGATGAATATGCCTGCGTCCGGTTTTCTCTAGTCGGGGGGACCCGCCTGGTCGATCGCTTCCTCCGTTTGGGGACTCGCCTACGATTCGATCAACACCGCTTCCTCTGGTGAGGATCTCCTCGACACGATCAAGATACCCTCTCGGTCGTAGCGGTTCCCATATCGTGTACAACTCTGTCCTGTTCCGCCAGTTCACTTTGTACTGCGTGATGACACGTGGATCGATCCGGGTCACCCCCAATCATAGCCCCCCAGATCTTGATCGATCAGGTCTGACCTTTGAAGTGGATCAAGATCTGAGGTTCAACAATATACTCCACGTGTACCGTCCAGATGGCCCATCAACCCTTGTCTCGGTTAACTCAAACGTCACTAAATTACACACGCTTTGTCTCTCCAAACGACGCGTAGCCCAAGCGTCCCATCTCTTGGTTAAAGGCTATTAAAATCTATCAGATTCTGATGTGCCCATCATTATTTAAAGCTACAGGACGTCGATTTGGCGATTTGCTCCTTCGATTAACAAGTAAGTCCTTCATCTTTGTGCGATAGTAATTTTTTCTTGTTTACTCCTTATGAATCCAAATCAACCTGAAATACCCAATCCCGGTGAAAATCCTCTCTTGTCTATTCTTCCCCCTCATCTGATTGCCTCTATCGTTCATACTCTTGTCGAATCGCCTTCGACTGAGTATAATATTTCCGGTTTATCTGCGCACATACGAGCATTGAGGAGGACCTACAAGACCAAGAAAATGATGGCTTGCCACGCAATTGACTCTACATTAAAGGATTCGGATATCACAGACATTTGTGATAGATTTGGGATAAATAAGCATACTTATGCCCCTATCCGACCTGCATCTGGAAAGAGTGATGTCGCTCCTCTCTCTTTGAGTCTTGCATGAGTTTATAAAGAACAATTTGAGTGCGGTCTCAGATTCCCTCTTCCTCCAGCTTTCCTGGAAATACTCCGATATTATGATTTGGGGCTTGGTAAGATTGTTCCTAATAGTATAAGGGCCATTACTGGCTTTTTTGATTTGGTGTAGGTGTTTTGTGACTAGAGCTGTTAAACGAACAGAGCCGCTCGTGAACAAGCTCGTGTTCGACTCGTTAGTGTTCGTGATCGTTTGTTCGTTTAGCTTAACGAGCCGAGCTCGAACATTATTGTAGGCTCGTTTTCTTAACGAGCCGAGCTCGAGCTTGGTTCTTGAACGTTCGATTATGTTCGCGAACATATTTATTATATTCGCGAACATGCTTATTAAGTTCACGAACATGCTTATATAATGTTCGCGAACATGCTTATATGCTTATAATATATGTAATTTTAATGTCTAACATGTTATTTTTACATTAGAACTTTGTGTTTTATATCTTAACGAACCGAGCTTGAGACGAATTCGAGCCGAAGTCGAGCCAAAAGACAAAAAAATATGTCTAACGAGCCGAGCTCGAACAGAATTTTTTGTTCGTTTAACAAACGAACGAGCTCGAATGAGCTTATGAGCTTAACGAGCTCGAGTTCGAACCACCAATACTCGGCTCGGCTCGGCTCGTTAACAGCTCTATTTGTGACCCCTTTCTCTTTACAACTTTTTAGAACCTTTTACCAGTGCAAACAAGTTAAGAAAAACCCTGGCTGGTACTGCTTCTGTAGAAGAAATGATAACTTGAGTGGTGTCCGCTTGATTAAGAAAACAGACCAGTCTTTTTCTGATTGGAAGAAGCACTTTTTCATCATTAGACACAACACTATTAGGGATCTGGGCAAATGGAACACTTCTACCAAGAATAGCGATGTGCTAGAGAGCAAAGCGAATAAGAAGTTGTTAAAAGATATTAGCGAATCCCCGATATATCTGGGTCTAAGACATTACAGATCTAATCTGATCGATGCCGCTCATTTGGAGACTGCCGGCCCAGAACCTTATGTTGAGTTACCGGAGGAGAGATATAATTTAAGTAGGATCTCTTATTTTGAACATTTATGTTTTTCTTCTGTGGCATGTTTTAATTTCTTGTTGGCATTTGCAGTGGCAAGTTTCACTGATATCGTCCAGGTTGCTGATGAGACTTCGCCCCCCCGAGGTCAGGGTGTATCCGACCTAACATGTCAACCCAAATGTGCCGAGACTGCATTGTTGAACACGTTGGTGTCATCGGTCGAGCCTCAAACGAGACTGATCAAGCTGACGGTGATTCTGAGGAGACCAATGACTATCGGATGGTTCCTCGCACTGCTTTAGTAGATAGTACAAATAAGTCTAGACGTGCCTCAAAGCATATCAGATCTCAGGATCGACCTGATAAGGACCCTGAGACTTCAGAACGGCATCAGGGAGAAAGATATGATTGGAGGGAGTGGTACAATCAAGATCTGTCAACATTTGTAAGTACTTCACTCCATAGATAATAATCTGTCTCATTTGGAATACATATGCTGATTTTGCGTCCTGCCTTCTCTGTTAGGGGGCCAAGCTGGGTAAGGAAATTCTGTCCAGACTGAGAAGCTCTGGTAAAGTTGAGGAAGACTTGGCCAACTCTTTATCAGAATGGAAGGCTAAGTATGAGGACTTGTTGAATATACGCGCCGAAGTCGGCTTTATCCGATGGTGAAAGCCAAAAGCGACGATTCGGACCCAACTCGCTTCGGCTAATCAGGTCAAAGCCAAACTGGAAGAGATGGTAGCTAACCTTGAGAAAGAGAGGGACACTTTGAAAAGTAAGCTGCCTGAGTACATTGCTGAAGCCCTTGCTAATTATAGGAGGTCTGATGAACTAGCCGACAGCATCAAGATGTTATTTTCCCCAATTATCTGGTTTGGGTACTCCTCAGCCATTGAGGACATGAAGACAGCTGGCCTCAATATTGATGCTACTAAGCTTTCCCACGCGGGCTGGAATAGAAACGATGGATCTCAAATCTATGAGACCAGATTCAAGGAGTTCAGAGATAGAGTGGACCTGGTCTCCAAGTATGGCAAGAGGCCTCCACCTGCTCAGACTGGGTCATCATCTCAGTCTCAAGTTCCCCCAAGTTCAAAGTGAAAGCATTTAGCCTATCATTTACTTCAGTCTTGATTTCAACATTATGTTTTGCTGTTGTTGCCCTTCAATTTGTTGTCTTTTGGAACTTCTGAAATTTTGGTGCCCTTGGCACTATTTGCAATTTTTATGACATGTTTTAATTTTTGCAACATAAGTTTCCCTTTGTGCCTTGTATCTTTAGTTGTTGTGCCTTTGTTCCCCCCAGTATGACATGTGAGTTGCTATGCAGCATATGTCATACTATAATGAATTTCCTTATTTTAGGAACTGTCGACCTGATCTGAAGTCTAAAAATTAACGACCTGATCTGAGGTCTAAAAATGGTCTGATTTATCAGACTTTACGTGTCTTTCTTTTGAAGATTTCTTGACCTAACTTGAGGTCTGGAAGTTTACGACCTGACCTGAGGTCTTAGAGTGGTCTGGTTTATCAGACTTAATGAATTTTCTTTTTTTAAGAGCTATGACTTGACCTGAGGTCTGAAAGTTTGCGACCTGACCTGAGGTCTTAGAGTGGCCTGATTTATCAGACTTAATGAATTTTCTCTATTTAAGAGTTATGACCTGACCTGAGGTCTTTAAATAGACGACATGACCTGAGGCCAACAAACGATCTGATTTTTCAGATTTAATAAACTTTCTCTTTTGAAGAGTTTCGACCTGACCTGAGGTCTTTAAATAGACGACCTGACCTGAGGTCAACAAACGATCTGATTTTTCAGATTTAATAAACTTTCTCTTTTGAAGAGTTTTCGATGGAAATATATTACAGCCATGATAAATTCAATGGTTCAACATAAAGTCATAATACATAATAAACTTGCAAAAATAAAAACGACTGTCACTTGCCTTAAACATAAAATTTCTTCAGATTAACCGCATTCCAACTTCTAGGAATGGTTTTCCCTTTGCTATCAGCCAATTGGTATGCTCCTTTTCCATGTACCTTAATGATCTGATAAGGACCCTCCCAGTTAGGACTGAGATTTCCGCTTGGTTCTTGCCTACTGATCTCATTTTTGCACAACACCAGATCGCCAATCTTAAAATAGCATTGTTTCACCTTGGAGTTGTAATACTGGGAAACCTGTTGTTTATATTTAGCCATTCGGATCAAAGCAATATCTCTTTTCTCTTCAAGTTCATCCTTGGTGTGCCTTATTTCCTCATCTTGGATCTGGTCATTATGTAGCGTTGTTCTGGGGGATGGCAATCCAATTTCTGCTGGAATAACAGTTTCACATCCATAGGCCAATGAGAATGGAGTTTCATGTGTTGACATATTTGGGGTAGTCCTATAAGCCCAAAGAATGTTTGGGAGATGCTCTACCCAGTGCTTTCCCTCTTGCTCCAGCCTCTTTTTCAAACCAAGCTTGATCTGCCTGTTAGTTTGTTCCACTTGACCATTTGTTTGTGGGTGACCAGAGGTGAAATGCTATTTTATGCCCAACTCTGTACACCAATCCTGAACTCCACTGTCTTCAAATTGGGTACCGTTGTCTGAAATTATAGTCTTTGGTATCCCATACCTGCATATCAGATTTTTCCACGAGAATTTTTGGATCTGTTTGGCTGTGATAGTGGTTAATGGTTCAGCCTCCACCCATTTTGTGAAATAATCAACGGCCACTACTAGGAATTTATAACTTCCTGGTCTTTGTTGGAAGTGGTCCCACCAGTCAACACCCCATTGATCAAAGGCCAAGCCGAGATTATGGGGTTAAATTTTCAGTAATTTGGTGGGATAGATTACTATGGACTTGACATGACCTGCATGCCAAGACTAACTCCTCTGCATCCTGCTGCATCTTAGGCCAATAGTAGCCAAACAACCTGCACTTCCTAGCTAAGGCTCTGGCCCCCAAATGGTTTCCACAGATCCCTAAGTGGATCTCTCTCAACAAATAATTGCCTTCTTCTATAGTAACACAACGCAACCAAGGGGATATGAACGATTTTCTATACAGAATGTCATTGAATAAGGCATACCTATCAGATAAACGTTGGATTTTGTGTGCTTGCATCTTATCTTCTGGTAACATACCGTCTTTTAGATATGCCACAATGGAATCCATCCATGTTTCCCTCTGTGTAACTGGTTGCACCTCAGATACCTCATAACTCCGTTGATTTAATTGCTCGACCAGGACCTTCTTATCTGACAGAAAATTCGATGCTAATTTGGACAAGGCATCTGCTCTCGTATTCTGTGATCTGGAGACCTGCTCCACTTGCACTTCCTGAAACTGTTTTATCCTCGATTGGGCCAGGGATAAGTACTTCTTCATTGGTTCCTCCTTTGCTTCGTATTCGCCCCTGATATGGTTTACTACAAGTTGAGAGTCACTATAGACTTTGAGTTGCTTGACCCCCAGCTTTAGAGCTAAGTTTAAACCGGTAATTAGTGCTTCGTATTCAGCTTCATTATTCGTTGCCTGGAATTTAAAGTGTAAAGCATAGGGGAACACTGCACCCTTTGGACTTATGAGAAGGAGACCTGCTCCTGACCCGTTCTTGTGGGATGCTCCATCAACGAACGATTTCCATCGACTGATTCTTCGGATTCACTTGGCGATCGATAGAAATTGATTTCTCTTCGCCGGGAAGTGCCAGGAACTGAGCTTTCACGGCTGTTCGTGGTCTGTACTCTAGATCGTAGCCCGCCAATTCGACAACCCATTTGGCTAAACGACCTGAGTTATCGGCTCGCTTTCGATGATTTGCTTTAATGGCTGATCGGTCAAGACGATGACTGGGTGACTCTGGAAATAAGATCTCAATTTCCTGGTCGCATGTACTAATGCTAACACTAATTTTTCCGCATCTGAGTACCTCACTTCAGGTCCATGTAAGGCTTTGCTCGTGTAGTAAACTGGCTTCTGAAATGTGTCTGTTGCCTAACCAATACAAAGATCGATGGCTTCATCACAAACTGATAGATAGAGGTACAGAACCTCCCGCTACTGAGGAGAGGTTAGAGTTGGTAATTCTAACAGATATTTCTTCAAATCATCAAAGGCTTCTTGACAATCTATCCCCCATTGAAACGGATAAGCTTTCATTAAAATCTTGAAGAAAGCGGTACGCATTTGTCTTTGAGCGTGAAAGAAATCTACATTTCAATCTTCGCTAGTCTTCTGTTAACCTTTGAACCTCTCTAATATTGGTAGGAGGTGGCATCATCTTCAAAGCATCCAACTTGTCCGGATTGGCCCGGATTCCATCTTTAGAGATCATGTAACCCAAAAACTTTCCAGATCTGACCCCGAACGTGCACTTCTTTGGGTTCAATTTCATCTTAGTTGCCCGAAGCACCTTGCAAACTTCTCTCACATCTCGTAAATATTGATCTAAAGACCTGCTTTTGATCAGTAAGTCATCAACATAGACTTCCATAGACTTGCCTATCTGATCGTGGAAAATTCGATTAACTGCCCTCTGGTAGGTGGCTCCTGCATTCTTCAGTCCAAACGGCATGGTCACATAATAATATGTGCCAAATTCTGTGATAAAGGCCGTTTTCTCTGCATCTTTTGGATCCATGAAGATCTGGTGATACCTTTTGTATGCGTCCAAGAACCCAAAAATCTCAAAACCCACAGTCGAATCTACTAGCCTGTCGATTCTGGGTGAAGTATAACTGTCTTTAGGGCACGCCTTGTTCAAGTCCGTGAAGTCTACACACATTCTCCAAGATCCATCTGACTTCTTCACCAAAACCGGATTGGCTAACCACTCTGGGTAAACCACTTCCTTGACAATCCCTGCTTGCTTTAACTTGGCAACTTCTTGTTCAATTACTGAGATCCTTTCTGGTGCAAAATGTCTTCTTTTGACGAACTGGGGGTCTGTTCTGATCCATATTCAAACTATGGACTATGAATTCTGGGGATAAGCCAGGCATATCATCCGTCTTCCATGCGAAAACATCTCGATATTCTCGGAAAGGTGTGCATTACGCGCTTTTTATGGGAGTGCGGAATCCACGAACCTATGTTGACCATCGATTCGGTTCCTGGTTCCCTGATCAGAACAGACTCGGTCTGATCTGCAGTTGCCCAAGTCTTCTCTTCTTCCGGCAACAACTCTTCAAGAATTACCTGTTGAACCAACTGTTTCTCACCAACTACAGATGTGTAACAGCTCCTGGCTATTTCCACATCTCCTTTAATTTCAACCGATCCGGAACCGACTGGAAACTTCATACGGTTGTGGGCTGGTGAGATAACCGCTCGCAGATCGATGATTGCTGGTCTCCCCATGATGACATTGAAGGTGCTTTAACCACAATGTAATTTACCATGAGGGTCCTGCCCTTAGGTAATTTACCATAAGTTGTAGGTAAGGTGACCATGCCCATAGGATGGATCAGCGGGCCTGCAAATCCGAATAGAGGGGTGGATACCGGAGTCAAACTAGAATATTTCAATTTCATGGCCTGGAATGCTCTGTAATACAAGATGTTGCAAAGACTTCAGACTGTATCGACTGCATTCTTTTACCCAGTTCGTTGATTACGGCCTCAATGACCGACCGCTTCATTATTGATGACCAGCGGTAGTGGATCCTCTGGTCCATACCTCACTTCTCCTGATACCTTTGACGCGTTTACGAACTCGACCTTGATACGTCTCGACATGCTATACTTACTTCCTTCTCACGATCCGTCGCGCTGGGACCTCCCATGATTGTGTTGATAGTATTTATTGGGACGGTTATCGATTTGTCCATCCCGATGCGGGGATGGATGTCTCTGCCTTCTTTGTTCGTTGTTTCTAGTCCTCTCGTTCTGTGGCGGTCCTCTCCTAAACTCTCTCCGCCCCTTGGGCTGTTCATTACGAGATCTGTCAACGACCTCATCGAGTTGTCCTTCCATAACTGCTGCGTCTATGTCCCTGATTAATTCCCTGCATGACTCTGTATCGTGTCCAACATCCTGGTGGAACTTACAAAACTTGGTTTGATCTCTCTTTTCTCTGGGTCCTTTCATGGGAAATAGAGTTCTGGCTATGCCTTTACGTTCCATGATAGCGAGAACTTGTTCTCTTGATCTATTCAACGGAATCAGGTCTCTGTCCTGCAGAGCGCCTCTTTTGCCCAATCTGTCGGTTATGGGTGCTTGCACCCTATCCCAAACTGATTTGCGTTTTTTATCGGATTTTTCTTCTGTTTTTCCCTTTCTGTTATCTCCTTTTTCCAACTCGCGCTTGGCACGATTAGCTTCTTCACCCTGACAATGCTTAAAAGCGATGGCCAAGCATTCTTCCATAGTTTTTGGGTTTTTCCCATTTAACTTAGCGTGTAGCCTCCCCTCTCGTAGCCCTGCTACGAATGAGGCGACCAGAAATAGGTCATCCACATCAGCCACCTGGGTTGATTCTGCATTAAACCTCTTTATGAATTGTAGAACCGTTTCGTCGGATTTTTGCTTAATGGTGAGCAAATGAGTACTGTTCCTTTGAAACGGTCTTGCAGCAATAAACATGCTCATAAACTTCTTTGTTAAAACTGTAAAGCTGGTGATAGATCTGGACGGCAACTTGTTGAACCAGTCCCTAGCCCTTCCAGATAGGAGCGTGGGAAAAGCTTTGCATTTCATTTCGTCAGGGGCGTTGTATAACTACATATGCGCTATATACTGATGCATATGATCATACGGGTCTCTGGTTCCGTCATAGGGACTAATTTTGGGTATCTTGAACCCTCTGGGACAGGGGTATGCTTCAATATGCTCTCCAAAGGGTCAAGCAAGATGGAACTCATCCTCCTCGTCTTCTAACATTGCATCTAACTCGGCCCTTGCAGCCTCATCAGCGTGACGAGCTTTGCTCCTAACAACTTGACCACTGGATTCTGCAGCTTCCTTACGGTCACCCCTGTTTTCTGATGATAATTGCCTTTCTTCTCCAAAGCGTCTACCTTTTCCTTCCCTTTTCTCACACTTTCAAAAAGAACCTGAAAATCTTCATCTCCCATGGTCTTCAAAGCATCCACTAGGATTTGTTTCGCCATTTCCTTAGTATTTGGTTGATCTTGCAGTTGCTTTTCTGGGTTTCGCTCTTGGTTTTGATCCACATTTTCCGGATCGTGTGAAGAACCTGCTAAATCTTTCCCTTGTTGATTCTTTTTAGGTGGCATGTTGGATTACTCTGCAATTTTCCGGCAAGAAACAAGAAAAACCCTCCTTCTAGCGCCAATGATCGAGAGCAGAATGTAACGAATGAACAATCGGGTCTTTTTTGTTCTAAGATTATACAGAGAGTAACCGTTATTCTTGTAAAAAATGGACTGAACTTAGCGAGTAAGCTGCCTACGTATCCAAATATACATTTGGAATCAAGTCCAACCGTAGTTCAGGCGGTTATTCGCAATACTGGGGTTAGTGGGAGGTTAAATAAACCCTCACGTATCACGTTAAATCGCAACCGTTCTCTACTCCAGATAAATATGCCTCTCAGTGCGGTTTTCTCTAGTCGAGGACCCGCCTGGTCGATCGCTTCCTGCAGTCGGGGAACACCGCCTCGATCGATCAACCTGCTTCCTGCAGTGGGGATCTACCTCGACTGATCAAGATACCCCTTCTGGTCGTAGCGGTTCCCATATCGTGTACAACTCTGTCCTGTTCCGCCAGTTCGCTTTGTACCTGCATGACACGTGGACTGATCCGGGTCACCCCCAATCACTATCATAATTTGCCTAAAAAACAAAACAATCCGAATCTTTTTATAACACAATTTAACCTAGCTACCATTCCTTAATCAAAATACATCAAGCAATTTGTTGCATTTCACCTTAATCCTCATAAATTTTACAAATTTAAATCTAACAAACATTAAAAACTTCCTAAAACCTATTATAACAAACACACAATTTTCAATGTGTAGTTTTACGGTGTGGATAAGTTAGGGGTGGGGGTTGTAGATAAGCTAGAGCGAACTGAGTATAAGTTTGAGGAATTAATGAGGTGGGAATTCAGGCGAATGGAATGCGGGGTTGATGGATAAATGGGGTGGGAATTGAGGTGAATGAAGTGCGGGGTCAAAGGCAACTTATGATTTTTTTTTTTTCAAAAATTAATCGAGAGGGTTGGGGTTGGTGTGAAGGTGGCGGGTGCGTCGTTACATATATATGTTACTTTTCCTTTAGATCAAAACTTCGATAAGTAGCAAACTTTATAAAAAAAAAAATTATATTAGATAAATATGCTATTTGATTGCATCATTGCATTTATACATAATATTATTTTTATTCGTATAATTATTTGTTCATTAATTATGTTATCAATGCATATCACCTATCCCGTGCATAGCACGGGTCTTTAACTAGTATATATATACTAGTCTGAAACCCGTGCATTGCACGGAGATATATGAAAATGTGATTAATTCAATTAAAATGCATAATATGTGCTACAAAACAATGACAACACAATATGTCTAAAAGTTATGCTGATACAATAAATATGATTATATTTCTGCTTTTAGCATTGCACGGTAAAATATACATTTTGAAAAGAAGGTTTTTTTTGAAGAATCAAGACTTTATTTGGCATTTTTGTTACGCGGGAATGAAATGGAATGTAATAAAATAATAGGAATGAAATGAAATAAGTTAATTCTATTACTGCGTTGGGAATGTGAGAAAATGAAATGAAACAATTTATATAAAAGGTGACACATTGAGTGATGAGTAAGGTAGGGTAGTGAATTAAGGTGGCTGGAGTAGGGTATGTTATGGTTATAAATTAGGATATGGTGGAAGGGGTTGGGTTAGGTCGGGTGGGGTGAGGTAGAGTGGGGTGGGGTAGCCCTACGTCATACCCCATCGCACCCTACCTCTCTTCCCACCTTGCCCTACCCACAACCCCACCCTACCTTACCTACAACCCCACCCTACCTTACCCACCACCCTATCCTACCCCACCTTATCTCACAATAACGTACCATACACATCTTACCTACCTTACACATTACCTACTCTACTCCACCATCACCCACCTCTACCCTACACACCATCACCTACCCCACCCTACCCACCAAACTCTACCCTACCTTACTCATCATACCACCATAGCTTACTCACCACACTACCTACTACCCCGCCCACAACATCACCTTACCTTACCCTACCTGACCTTACCCCCATCCCGTCCTACCCACAACCCAACCCTACCCTACCTTACCCACTACTCTGTCCTACCCTACGCTATTCGACCCACTCCTACCCCACCCCCTACATTCCAATCTACCCTACTTTGCCCACCACACCACCTTACCTTACCCTACCCACCACCTTAAACAACCCTACCCTACCCAACCTACCCTACCTTACCCTCATTACCACTACCCTACCTTACCCACCACCCCACCCTTACCCTGCCTTACCCACCACCTTACCATACCCTACCTTACCCTCCGCTACCTCTACCTTACCCTTACCCACCACCCACCCTATCCCACCTTACCCATCACCTTACCATACCCTACCTACCACCCCACCCTACCATACACTTTATTAATTATTATTCAATCATTGATTTCATTGATTTTGATTATTTACGTTTTTAATTTTAAATTTAGTTTTTTATATTTATTTAATCAATAATCAATCAAGGATTTTGATTAAGATCTTGTTGATTTTTTTTTTTTTTTTGGTTTTTATTTGTTACTTATTAAATTAATGATGATTAATTAATCACTATTCAATCAATGATTATATATAGATTCTTAGGATTTTAGTTAGTTTTTATATTTTTATTTAACTCAAGGTTTTTATTTATATTTTCATTTTTCGGGAGGTCTTTTGATATCCAAAAGCGCTCAAAGCGATCGGACGGTGGGAAATCTTGAGGTGAACGAGAAAAGTTTGGGTAGAGCCGGATCTAAGCGTTATTTGGGTATGATTATTTAATCAATAATGATTATTTAATAAATAATCAATCAATGTTCCTAAAAAAATTAATCAATCATGAATTTTATTTAGTTTGTATATTTTTACTTAAATCATTGATTCTTGTTTTATATTTTCATTTTATATTTATAATTTATTTTCGTTTATATATTATTAATAATTATTGATGATTCATTAATTATTATTCAATCATTGATTTCATTGATTGTGAGTATTTACGATTTTAATTTTTAATTTAGTTTTTATTTTATTTTATTTAATCAATAAAAAATCAAGGATTTTGATGAGGATCTTGTTGATTTTTTTTATTTAATTTTGTTTTTTTATATTTTCATTTATAAATAATGATTATTTAATCAATAATCAATCAATGTTCTAAAAATAATCAATGATGGATTTTATTTAGCGAGAATATTTTTAGTAAATGCGCGCAGCACACGCTTTTTTTTTTAAAATGCGCACACGTTGTTTTGTTTAACAAATGCTGTGAGAATATTAGGAGAGTTATTTTTTTAGTTATTAGGAGAGTTATTGTGTTTTATGTGGAATAATAATATTTTAGGAAACTAATAGGTTGTAATGCTGGCGAGAATATTTTTGTTTAAATGCGCGAGAATATTTTTAGTAAATCTGGTGATACACGGTTTTTTTAAAAAATGCGGCGTGAATACTTTTACTTAATGCATAAATATTTTTCATTAAATTATGTATTTAATTTTAGATATTTTCAAAATGTAATCTAATGTAAGAATATTTTGCATTGATTGGAAAAATTAAAGTTATCATTTTTAAATATTACAACTTAATAAGATATTTAGTATTAAATGCAATAAATTTAAGAATATTTGTAATTAATTGGGATGACTAATAATTATGATTGATTCGATTTTAATTCATTATTATTATATACTATATTAAATTGGTTATATTTCATTAATGTAATGTAATTTAAGAATGTATGGTATTAATTTGTAGGAAATGATTTTCTTTATCATAAAAGATATTCTGCATTAAGTGTCATTAATTTAAGAATATCCGGAATTATTTGGGTGGCAAAATTATAGGGATGCAATTAATATTTGAATATTTAGCATTAAATGATATATTTATGTTTAGATATTTTTAAAATACAATTTAATGTTAGAATCTTTCTGCAATAATTGCAAACACTAAATTTATAAATTTTTAAATACTATAAGTAAATGAAAAATATTTCGCATTAAGTGTCACAATGTTATGAGTATTTGACATTATTATCTTTGGGATGGATAATTTATAATTAAAATTGGTTATATTTCATTAATGTAATATAATTTAAGAATTTTGGTATTAATTTGTAGGAAATGATTTTCTTTATCATAATTGTATTAATAAGAAAAGATATTCTGCGTTAAGTGTCATTAATTTAAGAATATACGGAATTATTTAAAGTGGCAAAATTATAGGGATGCATTTAATGGTTTGGATATTTCGCCTTAAATAAATGATTTTCTTTATCATAATTGTATTAAGCAAGAAAAAATATTCGCATTAAGTGGCATGAGTAATTTATAATTGATTTATTTATTTTTCAAAATATAATGTAATCTAAGAATGTTTGATATTATTGTAGGCAATTATTGTTAGGCTATTATGCATTATTTGACATTATATTTGACATGTATTTCAAGAGATATTTCAAAATGTAATGTAATTTAAGAATGATTGGTATTAATTGAGATGTATTATAAATATGGTATGATTATTTTTATACGTCAAAGTAATTGTAGTTTATAATCGATTTTTATATGGCGTGTATTATATCTTCATAATAGCAATATGATATTAAAAATTTAATAAATAAAATAATAGTATGACATATAAAACTTAACAACTCATATAACTATTATAGCATAAAATGTAAATCAAAATTACAGTTTTAATGTTTGGAATTTAGTTTCTTATTACTAATATAAAAAAAGAATTTAGTATCCAAAAAAAATTTGAAAGTCATAAATAAAAGTAAAAAAATGAAAAATCATTAATGGAATCCCTCAACCAATAACTATAGGGATTTCCTTTGTAATTTTTGGTGGTCAACACATAGTCTAAGCATCAATTGTTCAAGAAAAAAAAGTAACGGTTTTGATTTTATTTCTCAGCCATCTAAGCATACCCATTGATGTAAATACATGAGAAAAAATGTCAATAAAAAGGTGATGACATAATATGAATACATTTATTGGTGTATATTATGTATTAATATTGCATATATTTTTTTATCTATTTAATAATTAGCTGATACATATTAAATCGTAATTGATACTGTGAGAGGTGTATACATTGTATTAATATAATATGAACACATTTTTTTAGGCGATAATATGAACACATTTATTATGTGTATTCTATATTATTGCATATATTCTTTCTATTATTGGTTTTTTTTAATTATTTGTATTTTTTTAAAATTATTTTTTTAGGCAATAATTGTTTTTTTTAATGTAATATGAACACATTATTATGCTCCCCTTCCATACATCATTGGCTGCAAAAACCAAAGAAATGATATTGCATAATGAAGAAATGCTGTAATGAAAACTACTCCTAAAATCTAACAACAAAAAAACAAAATATGAAAAATCATTAATGGAATCCCTCAACCAATAACTATAGGGATTTTTTTGTAATTTTTGGTTAGTCGACACATAGTCTAAGCATCAATTGTTCAAGAAAAAAAAGTAACGGTTTTTTTGAAAGATCATTAATCAATAATCAATTATGGATTTTATTTTCGACTTTATTATTATTTTTTTCTATATTTATTTTTTTCAAATATGTCATTTTATTTTACACAAAATTATTGTAATTAGGGAAAAAATTATTTGATAAGTAAAAATATATTGCTTGATTGTCTATTATGATTGATTTTCATATTTATCAATTATTATTATATACTATAGATATCATGTAGTCTGATTAATAAAAAAAACTTTCTTATTTTGAAAATAAGGAAAAGTGAAAATACAAACCTGGTTAGTCTTATTTCTCAACCTTAGGTTTCTTCAAAAGCTTGGGCTTTTAAAAAACAATAGAAAAACATATACGATCTGAAAAAAGAATTATAAAAAAAAACAATAATAAAACACCAATCATAACACGATTAAATATGGTTGAACACCTATTTACCTTTTTCAATTGCAAAAAGGTTTGACTCAAAGCCAAAAGTAGGATGAAGAAAACATGTATACGATACAAAAGAATTATAAAAAGAAACAACAATAAAACACCAACCATAACACGATTAAATACGGTTGAACATCGGTTTACCTTTTCAATTGCCAAAAAGGTTTAAATCAAAGTCAAAAGTGTGAGATACGATTCTAGAGATAACCTACCAAAGAAAATTAAAGAAGGTAAATGATATATATTTAACCTACCAAAGAAAAAAAAAAAAAGCAAGGAATAAGAAATGTACACGGAAAAATGCTGCAGAAAGGGTTCTTGGAGAAATGAAAAAAAAAAAAAAGATGGAGAAAGGTTCTTGGAGAAATGGGAAATGAAAAAAAAGATGGAATAAGAAATGTATATATAAATGGGTTGGCATGATTTTGGGTTCTCATGTATATTTGGCATGTATATAAAGATGGAATATTTTATTGTTTTTTTTATGGCAACTAATTAATACCCAATATTTTTTTTACCGGGTTTGGGTCGGGTAATTAACGAAAACGGGTTAAATCCCCCTCCTCTATATATTATATATAGATTTTTAATCGAAACGAAATTACCTGACTATAACCCACACATTCACACGGAATGAATACTTGATGGAAAATCTCATTATTTTATCTAATCAAACAATCGTTAAAAAAAACACACTCTAATTAAATATCCATCTGGGTATATTCCAATCGGCAACAAATTTGTCTTTTAAGTCCGAATTCGTAAAACTTGAGAACTATGCTAAAATGTCTTTGTCTATCATGCATGATTTGAAAGTATACTTAGAAAGATACAAGGAAGGCGATATTATTTATAGGTCTATGTTTTTCAAGGGAAGAAACCGACAGACCCAAAGGACAGAGGCATCAAACAATATTACTCTGCTCCTGATGTGAAAAGGTCAAAATTTGAAGATTACAACGGTTTATACACGTTTTGTTGTTACTAAGGAAAACCGTAGAATTCAGATTTTTGCATTAACTAAGGGAATCAGTTTAACCATTATTGTTTCATAAAATCAAACAATTAATGGCAAAACTTTCTCATGCACTTGTGTTTATTGTGCTAATTGCGTGGACCAGTGTTCTTAAAGATGATTTTCCTGGATTGGCTTTGGGTCCTTGGACCTGCTATCGAGGTGACCATCAATTGCGTGGACCAGTGTTTTTTCTTTTTAACAGCAAATTTAATATTTGGTGCAATGTTATTTTAATTTACCAGCGTTAGCGTTAGTCCGGTTGATTAAGTTATAGCATTGTTATTAGAAAACGCAAAAGTTGATCTCATATCCAAATAGGAGACGTTCGACTCGTGCTTAGTAAGCTAATTTAAGAAACTTGTTATGGCATATATAGTTATTAGATAATCAGTAGTATTCTTTTTCTAGAGACTAAAGAAAAGTGTAGTATTACCTAAGTAGGTTGACTCAAGTGGTAATTGATTTAAGAATACCTGTTGAGATCACATGTTTGAATTCTCTTATGAGGCGCCTTATTAAAAGAGATCTATTGAAAGACATATTGACCAGACCTTACTCTTAAGTAAGAGAGGCACGACTTGGGTAGAACCAAATGGAACACTATAGTCTTATATTGAGATCTGGGTCAGACCTTACTTTTAAGTAAGAGTCAAACTCTGCGATGTGTATATATATACACACACACACAAACATATATATATATATATGTTTGTGTGTGTGTGTGTGTGTCTGGATGGCTTATATTTCGGTAGATACACATACACTTGACTTGGAACACTTCCTTTTGCGATTGTATTGCATGCGGTGGAAAGCCTTGTCCTGTTGATCTTTGATAAACCAAGAACTTTTTGTGAGGAAGAGGGATGCGAGTGCAATTTGACTGTGGATGAGAACAATGTATTCAGTTCCAGTTGCGACCCAATAGAGAACGAAGAGTAATACCCCAAGTGCTTTGCTTAATTATTCAAGTTTGATGTCGACCAGCCTTCTGCATGAATGATTGATTGAGTTGTGTTGTCCTCGATCTTCTTCTTCTTTTTTTTCAAGCTTTTCTTTTACTTGTCAGTGTGAATTCTGCAATATTTGATGGAAATTTTCGGATAGAGTAGTATATCCACATAGTGCGGCAATTAAATATGCTAACACGGGTGTGTGGTATTCTGTATTCCGTATTTATCATTTATACCGGAAACTGTGGGTATTTTCTTGTCCAGATAAGCATATCGTCACGATGCGAATGTTTACACCTGAATGTTTTACTATCTTGAAATTATGTGTTATTGTCGTGAGTCATGAGTCGTGTGATATAATAAGCAGAAGGTTTGTATTTCCGTGTTCTTATATATATAATACTACTATACTCTCTCTCTTTTTAATATAATTGCAAACGATTAGGCAAATGATTGCGATATAAAACAATCAATTCATATACTAACGGCATACACACACAACCTTCAATTCAATCTGTTCTAATATATATCTGCAATATAAAACAATCTTCATATATATTATATAATCCATATAGTAGTTTATAGCTTTCTATTTAATATGAAGTTCCCTGTTGACCAACATCAGCTGTTTGAGTGTCTGCTGATCCTTGTTCAGCAGATTGGCTTGGATCCAGCTCTGGATCTGCTGATTGTTGACCATCCCCTACCGAGTCTTTTCAGTAGACTCTACTTGAAGCTCCAAATGTTTGTCAATCTTCTCAGTCTCAGATCCAATTTCAGATTCAGATGTGGCCCTTAATGACGAGTTAAGCATAGAATTTTCGTCAAAGACTACACTCCTGCTGAGTATAACCCTATTTTCAGCCGATGACCGGATTCTATACCCTTCACTCCATCTTCATATCCAACAAACACACCCTTCTTGGCCCTAGGTTCCAATTTACCCTCACTGACATGATAATAGACAGTGCTTCCAAAAACCCTAAGTCCAGAGTAGTCTGCTGACCTTCCTGACCAAACTTCAAGTGGTGTTTTAAGTTTGATCCCAGTGTGAGGCCCTCTATTGATTAAGTAGCAAGTTGTACTGACAGCCTCTGCCCAAAATCTCTTTGCTAGATCAGAATTAGAGAGCATGCACCTTGCCCTCTCCAGAAGAGTTTGATTTATTCTTTCTGCAACACTATTCTGTTTTGGAGTATCTCTGACAGTATGGTGCCTAGCAATGCCTTCATTCTTGCATAATTCATCAAACTCAGACCAACAGAATTCCAGTCCATTATCAGTTCTAAGTCTTTTGATCTTCTTCCCTGTCTGATTCTCAACCAAAGCCTTCCATTGTTTGAAGTTCTTGAATGCTTCACTCTTGTGCTTCATCATACTTATCCAAACCATCATTGAATAATCATCTATAAAAGACACAAAATACCTTTGACCACCCAATGACTCCACCCTTGAGAGTCCTCAACAATCGGAATGAACATAATCAAGTGTCCCTTTTGTGATGTGAATTGCTTTTGGGAACTTGCTTCTATGTAGCTTCCCAAACACACAGTGCTCACAAAAATCCAGCTTTTTGACCTTATGTCCCCCAAGTAGATCAGACTTAGACAGAATTTGCATCCCTCTTTCACCCATATGACCCAATCTCATATGCCAGAACTTAGTCTACTATGACCGGTGAACCTCTTATGATGCAATAGCAGGAGAACTTGATACTGTAGACCCTTGTAGTATGTACAATGTCCCCTGTCTGATACCCTTCAGAATCACACTTGAACCCTTATAGACATTCACCACTCCACCTTCACCCCTGAACTTGAACCCTTTGCGGTCTAGTAGACTAAGTGACATCAAATTCTTGGTCAATTGTGGAACATGCCTAACCTCCTTGATTGTGCGAATTTACCATCATGTGTCCTCAACTGGATTGATCCAATCCCAACTATTTTGCTGATCTTGCTGTTAGCCATAGGAATATGGCCTCCATCCACTATTTGATAAGTTGAAAACCACTCCCTGTTTGGACACACATGATAAGATGCCCCGGTGTCCGTAATCCACACATCTATGTGCTCTCATCGACTCTAAAAGCGCTAAGGCGGATCTTCTTTGAGTTGGTGTCTTGTTACGCCAAAGCGGCCGTACCTCTTGAGTACCCTGCTTCTTATTCCTTTTTGGACATTCATTTTTCCAATGTCCCTGCTCCTTGCAGTAATTACAAATATCCTTAGATTTAGGACCCTTGGAATTCTTCTTGAATTTATTCTTTCCGAATTTCTTTGGCCCCCGACGACATCTGGCCACCAATCCAAGAGGTGATTTTGTTCCAGAACCAGATGCCTTATGGCGTAACTCTCGAGCATGGAGTGATGACCTTACATCCTCCAATGATACCGAGTCCTTCCCAACAATAAATGACTACACAAAGTTCTCATATGATGCAGGCAATGATACAAGTAGAATTAATGCAGCATCCTCATCTTCAATCTTCACATCAAAATATTTCTTAAATTAAGTGTTAAGGGTGATTTTATACGTTTTATAAGGATATATTTAATATCAATTTCCCCATATTTGAATGTTTTTCATAGAAATCGAGCTTTATATTGAAATATTGAGTAAATGATGTTTTCAATAGTTAAATTGCGAAACGTAACGAATTAGGTGCTTAAATGGTGATTTTATATGATTTTGGAATTAGGTTACGCTTTGGTATGTTTTCCTAATTTGTAGATACACATTGTTTATAGAAAAGATGATCTTAAAGAGAGAAATTCGAGTGGAGAAAGAATCAAAAGGATTTATGGAAGAATAAAAGATTTAAGGAAAGAAATCAAGTTGATTGGTCCAGCCGGACTGGCGTCCAGGGAGCTGAACTAGCGTCTAGTGTGGATGAGCGTTTGAGGTTCTGGACGAGCGTCCATCAGAAGAAATTTTGAACAGAGAGTTTGGACGTTGGATGGACGAGCGTTTGACCTAGCGTCCAAAGCAGTTGGACGGGCGTCCAGGAAGACCAGACGGGCGTCCACGGCCGACTGAAGCGCAACCGACCTAGTTTTTGACCAAGCCGACTTATTTTCCTATTTAAGCAGCTGCGCCCCAACCCTAAATCATACATAATTTCTCATACACTAAAACCTAGAGGAGCAGCCGCACTTTGGGAGTCTCAAGGCCGGTCACCCGAGCCTTGTGCTCGGGTGATCCGGGTTAGATTAGGATCGTTTTTGTTTCGTTTTCAATTCATGGATCATCCATTGTATAAACTATGTGAGTTCATCTTTTTGATTTATTCAAGCTTCGTTTATCTTCATGATTTTTGATTTATTTTGTATCGTTCTATGATTATGATGCTATTGTGTGAACTCATATCGAAAGATTTGTTTACTAATTGATATGTTTACAACATACGGAAGTTGCGTAAACTAGATCACCATAGAAAGATAGGATCTTTAATCGTTAATTAGTGACAGATTAATGGATTAATTATCTAGGTTGTTAGATTCTAAAATACGAGAGTTAACCTGAATCTACACTTTCGTTTTGTATGGAAATTGGTCTCAACATTCGGGAGAGGAGAGATCGATAATTGAATTCACTAAGGAATTAGGAATTCATAGCTTGAGAAATAGATTCTCTAAGAGATTAGGAATCTGTATCTCGTGTAAAGGTGAAACCACAATATTGAATTAAAATCATGAGATGAACTTAGATTGAAATCACTTAGTTTGTGTAATGTTTAATCTCATGTATCTTTAGTTTAGGTCGTTTTTATTATTCTTAGCTTAGGTTTATTTTTCTATGTGTTTTTATGTTTTTCTTTCGTTTATTTGTTTTCATGAGTAGCAATTGAGAGAGTTAATAAGATTAGATTCAACATCCCAATTCCTTGTGGATCGACCCCTTACTTATCTCGCTCTACTATCAACAACCCGGTATTCGGCCGGTTAGGAGTTAGTTTTGCATATAGGTTAGGGTTTATAAATTTTCTTTTTGTTTAGTGATGCAAAATCCTCCGAACATTAAGCAATATTGTGTTCAGCTGGTCTAGATGATCCCTCAGATGAGTGCCCTCATGCATTCTTAGACTAAACAGACGATGTTTCAATAACAACTTGTTGGTTAGAGACTTAGTCATATACTGACTCTTAAGTTTGGCCCACAACTTCTCAGCAGTGTCCTTCTCAGCAACCTCTGTGATAATATCATCTGACAAGCACAACTTAATTGTTGAATGTGCTTTCTCCTCCAGACTGGCTCTCTCGGCAGCACTTCCTTCTGTTGATTTAGACCTGGGACCCCATAATCCCTGCTGCTTCAACAAAGCACGCATCTTGATCTGCCATAAACTAAAGCTGTTCCTTCATGTAAACTTGTCAAGCTTAACATTTAAAGCAGACATCTTTCACACCAACAAAGCTTGCGTAGATCCCAAATCCTAGCGTCAATTATGACATTGGTGCCAATCTACCTTGCTTAAAATAGATAAACAGATTTCTTGATGAACCTGGCTGCTCTGATACTAGTTTGTTATGATGGATCGATCAAGAAGTGATGGTGATTATGAGTAAAAATAAAAGATAAACAAGCAAATAAACACAGAAACAAGAAGAACACAGATTTAACGTGGTTTCCAGCAATGTGCCGACTACTCCACGGACAAACGAGGATATTTTATTATCAACAGAAAGTTACAATTACATGTTTTACAAACGGTATTTATAGCCTTGGGAATCCAACCCTAACCAACAAACCAGTCACCCAGTAAATGATTGAAATACCCCAGAAGTAACTCCACCAAATTAGAAAACCATGCAGACGTGTTCCTTAAATCTGCTGTGAACTAGCAGGCTTCACTCTGCTGATACCCTGTACCAGCAGACCCAGCTTTAGCAGACTAATCAACTCTGTTGCTGCCCCAAACGAACACCAGATTCAGCAGATGCTTCATGCTCTGCTGACCACCATAATTTCCACAGACTTTGCTGAATGCCACACTCAGCAGACCAGACTCAATAGCATAGTTTAACTCACCATTACAATAGCTTTCTTTTCCATCACAAGAAAATCATGAAATTTTTTACAATCATTTTTTATTCATATAGGTGACGAACACATCAATTCGTAACCAATAGTTTAAATTATAGAACTCATGTGAGGAAATATTTTCTTCACAATATAAAAAATAACAAATCAATAATAATTTCCACGAAAATTAAATTCGGAAATGAAAATATGCTTCTCAAAAAAAAAATTCTATGGCTCCCGTATTACGTACTTTCCCTATATAAATTTTCCCTATCTTTGTAGCCCTTTTTCCAGCTATATACGATCTTTTATATATAGTAACAAAATACACGTATGTTCGTTGCACGTGTAAATTATTTGATATTTTTGACATTGAATAAATAGCAATATAATCAAGCATTACATATATAATGTTTTTTTTACACAAAGAACTTTATTATTTACATCCGCAATACAAGCAGCCAAAAAGTCTCCAGGAGGCAAACTGCCCCAGAAGTCTCAGTATCTAAAGTAAAAGCATGTCGCGCTAAAAGATGCGCGGGCACATTGCTAGAACAGCAACAAAAGAGAAAGAAATAGAAGTAAAGCTAGGGAGTAAAGCCAAACAGCCCTGAGCAGTAATGTCCTCCACAAGTTGTCGAAGCCGCTGCACGCATGAGAAACAATCACTTTCCACCTCCAACCGCAGCAAATTCAAACGTTGCGCCTCCACCAATGACAAGTAAATAGCCTGAAGCTCCATATAATCTGGCTGCCCGCCATAAAAGGGGTAACCCGTAGAGTGTGTGACTGCCCTTGCCGATTCCAGAAAAACAAGCCCAATGCCCGCTCTATCCTCCCGCACAACGGCGTCTACATTACATTTCACAACCCCCTGAGGCGGCCTAGCCCACAAGTCCGCCAGGTGTTGTGACGACCCCTGCACCCGGTAGGCCGCCAGAGCCACCGCAATTCAGCTGTCGCTGCCAAAGAACGTTAACACACCGCCGAAACATATACTGCCTGACCATCAAACACCGCTGAAGAATGCGCTTTCCTTATCCCTCAAATGAGGCCGACAACTCTCTGTATCATGCACCACCCCCCCCCCCCCCCGCTCATCCAAAGCTCTCGTGATAAAATGAGTAGAAAGTAGTATACATATGTGTGTAGGGGTGTGTGTGTGTGTGTAGAGGTGTGTGTGAGTATACACACATTTCTGCTACTAGTAGCACAGTAAAATATTAATCTTCTTAATTCACCCGAACTCATTCTGTTTATACTTTCTAAATCATTTGGCTTTTGGGGATCATTTCACACATATGTCTTTAATTTTCAGGCTCTTAAAAGAATCGCAAATAACACAATTCAATTCACAACTCACGAGCACTTACGCTCTCTTTCTACTTCTTTAGAAGCAATAGTTGAGATTCGTGGATGTTGATTTGCATGTCATAATTCTTCCGATAATGATGATGAACTTCATCGGATATTTATTGATGAGTTTACTTGTAAGGTTTGACATCTTATCTAAATAAATGCATGCATGAAAATTAGTATTAAATGGGCTTTTGCATATAAATTGATTATGTTGGAAAATAACATTGTTGCGAATACCAAAATCGACACTTGTGTCTTGGTGTACTTAAAATCACAATATGTACATTCTAACTAAAAGAAGACAAAAATCATATCGTGTTCTTCCATTTTTTCTTCTAAAAAGTGTGAAATGCGCAATATGTACATTTCACAACCCCCTGAGGCGGCCTAGCTCACAAGTCCGCCAGGTGTTGTGACGAACCCTGCATCCGGTAAGCCGCCAGAGCCTCCGCAATTCAGTTGTCGCTGCCAAAGAACGTTAACACACCGCTGAAACATATACTGCCTGACCATCAAACACCGCTGAAGAATGCGCTTTCCTTATCCCTCAAATGAGGCCGACAACTCTCACTGTATCATGCACCCCCCCCCCCCCCCCTCGCGCTCATCCAAAGCTCTCGAGATAAAATGAGTAGAAAGTAGTATACATATGTGTGTAGGGGTGTGTGTGTGTAGAGGTGTGTGTGAGTATACACACATTTCTGCTACTATTAGCACAGTAAAATATTAATCTTCTTAATTCACCCGAACTCATTCTGTTTATACTTTCTAAATCATTCGGCTTTTGGGGATCATTTCACACATATGTCTTTAATTTTCAATCTCTTAAAAGAATCGCAAATAATTCACAACTCACGAGCACTTACGCTCTCTTTCTACTTCTTTAGAAGCAATAGTTGAGATTCGTGGATGTTGATTTGCATGTCATAATTCTTCTGAATACCAAAATCGACACTTATGTCTTGGTGTACTTAAAATCACAATATGTACATTCTAACTAAAAGAAGACAAAAATCATATCGTGTTCTTCCATTTTTTCTTCTAAAAAGTGTGAAAGATAGTTACCTTCCCACTTCTCTCTCACATATTATGAAAAAAGAATATGTTCCTTGTTCTCCTTAGATCTTACTTAACATTTTCGTGACGAAAAAATTCGTCGCAATAAGTACTTATCACTGTCATTAAAAGCATTCGTTATAAATAAAATTTGTCGCGGCGTTTGTTGCGTATGCGGTGACCCTAAAGATGCCTGTTGTGAAATTTATTTGTTTATTCAATAATGTAGGTGTTAGTTTACTATTAAATACTATTTTTTGGTGGTCCCCACTCGGAGTCGGACTCGAACACAGAACCTCCGGGATTATGGTGCGATAGTAAATACTACGTTTGTTGTTACATCAAATCAACCGGGGAATTTATGTGGTGTATATTAATGCACAATAAATTAAAGCACACAATTATTTAAAACATTCCGCTCCAAAAAAAATTTATTTAAAACATAAATGTCACATTTTTGAACATGAAAACACTATACAATATTGGTATCAAAACAAAAAGTGATGCCGGAATGCCACTAACACAAAGAAATATTGCATTTTAAGCTAGTTTTTTGTGATTTTAGTGAGGAATTCGGTCAATAATGGAGCCAGGTCTATGGATACCGACAGACACAATGGACCGAGGCATTAAATCATCACTTGGTTTGATACACGTTTTGTAGATCAATATAAATAAGCACATATATGTGTTAATTAGCAAGGAAATCAATAACAAATTGAACGTTTGCATATACTAAGCGATCGAAGGAGTTTTAATTTTCTTAATTAGAACAGACGATGGCAAAACTTGTTAATGCAGTTATGTTTATTGTGCTAATTGTGTGGATCAGTGTGCCAAATGAAGATTTTTCTGACACGGCTTTGGGACCCTTGATTTTTCAAGGTGGGTATCAATATTCCCATTAATCGTTTTAAAAATCTTAGTTAATTACTTTGGATATAGTAGTTATGGCATTAAGGATTTCTAAGTCGAGTCTGTTAATTAAATCTTTTTATAATATTACTTATGGGTTGAGATCACATGTCCAATATTGGTGTCCAAATGAAACATTTGTGTGATCTGAAACCACGTAGTTTTTACTTAAACACCAAAATTAGACATGTGGTCTGAACCCGATAGTCTTTTCATTTGTTCTTACATATCTATAGTCGCCTCTTATATTTATCCGGGAGAAGCTAATTAAGAATTTAAATTTCTCCAAAAATATCCTCCTCCGTAGGAGTCGTGGAGTTAAAAACCATGTTATTCCTCGGCTTGATATTATATATACACACACATATGTGTGCGTGTGTGTGTCTGGATGGCTTATTTCGGTAGAGATACACTTGACTTGGGACACTTCCTTTGCAGTTGAAGTCGCATGCAAGTGGAAAGCCTTGTCCTGGCGATGATGATAAACCAAGAAGTTTTTGTGAGGAAGAGGGATGCGAGTGCAATTTGACTATGGATGAGAACAATGTATTGAGTTCCAGTTGTGACCCAATAGAGAACGAAGAGTAATACTCAAGTGCTTTGCATAATTATTCAAGTTTGATGTCGACCGCCTTACGCATGAATGATCGATCGAGTTGTGTTGTCCTCGATCTTCTTCTTCAATTTTTCAAGCTTTTCTTTTACTTGTCAGTGTGAATTCTGCAATATTTGATGGAAATTTTCGGATAGAGTAGTATATTGGCAATTAAATATGCGAACACGGTGTATGGTATTCTCGTATTCGTATCTATCATTTACACGAAGCTGTGGGTATTTTCTTGTCGAGATAAGCATATCGTCACTATGCGAATGTTTACACCTGAATGTTTTACTATCTTGAAATTATGTGTTATTGTCGTGAGTCGTGTGATAATAATTAAGCTGAAGGTTTGTATTTCCGTGTTCTTATATATATAATACTATACTCTCTCTCTCACTCTTTTTAATATAATTGCAAACGATTAGGCAAACGATTGCAATATATATAAAACAATCAATTCATATACTAACGTTACGGCATACACACACAACCTTTAATTCAATCTGTTCTAATATATGTCTGCAATATAAAACAATCTTCATATATAATATGTAATCCATATAGTAGTTCATAGCTTTCTATTTAATATGAAGTTCTGTCTTCTGTGTGGTGTTGCTACCCATACACTTAATTTATCTCCATACATAATATAAAACTTGCAATATGTATTTGGGCTTTGATCCTTCTAACACATGCACCCTTTAATTAGCCTTTTTTCTCTTTTCTTTTAAACTCATTTAGGGCCGTGCATGCCTTGCACGGCTTAACACCACTGTTATATATATAGAGAGAGAGAGATACATGCGCGCGTGTGTGTGATATTTATGATTGCTTCCTTGATGCTTTCTTTTTTGCCAATTGCCAAAAGAGGGTTCCATCGAAAACTCCTTTGACTGTTTCCTTTTGCAATAAACCTTGTGAATCCTTGCCAAGAACATATAAAAGCATCCACTCCCCAAAGTTCACAGCCCTGCATCAATTAACCACTTATTCAATACATGTTCAGAATGTTCTTATAATTAACAAAAATAAAATTGGTTACGGTACACAGGAATGGCGCGAATTGTTTCGGGTGGTAAAATGAATAAATAATCCAAAATGATGTCGTTTTGGGCATTTTACAATGACAACACGTACCATTATGTGACTTTAGAAGATCTGCATATGGATGTGATGATCGATGTAATTCTGTGTGAGATGATTCCATGTGTATGCTAGCTAGAAGGATAATGAATGAACAAATAGTTTGGAATCATTACCATCCATAGAAGTCGAACGGTTTGCGATTCGCCTTAAGCAATTGCAATATTTCCTCAAAAGTTAAACTGTTCTTGTTCTTGTCTGAATTCGCATACAACTGAAAACGCTCTTCAAATTTTGATGAGACAAACCTTGAAAAAATGAAACACCATTAAACGAAAGTCTTATTAAAATTCCACCGATGGCAAGAAAGTCTTATTAAAAGTTGCTTGGCTCCCTGCTGATTCCATTGGCCACCAATCCAGCAGACTGATTGTCTGTCCTAGAACCAAATGCCTTATGGCATAACTCTCGAGCGTGGAGAGACGATCTCACATCCTCCAATGACACTGAGTCCTTCACAACAATAAAGGACTGCACAAAGTTCTCATATGATGTATGCAATGACACAAGTATAATCAATGCTGCATCTTCATCTTCAATCTTCACGTCAATATTCCTTAGATCAAGCAATATTGTGTTTAGCTGATCTAGATGATCCCTTAATTAGCTGAGTGCCCTCATGCATGCTTAGGCTGAACAGACGTTGTTTCAATAACCCACACATTCACACGGAATGAACACTTGATGGAAAATCTCATTATTTTATCTAGTCATACAGTCATTTAAAAAAACACACACTTGAATTAAATATCCCGGGTATATTCCAATCGGCAATAAATTTGTTTTTCAGTCCGAATGTCTTTGTCTATCATGCATGGTTTGTAACTTGTAAGTATACTTAGAAAGATACAAGGAAGGCGATATTATTTAAGGGAGGAAACCGACAGACCCAAAGGACAGGGGCATCAAACAATATTACTGTGCTCCTGAAAAGGTCAAAACTTGAAGATTACAACGGTTTATACACGTTTTGTTGATACTATAAATATATACAGATATGATCTAAGGAAAACCATAGAATTCAGATTTTTGCATTAATTTAGCGAATCAGTTTAACCACCATTAATTGTTTCATAAAATCAAACAATTGATGGCAAAACTTTCTCATGCACTTGTGTTCATTGTGCTAATTGCGTGGACCAGTGTTCTTAAAGATGATTTTCCTGGATTGGCTTTGGGTCCTTGGACCTGCTATCAAGGTGAATATCTATATTAGTATTCATCGACTACTTGAAGCACGTTCCCTGTATTTACAACATTTACTTCTTTATTATATTGTTCAATCCGCTCACGGATAATATATATTACTAATTTCGTCAGCTCGAATGGTTACCATGAATATTTTTGAATTATTAGTTTTCTTAAAAATAATACCTATAGGCTAAAGACTAATTACTTATTTTAGGTTTTTTTTTTTTAACAGCAAATTTAATATTTGTGGCAAAGGTTATTTTAATTTACCAGCGTTAGTCTGGTTTATGTAGTTATAGCATTGTTATTAGAAAATGCAAAAGTTGATCTCGATCATATCCGAATAGACGTTCGACTTGTGCTTAGTAAGCTAATTTAAGAAACTTGTTATGGTATAGTTATTAGATAATCAATAGTATTCTTTTTCTAGAGACTAAAGAAAAGTGTACTATTAACCAAGTAGGTTGGCTCAAATGGTAAATGTTTTAAGAATACTTGTTGAGATCACATGTTCGATTCTCCTCTGAGACGCCTTATTAAAAAACATCTATTGAAAGAGATATTGACCAGACCATACTCTTAAGTAATTAGAGAGGCACGACTTGGTTAGAACAAAACGGAACACTATAGTCAAGGACGGAGGTGTGTATTAATTGAGGGGGGCTAAGCCCACCCGGGCAAAATAATAGTATACTAAAAAATATGTGTAGTCTAATCGGATCTATAAAATATTCTTAATCCCGCCCACCCGACGAACTCGATATAGTCCATTAGCCCACCCCGATTTAAAATTCTGGCTCCGTCCTTGACTATAGTACTCTTATATTGGGATCTGGTCCGACCTTACTTTTTAAGTAAGTGTCAAACTCATTGAGTGTCTTGCATATATATATATATATATATATATATATATATATATATATATATATATAAGTGTGTGTGTGTGTGTGTGTGTGTGTGTGTCGGATGGCTTATATACACTTGACTTGGAACACTTCCTTTTGCGATTGAAGTTTGCATGCAAGTGGAAAGCCTTGTCTCGCTAATGATGATAAACCAAGAAGTTTTTGTGAGGAAGAGGATGCGAGTGCAATTTGACTGTGGATGACAACAATGAATTGAGTTCAGATTGCGACCCAATAAAAAGCGAAAAGTAATACTCCAAGTGCATTGCTTAATTATTCAAGTTTGATGTTGAACGGCCTTCTGCATGAATGATCGAGTTGTGTTGTCCTCGGTCTTCTTCTTTGTTTCAAGCTTTTCTTTTACTTTTGTCGGTGTGAATTCTGCAATATTTGATGGAAATTTTTGGATAGTATTGTTAAACTAGTAGTACAGAACAAAGGAGGAATGTGTCTTTATTGATAACCAAAGATAGCTATATATAGCCATGATTTACAAGATAATAAGCATGAATAACAACCTAGCACCAAAATAGGAAATATGTAAAGCAGAAAGATAACTTGAAGACTAAGTCCTACTTAGTCCATTATCCTAGAAATTAGGACATTATTAACTGAAATAATACTAATTCAAACACTAACATTCCCTCCCTTAAACTAAAGATCCCCTTTAGTTTAGTTTGTCAGCTTCAATCATGCCAAGCATTCCACGCAATTTTTCAAACTGATCTAGCTTCAAAGGTTTAGTCATGATATCGCCACCTGTTCTTGAGTCTTTTGCAATAGCTCGGCTCCACAACTCCTTCATTTACCAAGTCTCTTAGAAAGTGAAATCTGACATCAATATGTTTACTTTTCCCATGGAACACTGGATTTCTAGAGAGCTTTATAGATGAGCTATTATCACACATGATCATAGTATTAGCTCCTATTTCCACTTCAAGTGTTTCCAAAATTCTCTTGAGCCAAACACCTTGGCAAGCACATTCTTTCTTTGCAATGTATTACGCCTCTGTTGTAGATAATGCCACTTCTGAGTTGCTTTTAGAACACCATGACACAATGCCAGAGCCAAGAAAAAACACATATCCAGAGGTACTTCTTCGATCAGATAGGTCTCTGATGAGCGTTTATTATTTTTAGGTACTTCTTCGATCAGATAGGTCTCTGATGAGCTCGGATGAAGAAGTTATGAAGGTTTTTAGCCGTTTTAGGCTCGAGTGAACTTCTAGCTTAGTCTAGGCAAACAAGCGGTTGATTTGTTTATTATTACAATTATACTAAAACATGAAAGGGAGAAAGGAGATTAAACTACTAAGTTCAAAGAGGGAGAAAGGGACATAGCCGAACCATGATCCATATGACTAATCTCAACCCTAAGGTAGACAAAACCGGGAGTGTGCAACAACAAAGCGAACTCTCACATTCAATCTCACGGGTGCGAACTCCTAAACCCGGTGCTAGCGTCTCGAACAACTCTCTTCTAACACCTTATGCCATGTTAAGGTCTGAACAACTCTCTCTAACAAGTCATGTTTTGCACTCGAGCCGCTTAAGCGTATAAGCGAGTAACCTCAATGATGAGCTCGGTTTAACAACTAAAGCGAGACTACATCACGATCCTAGAACCCTTTTCCCACACCCTCTCTCTGAACAACTCTCAAGAGTGATGTGTGTGATTTTGACCTAGGTGATCAATCTAGCCCAAATCCGTTATAACAAGTTCTAGAACGTGAAACATGCAAGAAACAACAATAAAGCGCACTACCCACTCCCAATTTCATCACCCAAAGGGTGATTTCATCACATATCACATGATTCGACTATGGAGAGAAATTAGCTACACATTATACAATCTAAACAACAAACAATGGAGAAAAACATAGCAATAACAACAAAAGAACAAGCAAACATACTTACTTGATTGAGATTTAAGAGAGGAAAATTCGTGCTCCAAAAGATCAAATTTTGACAATCGAAATGTTACGGATCGAAGATTTAAGTTGTACAATAAAAGAGAGGATTGAAAGAGCTTTCTAACGGTATATTACACTAAATCTAACTCCTAAAAGCGAAGGAAAACGCCCAAATTTATCCTAAACTACCTCCATTCGCGTCTCCCCTTATTTTCTCTGTTTCGATGTGTTTTATAGCAGAAACGACCCAAGCGCACGTTTGGAAGGTTGGGAACGTGCGTTTGAGACAGCTGCAACTCTGTATTCGAAAAAACAGTCAAAACGCACGTTTAAAGCTCCAAACGTGCGTTTCGCATGATGAATTTTTTCTGCTGCAGTAAAACCTTCATAACTTCTTCATCCGAGCTCCGATTTGGGTGATTCAAGATGCGTTGGAAAGCTCTTTCAATTATCTACAACTTTTATGAAGAAGTCATGACCAGAAAATGCCTCCATCATGGGTCAAAATGCTTCTGAATCAGAACAGTCACTCGGGCACCAACTCTTTCTCTTCCTTTTCCTATTCTTTCTTCTTTCTTTGCTCATTCTTGCACCTTGATCACACTTATCATCATAAATCTTCGCCTTCCGGGTTCTCGAGACACCATTTCCCTACATCATCACAACAACCAAAAACAACCAAAACATTCCGGAGGGTAAAAGTGCTCGGAATAGGGTCAATATCACTAAAAAGAGGTAGTAAACTATCAAAGTGGACGGATTTACTCCCGTGCTAATAATTCACGATATTGCCCCTAAAGCGGTCTAAATCACCAAGAAACGTGCTAAAAAAGTGGGATAAGCGGGGGTAAAAGATGCACCGGAATCATGTAAAGTTGACTCCCATCAACCACCCCACACTTAGCCTTTGCTCGTCCTCGAGTAAAATAGGCGTTTTAAAACAAACCAAGGGATTCAACTTTATGATGTAGGTGCTACTACTCACACTCTCAAGGTAACCACAAAGTAAGAAACACGAACATATACACATTGGTGCAACATTATCAAGAAAATGGAGTGTGTGTGGTGCCAAGCTAAAACCAAGTGCTCAAAATGATTGTCGGGGCTTGAATCCCAACCAAGCGCCTACCAACCGTCTCATAATCACTAGCCTCTCCACTAATCAAGGTCACTAAGTTTGGACACGATCGAGCGGGACTTGAAGGGTTATAATGTTAAAGGCTAGGGTGATTCCGGTTAATCGAAAGGGTATTTTGGGAGGCTGGAGAAAAAATGCGAGTGAACCTAATCAACCAAGTACCAACTCATCTTTATCATGCAAACCACCCAAAACTCCTTTTTGATCAACTTTGACATTTTGGGAACCATAGGTTACTAATACACCCGAACTCATTGCCAAACTCGACTATATTTCAAGCGTCATGAGGTGAGTCCGAGCACACTAGCTTTATCTCACTATCCCAACTCTAACATCATAAAAGCAACTTTTGAGCTCAACACTTTTGACTTCAACCCTTTATTTCTATAAACATCAACTTTTATTCGTTGAGAACTTTCTAATTTATTTTGAACTTTGATTGATTGAGTTCTCTTTTTTTTTTTTTTTTTTTTGAAGAGAAAATGAAGAATTTCACAGCTTTTTCTTTTCTCTTTAGGCCAACCCAAACATTAGGGCCAACTTAGCTCCTCTTCTCCTTATAGCTCCAAACCAAGAAAACACCAACCCATCACAAGACATCATTTCCCCCACCCCACACTTGCTCGAGCAAGTCCGGCCTAACAAAAGACTAAGTCCACTCGTAGGGTATGAATGAAGGAATGTGACCATAAATAAAGCTCAAGGTAGGTTTTCGACTAAGTAACAAAACGGCTATAAAGCGAATGGTGGTGAGACCATTGTGTCAAGGCCGAGAGGGCTACGAAGGTCTAATGTTAGGGGTAAGGCTTATTTGGCTTTGGTTGGTCAAAGGAGCGCCAAAACCGTCATCCCATGTCCTACTTAGGTAAACCTATGACATTTCGTCTCAAGGCTAGTGATATGAGAGGTGGTAGCAATCAAATTGTGCACAAAGTGTAGCTTTCGTGAAAGTAATAAACTTCATTCTCAAGATAATATCAAACCACAATGTACATGTTCGGGATCCCGACTAAGGTGATCACCCTCAAATGTGAAAATAACACATACAACACGGTGTTAAGACCCTTGAAAAATTTTAAAATTACCCAAAAATCGACTGAGCCCGATCATAGGCTAAGCATACCACATTTATAGCACATTTAACAACGAAAACAAGAAAAGCAGCTAAGTCTCCCACCCCACACTTAAACGAAACATTGTCCTCGGTGTGTGAGAGATAAAAAGAGTAAAAGACTTATTTGTTTGACCAAAACCCGGCAGAAAAGGCGCACTTTAGCCCACGTGACATCTTCTAGTAAGCTCCATCTCGAGTACTGAACACCATGAGCAGAAAACAAGGCAAACACATGCACGGAAAAAATCCACGTGCAAAAGATGGTGATAGATACGAGATATCTAAAAATAGAAGCCATGCCACAATCAAGGTATCAAAGCATATCAACCATACTAGACGGGAAGTGCACTGGATGTAAAGATAATCAAAAGAAACACAGAGCATCCATGCATAAAATAAAGCCACAGAGGCTCACATAAAAACATCCCGTCTACGCACTGAGAGCAAGAATCAAAAGAAAATCTCACCCCATACTCTCTTGTGAGACAAAACTCTCCTCTTGCAACCAAAACCACTTCAAAAACATAATTATTACCAAAAAGGTGGGTTGCCTCCACACAAAGCGCCTTTGTTTTACGTCGTTGGCTCGACCAAGTGGCACCAAAACGGACTCAAACCATAAAGGACTCAAACCAACTCAAGACAACATTTTTAATTCAATCAAAAATCACCAAAAACTATCAACCGAAATCCGAACTCAAAAGATCAACAACTTGGAAGAACAAAAATAGCAAGCATAGGAAAACGAGTTCACAAGGAACTTACCTCGCATGGCTCTCGAGGCCACCTCTTGCCAACTCGGGAGTCCCTTCCTTTCAAAGTCTTTTATCTTCTTCTTCTTGAAGTTGCCATCCCATGGTAGTCGTCCATTTTCAAGAATCTTGTGAGTTTCATCTACCGGGGAGTACACAAACTCGATCGAATAATACTCCTCAACACATTGTGGAAGAGTGTAGTAGTCTGGGACCGGCATGCTAATAATCTCCAACTCTTCCGGTAGCTCTACCACGGATGTCATATCAAGCTCATGAGATTTCATCACACACTCCAAAATTGCATCATCATACACTTCAATCGGGAGTGGTGGTGAAATGGGCGATCCCGTCTTCTCTTCAAACTCGTAATCCGGTTCTTCAAAAATGTGCTCAAATCTATCATACACTCCTCCAAGTCATCGTCTTGCATTTCTTCGGGAGGCGGTGTAATAGACAAACATTGCACCTCTTCCATCTCTTCTTCATCCCAAAACGAGCTACTTTCGTCACCAAAGATTTCATGTCGAGTCTTAACAATGGTTGGTTCCACCATACATTCCACCAAGGCATCATCAATGTTCACATCAGGAAGTGAGGTGTAATCGGAAGAATGTGAAACTTACCACAGTCAAACTCCACGAGAGGAACTCTCTAGTGACATGGGCGATCCCAACTCAATCTCTAGCTCGGAAAACGCTTCATCTAGATAAAAATCATCATCCTCTCTCTCCGTTTTCCTTGAATGAGCCTCTTCTCGCTCTTTTCCCACGGCTTCTAGCTCCTTTCTTGTTTCTTCTTCTTTCTCAAACATCCTCTTTTCATTTAGTTGCACTACTCGATCTTCAAGATTTTGCAAAGATTCCTCTTGTTGGTCCAACAATTTCTCATGGTGTGCATCTTCAATCTTTTCCCTACCGACTTCATCTCACTCGGTCTCTTGCGTCTTGGCCCTCTTCTTGTCTCGGAAACATAAAGTCTTGAAGTTTCCGCAATCCGTTCAATTTGGTCAAGCGCTTGATCAGGTTGTAACATCATTATATCACCACCGCTTGAAGCATGAAGTCGGTTTTGCATATCTTGATCAAGTCCCGCAAGAAACAATGGACTTGGTCCCCAAGAGTGACTCCATGTACGGGACATTGGCGCAACAAGGCCTTATACCGTTCCCATGCCTCGAGTAGTGACTCGTCTTCGTAAGCATCAAAGGTCATGATTGCCTCTTTCAAATCAAAAACTTTCCCCGGTGGATAGTATTTAAGCAAAAATGTGCGCACCACCTCGGTCCAAGTGTGTAGGAGTCATGCCTTAAGGAGTCATACCACGCCTTGCTTGGTCTTTTAGAGTGAATGGGAACAAAAGTAGCTTGATTGCCTCTTCACTAACACCGTCCATCCTTATAGTCCGACACACCTCGAGATAATGATCCAAGAAGAAGTAAGGATTTTCGATTGCCGTCCCTACAAAGGTTGAGTTGTCCCTAATCATATTGAAAATATTTTGCCCAATACTCATAGTGTTGGTGGTGATCGGGGGCAACCTTATCGGACTATGCCCCACCAAATCGGGCCGTGGCATGACCAAATCTCTACAAGTCCGCACATCTCCTTGATTCGGTGCCGGATTGGGAGTTTGCATATGAGCTTGCATTAATGCTTGAAATTGATCTTGTACTTGATTCATGAGCCAATTCATAGCATTCGGGTCCATCGGTGGCATTGCTCCACCTTGTCCTTTCCATTGACGGTTTGCTCCTTTTTGAACATTGTTACTTAAAGATTGGCCTTGAGCTCGATTAGTAACTCCTTGACCTCCCCCGATAGAAGGGTGTTCCACAAAAACTTGGCCTCCACGACCAACTTGATTAGTGTCTTGGTCCATTTCCGTTTGTTCCGGACTCAAACCTTCAAATCTAGCAATCAAATTCCCAACTAGAAGGCCCTTCCTCTTTGTTTAGCAAAGGTCTCCATTCTAGCAATGTAAGGTTCAAGCGGTTCTCAAAACTCCGGGCAATGCACTACAAAACACCAAACAACAAGAAAACAATAAAATAAAACCTAGGCCCAAGCCTTCGGTTCACTTGCAAGATATCACAAATAGCACACATCGTCCCCGGCAACGGCGCCATTTTTGATGAGCGTTTATTTCACCAAACAAAATTTATAATATTCTCAAGACAACGGTGACTAAACAAGCTCTCTAACCGGCAGTGGACCGGGTCGATTGCTAGTATAGCTACTGAGGAGTCCGAGGTCGATCCCACGAGAGAAAGGTGTGTTTGTGAGTACCAAAGTGAACTTCTAGCTTAGTCTGCAGGCAAACAAGCGGTTGATTTGTTTATTATTACAATTATACTAAAACATGAAAGGGAGAAAGGAGATTAAACTACTAAGTTCAAAGAGGAGAAAGGGACATAGCCGAACCATGATCCATATGACTAATCTCAACCCTAAGGTAGACAAAACCGGGGAGTGTGCAACAACAAGCGAACTCTCACATTCAATCTCACGGGTGCGAACTCCTAAACCCGGTGCTAGCGTCTGAACAACTCTCTTCTAACACCTTATGCCATGTTAAGGTCTCGAACAACTCTCTCCTAACAAGTCATGTTTTGCACTCGAGCCGCTTAAGCGTATAAGCGAGTAACCTCATGATGAGCTCGGTTTAACAACTAAAGCGAGACTACATCACGATCCTAGAACCCTTTTCCCACACCCCTCTCTCTGAACAACTCTCAAGAGTGATGTGTGTGATTTTGACCTAGGTGATCAATCTAGCCCAAATCCGTTATAACAAGTTCTAGACGTGAAACATGCAAGAAACAACAATAAACGCACTACCCACTCCCAATTTCATCACCCAAAGGGTGATTTCATCACATATCACATGATTCGACTATGGAGAGAAATTAGCTACACATTATACAATCTAAACAACAAACAATGGAGAAAAACATAGCAATAACAACAAAAGAACAAGCAAACATACTTACTTGATTGAGATTTAAGAGAGGAAAATTCGTGCTCCAAAAGATCAAATTTTGACAATCGAAATGTTACGGATCGAAGATTTAAGTTGTACAATAAAAGAGAGGATTGAAAGAGCTTTCTAACGGTATATTACACTAAATCTAACTCCTAAAAGCGAAGGAAAACGCCCAAATTTATCCTAAACTACCTCCATTCGCGTCTCTCCCTTATTTTCTGTCATTTCGATGTGTTTTTATAGCAGAAACGACCCAAACGCACGTTTGGAAGGTTGGGAACGTGCGTTTGAGACAGCTGCAACTCTGTATTCGAAAAAACAGTCCAAAACGCACGTTTAAAGCTCCAAACGTGCGTTTCGCATGATGAATTTTTTTCTGCTGCAGTAAAACCTTCATAACTTCTTCATCCGAGCTCCGATTTGGGTGATTCAAGATGCGTTGGAAAGCTCTTTCAATTATCTACAACTTTTATGAAGAAGTCATGACCAGAAAATGCCTCCATCATGGGTCAAAATGCTTCTGAATCAGAACAGTCACTCGGGCACCAACTCTTTCTCTTCCTTTTCCTATTCTTTCTTCTTTCTTTGCTCATTCTTGCACCTTGATCACACTTATCATCATAAATCTTCGCCTTCCGGGTTCTCGAGACACCATTTCCCTACATCATCACAACAACCAAAAACAACCAAAACATTCCGGAGGGTAAAAGTGCTCGGAATAGGGTCAATATCACTAAAAGAGGTAGTAAACTATCAAAGTGACGGATTTACTCCCGTGCTAATAATTCACGATATTGCCCCTAAAGCGGTCTAAATCACCAAGAAGCGTGCTAAAAGTGGGATAAGCGGGGTAAAAGATGCACCGGAATCATGTAAAGTTGACTCCATGAGTCTCTCTGCATAGTCACTTTATCGGTAAACCACGTGAGCCTCGGTTTACCTTTGCCTTTTTTGTACAGGATGCCAAGTTTAGTTGTGCCTGTCAGATATCTTAGCATTCTCTTAGCTGCACCCCAATGCATCATAGTAGGTCTGGACATAAACCTACTTAACAAGCCGCCATTATGTACATCATATGCGGCCTTGTGTGATTAAATACATAAGACTTCCAACCAGCTGTTTAAACAAAGTTTCATCAATTTGCACCCCTCCTTCATCTTTGCACAACTTTGTGCCAGGCACAATAGGATTTTTCACAGCATTGCTTTCTGTCATGCCAAATTTGGTTAGTATTGCATTAGCATACCTCTGCTGACAGATGAAAATACCTTTGGCACTTTGCTGGACTTCAATTCCTAGAAAATGCTTCATTTTCCCCAAATCTGTCATTTCAAACTCCATCATCATTGAGTTTTTGAATGCAGCAACCATGTGAGAATTAGATCCTGTAAAAATTAAGTCATCCACATATAGACTTACAATTAGTATATTACCCCCCTCAGATTTGGTGAACAATGTATGCTCATGAGGGCACCTAGCAAAGTTTGCCTGTGTAAAATATCCCTCAATTCTGCTGTACCAAGCTCTGGGAGCTTGTTTAAGGCCATAGAGAGCCTTTTTCAATTTGTAGACCTTTCCTTCTGCTCCTTTTTGTGTAAAACCTTCAGGTTGAGTAATATAAACTGTTTCTTTAAGCTCTCCATTGAGAAATGCACTTTTTACATCAAGTTGAAACACCTCCCAGCCCTGTTGTGCAGCTGTAGCAAGTATGACTCTAATTGTGTCAAGTCTTGCTACAGGAGCAAACACTTCAGTGTAATCTATTCCTTGTCTCTGAGCATATCCTTTAGCCACTAGTCTGGCTTTGAGCTTCTCAACATCTCCTTTCTCATTTACTTTTGTCTTGAATATCCACTTGACACCAATAGATTTTTCACCTTTAGGCAATGAGGTGAGTTCCCATGTGTTGTTTCTTTCAATTGCTTCTATTTCCAAAGCCATTGCTTGTTTCCACCTATCATCTTTGATGGCCTCTTCAAACACTATAGGATCTTTTTCTCATCCACTATCATAGCATGGATGATGTCTTCTTCTTCTTACGCTTATATGACCGGTTTCAAAATCTTCCACCAACTTGGTGCTCTTTCTCCTTGTGTACCTCCCTTGAACTAAACCATCCTGCAAGTTAGTTCCTGGTGTAGATGGACTTGCAGGAGAGTGAGGTGGTGATACATCAAGTGATGGTGGTGTAGATGGACTTGCACTGTCAGTTGTTTCATCAGATGCATTATCATCTTCTTCTGGCCATTCTAATGAATCCTGTTGTGATTCAGTTTCTGTTCTGCTCCAGTCCCAGCTTTCTCCTTCTTCAAAAATCACATCTCTACTGACTATGATTTTCTTAGAGTTTGGATCATACAATCTCCAGGCTTTTGATTCATCACTTACTCCTAAAAACACACACCTTTTACTCTTATCTTCCAGTTTGCTTCTCTTTTGATCAGGTATGTGTACATTTGCTACACATCCAAAATCTCAAGTAGTCTCTGCGGAGTTTCTACCACTCCAAGCTTCTTCGGGTGTCATGGTGGTGGCAAGGCGCCTTTGGACATCTGTTTTGGACATGTACACACCATCTGACTGCTTCTGGCCAGAATTTTTTAGGCACTTGTCTTTCACTCAACATGGATCTCACAGCATCCATAATTGTTCTATTTTTTCTCTCAGCTACTCCATTTTGCTGAGGGGTATAAGCTGCTGTTAAATGCCTTTTAATGCCCTGTGCTACACAGAATCTTTCAAAATCATCAGAGGTGTATTCACCCCCTCTGTCAGTCCTTAAACCAATGATATGAGCACCTTTTTCTTTTTCAACATGGTTCTTAAAACATTTGAAAGTATTAAATGCTTCTGACTTTTCATGTAGCAAATAGACCCAAGTTTTCCTAGAAAAATCATCAATAAAACTAAGGAAATACCTTTTCCCCTTTCTTTGGATATTGGCTTAATAGGTCCACAGATGTGCGAGTGTATTAATTCCAGTTGCTTTGATGATCTCCACTGACTTTTCTTTGGTATGGCCTCTCTGTGCTGTTTTCCTATCAGACAAGTGGTGCATAACTTCTCTGGTGCTTCCAAAGCAGGCAGTCCTTCCACCATTTTCTTGTGAGCAAGACTGATCAGCCCCTTATAATTAAGATGCCCAAATCTGCAGTGCCAAATGTGTGTTGTCTGATCCGCCACATCTTACGATTGTAGACACATGGATGTTTTGGATGACATAGTTTTTGTCAACCGAACATCTGCTTTTGCTCATGTTAGTGCGCATTATCACTCCTTTTTCATTGTGGAAAACTTTGCAAGTATCATTTTTGAACAGAATAGCCAGTCCCTTTTCTTGCAATTGTCCTATGCTGAATAGGTTGCTCATGAGATCAGGGACATAATATACATCAGATATCTTTTGGATCATTCCATTCAGCTGGATTCTGATGCTTCCCTTGGCTGCAACTTTCATCTTGTTGCCATTTCCTAACTTCACTGTTCTATTGAGCCCTTGTTCAATAATTTCTGAAAACCAACCCTTATTTCCAGTCATGTGGTTGCTGCAACCAGAATCCAAAAACCACATATCTTCACCATTTGATTTGGTAGTCTCCTCATGGGCCATCATCATGAGATGATCTTCATAGGCTGCCAGCAATAACTCCTCTTCTTCTTCTTCTACCTCTGCATATTTTGCTTCTTTGTCCCATTCTGGGCATTCATATTGAAAATGTCCCAGTTTGTGACACTTGTAGCATTCCACAGTGTCTTTGTTGAAGTTTTGCCTTCCTCTACCTCTACCTCTTCCTCCTCTTGATGCTCCTCTTCCTCTACCTCTGCTGGACCTATTATCTGGAGCCACTTTCAGAGCATGTTCTTCTTCCTGATGCCCTTGCATCCTTTGCTCATGGACCAGCAAACTCCCATGGACTTCATCAATGGACAAGACACTCAGATCATTGGATTCTTCTATTGAACAGACAACATAATTGAACTTAGGTGTCAACGATCTGAGTATCTTGCTTACAAGTGTGCTCTGGGCCATGTTTTCACCATTGGCTTTCATTTTATTTGCCACAAGTAGCATCCTACCCAGAAAAGCATCAATCTTTTCACCTTCTTTCATTATAAGAAGCTCAAATTCTCTCCTTAGAGCTTGGAGTTGAGCTCTTTTTACCTTTGTAGACCCCTGATACTTGCGTTTCATTGACTCCCATATGAGCTTGGATGTTCCTTTGTCCAAAATGGTCTCCAAAATTTCCCTATCAATGGCTTGAAACAGGAAATTCTTCACCTTCAGGTCTTTAAGTTTGGCATCCTCTACCACCTTCCTTTGTGCATCACTCCCTGTTCCTGTCCCAATTGCTGTTGTTGGAATTCCATCTTCCACCAGGTTCCACAGCTCTTTACTTCTCAAGAAATTTTCCATAGTCATGGCCCAATGATCATAATGGCCATCGAACTTTGGAATGGAGGGCTGCACAAATTTATCTCCTGACATTCTCTCACAGAACTCTCGTATTTAAGTGTGTTTGGCTCTGCTACCAATTGTTAAACTAGTAGTACAGAACAAAGGAGGAATGTGTCTTTATTGATAACCAAAGATAGCTATATATAGCCATGATTTACAAGATAATAAGCATGAATAACAACCTAGCACCAAAATAGGAAATATGCGAAACAGAAAGATAACTTGAAGACTAAGTCCTACTTAGTCCATTATCCTAGAAATTAGGACATTATTAACAGAAATAATACTAATTCAAACACTAACAAGTATATCCACATAGTGCGGCAAATATGCTAACATGCACGGGTATGTTGTGGTATTCCGTATCTATCATTTACACCGGAAACTGTGTGTATTTTCTTGTCCAGATAATTATATCGTCACTATGGGAATGTTTACACCTGAATGTTTTACTATCTTGAAATTATGTGCTATTGTCGTGAGTCGTGTGATAATAAGCAGAAGGTTTGTATTTCCGTGTTCTTATATATATAATACTACTATACTCTCTCTCTCTCTTTTTAATATAATTGCAAACGATTAGGCAAACGATTGCAATATATATAAAACAATCAATTCATATACTAACGTTACGGCATACACACACAACCTTTAATTCAATCTGTTCTAATATATGTCTGCAACATAAAACAATCTTCATATATATTATGTAATCCATATAGTAGTTTATAGCTTTCTATTGAATATGAAGTTCTGTCTTCTGTGTGGTGTTGCTACCCATACAGTAAATTTATCTCCATACATAATATAAAACTTGAAATATTTGTGTTTTTCTCTTTTCTTTTAAACTCATTTAGGGGCCGTGCATGCCTTGCACGGATTAACATCACTGTTATATATATATATAGAGAGAGATACACGCGCGCGTGTGTGTGATATTTATGATTGCTTCCTTGATGCTTTCTTTTTTGCCAATTGCCAAAAGAGGGTTCCATCGAAAACTCCTTTGACTGTTTCCTTTTGCAATAAACCTTGTGAATCCTTGCCAAGAACATATAAAAGCATCCACTCCCCAAAGTTCACAGCCCTGCATCAATTAACCACTTATTCAATACATGTTCAGAATGTTCTTATAATTAACAAAAATAAAATTGGTTACGGTACACAGGAATGGCGCGAATTGTTTCGGGTGGTAAAATAAATAAATAATCCAAAATGATGTCGTTTTGGGCATTTTACAATGACAACACGTACCATTATGTGACTTTAGAAGATCTGCATATGGATGTGATGATCGATGTAATTCTGTGTGAGATGATTCCACGTGTATGCTAGCTAGAAGGATAATGAATGAATACAAATAGTTTGGAATCATTACCATCCATAGAAGTCGAACGGTTTGCGATTCGCCTTAAGCAATTGCAATATTTCCTCAAAAGTTAAACTGTTCTTGTTCTTGTCTGAATTCGCATACAACTGAAAACGCTCTTCAAATTTTGATGAGACAAACCTTGAAAAAATGAAACACCATTAAACGAAAGTCTTATTAAAATTCCACCGATGGCAAGAAAGCCTTATTAAAAGTTGCTTGGCTCCCTGCTGATTCCATTGGCCACCAATCCAGCAGACTGATTGTCTGTCCTAGAACCAAATGCCTTATGGCATAGCTCTCGAGCGTGGAGAGGCGATCTCACATCTTCCAATGACCTTTGAGTCCTTCACAACAATAAAGGATTTGCGCAAAGTTCTCATATGATGTATGGAATGACACAAGTATAATCAATGTTGCATCTTCATCTTCAATCTTCACGTCAATATTCCTTAGATCAAGCAATATTGTGTTTAGCTGATCTAGATGATCCCTTAATTAGCTGAGTGCCCTCATGCATGCTTAGGCTGAACAGACGTTGTTTCAATAACAACTTGTTGTTAGAGACTTTGTCATGTATAGACTCTCAAGCTTGGACCACAGCTTCTCTGATGTGTCCTCTTCAGCAACCTCTGTGATAATATCATCTGATAAGCACAACATAATTGTTGAATGTGCTTTCTCCTCTAGACTAGATCTCTCAGTAGTACTTTGTAACGCCCCCAGACCCCGGGCCTGGTAGCGCTAAATGAGTCATAAATGGTCCGGTCAACTGCTTAGACCGCCGTCCTCGCTTGGTCTAAAAGGGCTAACCCGAGTTGACAAGACCTTTATGTCTCACACTTATATGGGGTGAGCATTCTCTTATTTTACCGATGTGGGACTTTAACATTCTCCCCCCTTATAAGGGACTGGCGTCCTCGCCAAGACGGCCGAGACTGTTCCCGGATCGTCCCTACCAGAGGTAACTAGAGGCCATCCTTACACCGTCTTCTTGTACGGTGCAGCGCATAGTTCCATATGATAGTCGGCTCGATATACCATTCATAGCGCCTACGGACCCGGGCTGGTAGCGCTAAATGAGTCATAAATGGTCCGGTCAACTGCTTAGACTGCCGTCCTCGCTTGGTCTAAAAGGGCTAACCCGAGTTGACAAGACCTTTATGTCTCACACTTATATGGGGGTGATCATTCTCTTATTTTACCGATGTGGGACTTTACATACTTCCTTCTGTTGATTTAGATAATGGACCCCATAATCCATGTTGCTTCAACAAAGCATGCATCTTGATATGCCACAGACTAAAACTGTTTCTTCCTATAAACTTTTCAATCTTGACGTTTAAAGCAGATATCTTTCTCACCAGAAAAGCTTGCGTAGATCCCAAATTTTGTCGTCATTTATGACCCACACATTCACACGGAACCGAGCATAGCTCTCAGAAAAGCGCACGGGCAAAATCTGAACCGGCCAGCTCAGCTTCGTTATTTTTTAGCACATCTAGATTTATACCACTCCGATTTGAACGATTCGAAATGAATTAATTTGAAAATTTGTTTCGAGCTCTACAACTCAACTTTGATAAATAAGTCTAAACCCAATTTCACATGTAAGGCCTTCGAAATTCTGTTTCAAGTTCACCAATCACATTTTGAGGTCCAATCTTGGCTCTTTTAACTTCTTCGGCCCAAGTTATGCTCCTCTTCGAATTTTCTATGCACCACTTACCATGTAAAATCATAAAACTCGAAGTAACACAATTTTATATTAAAACATCATAAAATACGACAGTATTCAAAAAATTATTTGAATCAAACTCAATCCTGTTAAACTATTATTGTAAATTATGGTATTCAGAATATCTTTGATAACTATCTTCCTTCCTTTATTAATTTAACTAGTCTTTTACCCGTGCGATGCACGGCATTAAATATATCTGGTTCTATTCTATACATATACAATTTTACACACATGAATATAATAGTTTATTAAGAATTTAGTTAATATTAACAAAATACTGAAACTCATCAAGCTTGTGGGGGATTCATCAATAAAATAAAATAAAATAAAAATCTGCACATAATTTCTTCTCATTTGCTACTGATGTGCATGTACAGTTGATAATGAACAATTGTATTTATTTTAATTGCAATCACTTTATGTCGGCATGTCGCCATGCAATGGCGCGCATAGTGTAAATTAAATTGGAGGAATTCGGATATTCTCATGTGGACCATAATCATGATTTAAATTGAGTGTTCAATTGTCTATGATGGAGAAGAATTATGTCCGGCACAACGTCGTTTCATGGTTTCTAACTTCGATGAACTTCACATCTTTAATGACATATGAACACAAAATTAAAAAAGCTCTTAAAACACTCTTACAACATATATAGGAAGTAAAATTCGGACGATGAATACAAAAACATGGGTTGAAGGTGCTTCAGATATCCATGATCATGATATATATTCAGCTTGTAATAGTAACAAAATGACTCCGCAAAATACATGATGTCTCTTCAGCTTGCTCATGACTTTTGTTCTTCATCAAGTAAGATTGCTACTTTACCATGATTCTATTTTCATCATTGCATCCAAAATTGTAAATGAATATAGAACCTACGATTTTTCATAGCTTGATATAAAGCAAAAGTTCTCTCAAGCGCGGATCCGGTTTGATCACGAAATCGTCCATCCGAAAAGAAAAGACAAAGAAAATCTTATCAAAACCCGTGCGTAGTCAATAAAAATAAGATGGATTTTCCTACTTTACCTGAAAGAGATTCAAATCTTCTGGGGTGATATCATAACCTACATATTCCCTCCGGTGAAATGTGAAATCATGGTAAAATAATTAAGATATTCAATAAAAAAAATACAATAATCATTGTTTATTTAGAATAAGTTAACAATATTAATTCTTCAATGCTTGATTAAGTGAAGCAGAGGCTTTTGACTTCTTGATACCAACTTTTTAGCCAAGAAAGTTGTTCAGAGTTTCAAGCATAATTGTTTTCAGAAACATATATATCCATGTAACCATATAATATATATACATACATATAAAGTAAAAGTTTTACATGGCATGAACCTACCATCAAAACTTCCCTCTGGTCGCTTCTTTTAATTCCAGTTTAAGAAAAATAAAGAGTTAAATTTATCTCAAAGAAATAAAGATTATAAAGAATAGAATTGAATTTTGCTGATAATTGTTGTTCAAATTAATAGTACTACTAAGTAGCATTTTGCAGAATAAACCCAAAAGCATTTTAAATGAATATTTTACCATGTAACTGTGTACCATTTTTTTTTATTTTTTATTTTTATAATAGTTTATTGTGAAAACATACATTGACCAAGAAAATAACTAAATTTAAAGGACAAACTCTACAAATTATAAACATTAAATGAATTATGCCTTATTAGTGTTTAGAATGAATTATGAAAGAAACAAATTTGAAGAATAGAGCAATTAAGAAACATAACCAAACTCCACCTTCCCTTTGGTGGGTCAGTAAAGTTTGATAACATGACACAATGAATTATGCCTCATTAGTGTTCAGAAGAATAAATTGTAATTAACAATTAGATTGAAAATCTTAATAAGCGAAAGAAATCATCGAGGATCGTTTCCCTACATCCATTGCTACTCGACTACGTCTCCGTTGTTGCCGTCTTGAGCATAATTATGTCAACCTCTGTGAGACTAAATACTGAAACATTAAAGCTTCCAACAATAAACTTATTGCACAATTAAGGGAAAAATCACCAATCAAAAGCAATGAAAAAAGATCCGACCGGTAGCTAGTTGAAGCAAAAAAAAAACCACAAATAGAATAAAAATTGAAATTCTTCTCGACATTGTGAGAATATAGATACCAAAAGAAAAAGATCAGAAAAAACGAACAAAGCGCAATTACCTTTCATCGTCGTGAAAGTTGTGCTCATTAATCTGATAAACCCAAACCCAACCCCTAGCTAGGTTTTGTCACAGCGCTTCATCTTACGTTCATGGCGGCGCAACTCCATCACAATGTAGGTCAACCTCGAGTATTTTTTTCAGTTGTGTTTCGCCTTTGATTATGGCAACGGGGCTTATAGGAGCGGCAGACTGTGAGCTAGAGTTTAGTTATGGTTGGAGAATAATTAGGAAGGAAAGAAAATAAGAATTCATGGGATAAAGGAAGGTTGGAATCCATTTATTGAGCGATTTTAAATCGGTGATAGCATTTGGCAAGATTACTGAGCGGTTAGGATACGTGGATTGAAGTTGTTGGAGAAGGAAGAATCAGAATGAGACGTGAAAGTTAATTAATTTTTTATGATAAGATCTGCTGAGATATGCTCAAGATTTATTAGTGTTTGTGTTGTTGACAATAAAAGATGAATCCACTTCTTTTTGGGCGGGTTTTAGTCGGGTTATGTGGGTAAAATCCGGGTAATTGGGTTAAATGTTGTTTTCAAATATATATAGATATAGATAAGAAGAATAGTAATTCGGAGGAATATATATATATATATATATATATATATATATATATATATATATATATAACCGAAACGAAATTACCTGACTATAACCCACACATTCACACGGAATGAACACTTGATGGAAAATCTCATTATTTTATCTAGTCATACAGTCATTTAAAAAACACACACTTGAATTAAATATCCAGGTATATTCCAATCGGCAACTAATTTGTTTTTCAGTCCGAATGTCTTTGTCTATCATGCATGGTTTGTAACTTGTAAGTATACTTAGAAAGATACAAGGAAGGCGATATTATTTAAGGGAGGAAACCGACAGACCCAAAGGACAGGGGCATCAAACAATATTACTGTGCTCCTGAAAAGGTCAAAACTTGAAGATTACAACGGTTTATACACGTTTTGTTGATACTATAAATATATACAGATATGATCTAAGGAAAACCATAGAATTCAGATTTTTGCATTAATTTAGCGAATCAGTTTAACCACCATTAATTGTTTCATAAAATCAAACAATTGATGGCAAAACTTTCTCATGCACTTGTGTTCATTGTGCTAATTGCGTGGACCAGTGTTCTTAAAGATGATTTTCCTGGATTGGCTTTGGGTCCTTGGACCTGCTATCAAGGTGAATATCTATATTAGTATTCATCGACTACTTGAAGCACGTTCCTGTATTTACAACATTTACTTCTTTATTATATTGTTCAATCCGCTCACGGATAATATATATTACTAATTTAAATCAGCTCGAATGGTTACCATGAATATTTTTGAATTATTAGTTTTCTTAAAAATAATACCTATAGGCTAAAGACTAATTACTTATTTTACGTTTTTTTTTATTTTTAAACAGCAAATTTAATATTTGTGGCAAGGTTATTTTAATTTACCAGCGTTAGTCTGGTTTATGTAGTTATAGCATTGTTATTAGAAAATGCAAAAGTTGATTTCATATCCGAATAGACGTTCGACTTGTGCTTAGTAACTTGGTATGGTATAGTTATTAGATAATCAATAGTATTCTTTTTCTGGAGACTAAAGAAAAGTGTACTATTAACCAAGTAGGTTGGCTCAAATGGTAAATGATTTAAGAATATTTGTTGAGATCACATGTTCGATTCTCCTCTGAGACGCCTTATTAAAAGACATCTATTGAAAGAGATATTGACCAGAACATACTCATAAGTAAGAGAGGCACGACTTGGTTAGAACCAAACGGAACACTATAGTACTCTTATATTGAGATCTGGTCCGACCTTACTTTTTAAGTAAGTGTCAAACTCTGTGGTGTGCGCATATATATATATATATATAAAAGTGTGTGTGTGTGTGTGTCTGGATGGCTTATATACATTTGACTTGGAACACTTCCTTTTGCAGTTGAAGCTGCATGCAGTGGAAAGCCTTGTCCTGCTAATGATGATAAACCAAGAAGTTTTTGTGAGGAAGAGGGATGCGAGTGCAATTTGACTGTGGATGACAACAATGAATTGAGTTCCAGTTGCGACCCAATAAAAAACGAAAAGTAATACTCCAAGTGCTTTGCTTAATTATTCAAGTTTGATGTCGAACGGCCTTCTGCATGAATGATCGAGTTGTGTTGTCCTCGGTCTTCTTCTTCTTCTTTTTTTTCAAGCTTTTCTTTTACTTTTGTCGGTGTGAATTCTGCAATATTTGATGGAAATTTTGGATAGTATATCCACATAGTGCGGCAAATATGCTAACACGGGTATGTTGTGGTATTCCGTATCTATCATTTACACCGGAAACTGTGGGTATTTTCTTGTCCAGATAAGTATATCGTTACTATGGGAATGTTTACACCTGAATGTTTTACTATCTTGAAATTATGTGTTATTGTCGTGAGTCGTGTGATAATAAGCAGAAGGTTTGTATTTCCGTGTTCTTATATATATAATACTACTATACTCTCTCTCTTTTTAATATAATTGCAAACGATTAGGCAAATGATTTCGATATAAAACAATCAATTCATATACTAACGGCATACACACACAACCTTCAATTCAATCTGTTCTAATATATATCTGCAATATAAAACAATCTTCATATATATTATGTAATCCATATAGTAGTTTAATTATAGCTTTCTATTGAATATGAAGTTCTGTCTTCTGTGTGGTGTTGCTACCCATACAGTAAATTTATCTCCATACATAATATAAAACTTGAAATATTTGTGTTTTTCTCTTTTCTTTTAAACTCATTTAGGGCCGTGCGTGCCTTGCGGCTTAACATCACTGTTATATATATATAGAGAGAGATACGCATGGCGTGTGTGTGATATTTATGATTGCTTCCTTGATGCTTTCTTTTTGGCCAATTGCCAAAAGAGGGTTCCATCGAAAACGCCTTTGACTGTTTCTTTTGCAATAAACCTTGTGAATCCTTGCCAAGAACATATAAAAGCATCCACTCCCCAAAGTTCACAGCCCTGCATCAATTAACCACTTATTCAATACATGTTCAGAATGTTCTTATAATTAACAAAAATAAAATATATTGGTTACGGTACACAGGAATGGCGGCGCATTGTATTGGGCATAAATAATGCAAAATGATGTCGTTTTGAGCGTTTTACAATGACAACACGCACCATTCTGTGACTTTAGAAGAACTGCATATGGATGTGATGATCGATGTAATTCTGTGAGAGATGATTCCACATGCATGCTAGCTAGAAGGATAATTAATGAATACATACAAATAGTTTGGAATCAATTACCATCCATAGAAGTCGAGCGGTTTGCGATTCGCCTTAAGCAATTGCAATACTTCCTCAAAAGTTAAACTGTTCTTGTTCTTGTCTGAATTCGCATACAACTGAAAAAGCTCTTGAATTTTGATGAGGCGAACCTTGAAAAAATGAAACAACATTAAAGGAAAGTCTTATTAAAATTCCACCGATGGCAAGAAATATAACACATGATTTCAGAATGTATTTCATAAGATATATATTGAGCATAAAACCAAACACCTAGGTGTATATATGCTAGCATTGAATCAGAAAACAATGTCACAACCACATTAAAATCGATAAAACCAACAATACAACATACGGAATACCTTTACACCATTAATCAAATCATACAAAGCGATTAATTAATGGTGTAAAAATAAATTGTCTCGTTGTTTTATGACAGTATATTGGAATTCCATTTTCTCATACGTACCTTCCTTCAGTGTCGTAGATGCCAGAATGACTGCAGTGCTCGGCTCTTTTGATGTTTTTATGTCTATTGGAAATAAAATACAACAGCATTTCCCCTGTCAAAGGCACAGCATCCATTAAAATAAAATTAATTAAAATAAGAATAATTTGAATGGTGTATTATATATAGAGATCAGGGAAAAGATGAAATTACAGGTCTAGTTAGTGGACCCATAACACAATTGAAAAAAATTGTTCCCATTGCCGAGAAGAGTATTCCACATCCAACAGCTCGAAGGCCTGATCGTAACACAATAATTTCATCCAGGTTAGCAATATATATATATAGAAATGAACAAAAACAACAAACAAAAAAATGGAATATATGATAAAGTGAAGCTAAATTAATGATCCCCGTGCATGATAAATATTATCATTCCCTATTTTTTTCATTGTTTAAAAGCTTTCATAATTAATCACATATTTCACCTTAATTATTTATATTTATATATTTTTTTGTTAGAGTTTTAGAACACTTAATGTCGGACTCTCAATAGTATCGGGGGAACTTTTTAATGTAATCTTATACATAGATGTTTTTAATGTATGATATTAAGAAACCCTTTGTAACTGAAACATTCAAAGGACATTCATCTTATAAGAAAGACACGTCTATTACTTTTTATTTACAGTGTCAACATGGCTAAAACCTAAATATTCTACATCACTTAATTGACACCCTACGAGACAATTGCATTCATAATTAAGTCATACTAGTGGTTATTTTTTCAAACATGAAACCTCCCTGATTTGATGTGATACATAAGTTCTTTTTTTAATAGATCTAAATGGTCAACAATAGAAAAGTTGGAGTATTTTTAGTGGAAAGTCATATGTGGGCTAGCTGATGGTTTGTTAGTCGGGTGGGTTGATTTATTTATGGGTTAAATTAACAGACAATGTGTAATAAAAAAGGGTTTGGGGTGGGCTTAATTATCCCCCTATATATATATATGCCCATATATTACCTCCGTCCTTGAGTATCGTATGTGCCACGTGTCTTTATATTCATCCGCGTTCGTTATGTTATATATAATGGTTGTGGCGGTTGCAATACTTAGAGATAATAGTTGACTAATAAAAAAAATGGAGGGTTATAATGTTAAAACCTCGGAAAGACTCCCAAGGGTAGACAATTCCATCGTTGTTAGAGTCGAAAAACATTAGATGCTTTTGTAGTGCTGTTGGTTCAATAATCGCTTCATCCGCTGCCATTATAATCTTGTCAATATCAACAATAAAATTGTGGAAAAATAAAATACCAACAAAATAAATAAATAATCCCACAGTAAAGAAAATTTTCTGCAAGCTTTGGTTACGCATGATTTATCTTGCTACCTGATTGTGCCATAAAATTTCTAGTCGTGGCTTTATCTCTGAAAAACCTACTGGCTTTCATCATAATTAATTGAGGGGGAAGGGTAGGGGAAATTAAAAGAAATAAAACGAGAACAGAATGAACGGAATAAAAGGGTTGGATAAAACTAAATGAAATTGTGATATTCATGTGGTTTGCGTTTGTATACTTATATAGTATAGAGGAAAAAGCAACAACACATATAGCATGACAAGTTCCTCCAAGATAATAAAGTGTGAAAAGACAAACATTCGTTTCCTTTTTCTTCGGTTTTCTCCTAACTATTCTCGAGTATTGCGTGCTACGGCCCCAACAAAATAGTCGTTATATATAAGTGATGGAGTACGTTTTCGATCATCATAAATGCTCACTTCATATATATAAATATAAATATATTATCACAACAAAGTCACATAACACATTTTGAATCATTCATCATATTACATTGTTGAAATACATAAGGAAATATAATTGCACATTTAATTACTACCACCTGATGATATCGAAAATATCACCGACAAGTTTGAGAGGATTGTATCTTTGAGAGCTCGTAACTTGGAGAGCTTGAGGGCTCGTAACTCGGAAAGCTTGAGAGCTTGAGAGCTCGTTTTGGGGTGCTCATTTAGTGGCCCCATTTTTATACTGGTGAATCATTTTTAACATGGTGGTCATAGCGGAGACCTTTACTCTTCGATTGTAACTTTAACTTGTGATCGCTCTTCGGCCTATGAATGCATATTTGCTTTGTTTCTTGCAATGATTTTTCCAAGTGTTTTGAGTTGGTATCTTTATTTTTGCTCGAAATAAACCTATCTTTTGAGTCCACGAGTTTGAGTCCGCTAGCGGTATATGTTGGCATCTGACCCCCTTGTTTTTAGCGAGGTTGAGGCGCGAGATGTCGAGCTCGCTAAAAATAAGCGAATCGTAAAAATCGGACCTATTGTTGTTGGATCTTCAATCTGAATTGAAAATTTCGATATCGGCCCCCTTGTTTCAAGCAAGGTCACTGCGGGATTAGTTGAAATAAATTTGGTCGGGTCATTCACGTTTGTTTGAAAATTTCACCTAGGCCCCTTGTTTCAAGCAAGATTGAGGCGAACTTGGTTGAAATAAGTGTTGAGTCTGCGCAATCATATATCATTTGAAAATTTCCACTCTCCGTCCCTTGTTTTGGACAAGATTGAGATTGCGAGTAACTTATGCGGAGAGATTGTAAATAGAGAGCTCGTTGTTGGAGAGCTCGTAATAAGAAGAGCTTCGTTGATAGAGCTTACTTATAATAAGAGAGCTCGTTGACGGAGATCTTATAATAAGAGAGCTTGTTGATAGAGTTTATAACAAGAGAGCTCGTTGATGGAGAGCTTATAATTGGATGGCTCGTAATCTAATCAACTCTTGTGGCCTTGGCTTTTTCAAATTTCCCTTTGTTTGTAATAATTTTTTTTTCCGCACTTTAACCGGTGGGCTGATTTGGGCTTTGAATGCATGTTTACTTTGTTTTTGTAATGATTTTCTCGTATGTTGTGTTCGCACCTTTATTTTGCTCCGATTTTACATTTTCTTTTGCTCAAAATATTCCATCATTTTTGAGTCCATTATTTTAGGTCCAACGTATATATATATATATGTGTGTGTGTGTGTGTGTGTGTGTGTGGCCCCTTTTTGGCGAATCAATCATGTATACTCTGCATGCTTGATATCACACCCAATCACTTTACCGCAAGATCGCCCATGGCTAGAAACCTCAATAGTGTCAAAGCATGACAATCCACACCGTGATGCCATGAAGACTCGGTCTTAAGGATAATTACACAACCACCACATAGTGTGACACTTATCCGTGTAAGTGGGTCGATCTAACGTCGCATTCTACAATACATGTTCACGTCACGGTCCAAGTGTCTCTACACTTCGATGAGCGAGATCTATCCACCTTACAAAGGCAGAAGACATCTATCGTGCTAGCACTGTTCATACTATCAATGCCCTGTTTGATAGTACATCGACTAGAGACATTTAAGTATCAAACTTATTAAAGTGATTAGAGATCTCATCAACCATAATCGCCTATCATGGTTTCTCTATCACGATTTAATACTAAGGGCGTTATCATATAACAATTCACAATTGGTTCTCACAAAGAACATATATATGACAACGAGAAAAGTCATTATATATATATATAAACATAAAGAAATAGTAGAAATGATCCGACCGGTCGGATCCGGTCCAACCGATTGGTTTAGGACACTATTCCAACAATCTCCCACTTGGCCTAAAACCAATCACTAGCACACACAAGACCAAGTTGAAACACAAGAATCTCTTGCAATACTACTTAACTAGCCACTAGCCATGAGCGGATCGCTATCCGTGGGGACTCGGACTATCTTCATATCATGTTCCAAATGACCAAGTCAAAGGAACCGCCTCAACACACACACGAATCTCTGACGAGACCCTGGTCCTTTTAAGCAACGAATCCACTTACTATATAGAAAAGGTGGAAGAACCGTGCAAGGTTCAGGAATGAACCTTCAAGATCCATGTCTTGCTCATTTGTGCCTCACAAGGCACCTTCTTGTGTTTTGGCTAAGTTGTAGAGTTTATAGTGACCCGTAGGCTAGAACATTTCCAGCTCTTTGTATCACTTAATCAAAGTACGCAAACCCCAGGCTGTAGCTCCAACTCGCCTTCATAAGACTCGGGATATACGTGCGTATATCTACGTTTATTTAATTCCAAGTTTCAATAAACTAGAAACTTTCCTTAACTTGTTTAAGGATATTCTCGACATTTACGAGTTACTTTCATACTTGCTCATGACTCTTCTGAACTATGAACATCCGGCATTACCTTTATGATGGTTCTATCGCGATCATGAAGGAAACCCCTTCATAAGCATCATCTTTCACCTTATCTTTAAGACTAATGTCTAACATAGATAGATCTTAAGAACACCGGCTAGCAGTATCCACATCGCGATATATGCTAAACTTTTTTAGCATCACATCTATATAGGTAAACTATAATCTAACAATGATTAAATCTATCGCTATAGATTCTTATTTCTAAAATAAATCTTCTGCTAATCCAAGTGCTTTCGCAAAGACCTTGAACTACCAAACATTAATTGACTGTGACATGGGGTGATGATTCCTGAGAGAGATATCTAATACCTTACTCAAAAAATCATAACACACTCCCACTATTTATCTTGCACATGGGGCATATTCTTCTTTTGACTATATCAAACTCCTTTGATTATCAAACAAAGAAATCATTTAGAGAAACTTGTTTGAGTCCATAAATGGATCGCGTGGGCTTACATATCATGTCATTTTCTATGGACATCGAGCTTTCATTGACATCTTCAACACTATCATATAGCCATGATACGAAGTTCTAACAAGTATTATCCCGAATAGAAGCCAGGCTCGGCCTTACGGGGACATTCCTACAGGTAAGACAAACTAGGTTCATAACTTTGATTGTCCTTGATGGAATCTAATTCGGATATTATGGCTCTGGCCATATCTCTCAATCTTGCCTTTCAAACATTCTTTCATAAGTCGTGAGATATTCATTCTTCAAGATGAACATACCAGTAGCCCTTTTGGGCTTGAGGTTATCCATAGACTTACAGAACTTTTGTATGCACTGAGCAATGTTCTACACCTCATCGTTATGTGGCGTCTGCTCACGTTCCTATGGTTAAATATATCTTTGTGGTTCTCAAACTCTTTTGAGATTTGATTCTATTTCAAACGACTTCTGAAACACCCTTACGGTATTAATTACTTCAATCCGATTGAAGATTAATTCCTAAGTAGCTCATCAATCTCATATTCGTACTAGCTCGAACTTTTAGGGCTTTCAGATTATGCACTTCACTTGAGTACACTTGACTATTTCTAAAAATAGTTGTAGAGACTAATAAACAATTATTTATGGCATTAATTGTCACAAGCCAACAAACATCGGTATGTTTAGGCTTTATACAAATTTTCTAGATTTTACAACCTTTTCGAAAAAGGGTGTTTCAGTCATCTTTAGATAAGATACGTATTACCCAAATGATTCATAATCATATGGTTCAACATCATCGAATGACGTTTAGTTGCACGCTCCCTTCCGGAGAGACTATGTCTAGAATAACCACAAATATTAAGGATAACAGCCACACAAATATTTAGTTGAGATCTCATCACATATATCAACTATATAGTGACAACAATCTAGTATGTTAGATTCAGCGACCTTCCAACTTTATCGGAATAACATTTATTCTTTACAATTGAATATGTCTACTAAATCTGGCAAATAAGCCGAAAGTATGTTCTTCATAAGAACCGGAACATAATAACATTTATTTAGTTCCCTTATCAGTTTACTAGATCCAGAATATGGTAAGCGTTACAACGTTTGCTTCACCTTCTATATCTGTATTTAATCTTTCTAATTTAATCACACTCGCAAGATATCATATATCTAATAGTTGACTTTCACTTAGATAGATTTATCTCAACTCACTTGCCTAGAATAGAAACTTCAATAAGTTCTCTATTTAAGCATATGCCCTAACTTTCCCTTTTTAATCCTTCAAGCACTCGTAAATATTTCTTAGTGTAGTCTTCATAAGACTTAAGAAAGATCACAAGAGCCATGCATTTAATTTCCTTTCATAAAGAAAATCTAAAGTTTATTCAATAGTTTATTCAACCTTCTGAATCGTATTCAAAACATTGACTATTTAATTAACCTTTAAACAATGATAGAATTAAGTCGATACTTAAATTTTATAATTTTGAAAACAACATTTCCAAAATTAGATGTGGTCATTCTTATCCAACGTTTGAATTAATTGTCATCGTATGACTGAATCATCTTGGATCGTATCAATATATGATTAATTCATTGAAACTTATTTCAAACGATTCAATCATATCATGAGCTTCGCATTCATTAATAATTAAAGCCTTGGAGTGTTGCATCAAATATGTAGTCTCCTTGTCTCTAACTACTATAACGGGATTGCTCGTGTCATTGCTTATTTTAAAAGGATTAATGTTACTTAACCATACTTGAGAACGTTTCTCAAAAGGTATGATCGAATTTGGTTTTACTAATTGAGAATAAAACATAAATATAAAGTTTGCTAAAACTACAACATAAAAATGAAAATAAAAGAGTGTTGTTATTTATACACGCAAAATCAAAAATGGTCTTTTGGTTTATGATTTTGCTCCCACTAGTCAACTACTTCCAATTGACTTTCAAGAATTATTAATTTCTTTAGTGGACAAGATCCCACTAAACTACCGCGACCCCCGCTTTGGCTGGTGGGCCAAAAATAGTCTAATAGGTAGACATCATCCCTTTGTCAATCGTATCATATACGACTCTTGTTGTTTGACTAGTCAACTCTTTGACAAATTTTCATCTTATGAAATAGTCAAACCCTTGCCTCTAAAATCCAAGCGACCCGCTTTGGTGGTGGCGAGAGAATTCTTAGTCAAGTCATAACCCCAATATTCGTGAGATCTCATACGATCATATCTCGATAATAACGATATACCCGAGGTAGGTCAACCCCCTGCTTTGGCTGATGAGTTGGATCCGAACAAGGGCTCTTCACCGTCATTATAATATGGGGAGGCAATTTCAACTTGATTCTTTTAAGGTGGAAGTATTTATGTTAATTAATTCACTTAATTAATTTTAATTATGGTCTCATCATAAATATGTCTATCTCTATAAACATACATCCTACACATTTATCAAGATCGGGCCTAGTCATTGCATCTATCGTATCATATAAAATAAATACAAGCACAAATTAAATAAATGCGTAAAGTAACCGGTATGATCATGGACTTTTCTAGAGTGCGGTTTGAATACAAGCCCGACGAAACCGCGCAGTCACAATCTAAAGGTAATGCTGCAACCGCCAATAGGATCTTTAATGCTCCGAATTCTTCAATGGGATCTTTATTTTCGTCTTTCTTTGGTCTTCATCTTACGCTCCATTCATGTTACATTTAATTCTTTTTAATAAAATAAATCGGCCCCGCATGACGGGAGGTGGTGGGGAGCTAACGAGGAATGAGATAAATCACGAGAAAATAAACTAGGTCACGTTCTTCATGTGGCCTAGAACAATTTTAAAACCAATAGAACAATTAAATCATTCACATCTATCCTATCAATCGAGTCAGCGATCGATCGGGGTCCATATAATCATATTATATCTACTATATCTAATCCATACAATAAAATCTTATGAAAGAGATAAAATTAAAATTTAACTAGTTGCGTCTTAATTAATCAATTAACATTTAATCTATTAAATAATTTTATCCAATCAATTAACTAATTAACATTTAATTAATTAAATGATTTTAATTGAAATAAAATTAACGATTAATTTTAAGCGATTTTAATTTTAATTTTAATTAATTAGAACTATTCTAAAATAAATCAAAATTAAAATTAAGTCTCTTTGGTTTCTTTCCTTTTGATTCAGTAATCAAAGGGATGCTTTGATTTTCTAAACCAAAATGCATCCTCCTAAACCAATATTGGTTTAGGCCTAGCCACTTTCCAAAATCAAAATTTTGGAAGAGGCCCAGGCCTAAGCCTTTTACAAATCAAATATTTGAAAAGGCGCAGGCTATATTAAATCAAATATTCGGAAAAGCCAGAATAATTTTAGTTTAGGCACAGCCACTTTCCAAAATCAAAATTTTGGAAGTGGCCTAGGCCGAGGCTTTGGACTTTTACAAATCAAATATTTAGAAAGGGAATAGGCCTATTCCAAACAAAGTTTGGAAAGACCATTATTATTTTAATGCAATGTGACATCACAAGTGGCCCAAACTATTTGAGCGAATTTGGTTGTGCGTACACAACTAAACAAATGAGGAATTATCAATCACAACTATGAACCATATTGATTCACAAAATACAAAACAAAAATTTGGAGATCCGCCAAGATTGACGGTCAACCCATTTGCCGACGAATGAGTTGCCTCTTTGCCATTCTTTGCCGCTTGACCGCCGCCGGTGGTGGTGCCGCCGCCTTGATCGGCCGAGCACCACCGATCTGGTTTTTTTTTTCATGTATCAATTTTGCAAATCATAAATCTTTTATCTTTTAATTACGTGATTTAAGCGATAAAATTAACTACGCATAATATCATTCTTATTGCTTAAGCTCGAAACTCGCTCGATACCCATTGTTAGGAAATCTACGCGGGAGCGCGTGAATTTAAAATTTTATATCCTTTTAACCAGGATCGACCGTTTAAGCAATAAACTAATAACCTAGTAGAGCGGTGGTTACCTTGGTTGATCTATAAGATCGGCGCTTTGACCGTCTGAGGAGAGTGGTTCTGCGTAGAGCCGCCTAAGTTTTCGGCCTCTACCATTTAGTCCACACGAGCAGCCCGCGGAATCCCATCATGGATTGCTATTGGAAAACTCCGGTTCTTTAGACCGGCTCTTTTCCCCTCTCTCACAACTCTACATAGGATGCTCTCTATTTTTCACAAGAACTATGAGCTCTTGGAATTGTTATGTACAAAAAAAGCTTGACACCCACCTCTTATTTATAGTGTAGGTGGCGCCCCGTATAGTGTGGAGGAGAAGAAAATATTTTCCCAATAAAATAAAGGAAAATATAATTGATTAATTTATCTCATTTATTATAATATGTTATATCAAATAAATCTAGGATATTATCAATATCTTATATTGAATATTCCCAAGATATTGTCAATATCTTATATTGACTATCTTTATTTTATTATAATAAATCAATTTACACATGTGTGTATATATATATATATATATATATATATATATATATATATATATTACACATATAAAAATCTATTAATATATATATTCCACATACATGCGCATGCAGCACCAACTTGCACTATCACACACACGCACATAAGTATTGTTTATATATATATATATATATATATAGGGTTGGGTTACTACATACCATCTATCATACATACCTACATACACTGCATCGATCATTTATTTTTGTAGTTTTGGTTATTGTTTGAGTCTGCAACAGTTATTGTATATAAAGCTGTTATTGTTTATTATATAAAGCTGTTAGGAAACTAGGTGCACTCAAACAATAACAGTGCACTAAAATAAAGTGATGATCTGCACTATTTAGTAGTAAATACGGTAAGTATGGATCAATAAGTATAATATATGAACCCATTTCTATATATATATATATATATATATATATATATATATATATATATTAATATCTAATATTAATATATGGTAATACCATTAATTAAATTGCACAATCCAAATGTATCTTATACACTCCAAAATTGCGCCACTTTTAGCCAATATTTTGGCATTCGGAATATTCTTTAATTAATATAATATTATTAATATCTTGTATTTAATTTATTCATAATAAATAAATACCACCATATTAATTTACCGCCATAACTTTTATAGTCTTGAGATAAACTTTCCTTATTTGGTTATCATATATAACCACATTTTAATCCGGCTACATGTTCTTATGTTTGTGATCCGATAGGCTTCCGAATATGTTGGCCGTAGACACAAAGTGCAATTTACGAAAATGCCCTTCATACCTAACGATCACGGGATATCGTCTAGCAACATACCGTGACCCCCAATCATCGGAAGAGTCAAATGCAATGACTACTACATTTCATGTGAAGCTTGATTACCGTGTAACTTACAATCTATCATTGTAATAATATCCATACGGTCGTAGGTCGAGTGTCAAAACATCAGGCGACCGTATCTTATAATCTGGATATCATGCTCTCTCGAAGTAACTCGTTTACTCCCACTTTGCAAAGATTCACGAGAGTAAGATATTCCTTATAAGAAGGCCATTTCGGATATTCGATCCCGATCATAGGATACGCGATCCCGGATGACCAATCATGTATACTCCGCGTGCTTGATATCACACTCAATCACTCTTGCATGATCGCCCGTGGCTAGGAAAACCTCAATAGTGTCAAAGCATGACAATCCACACCGTGATGCCATGAAGACTCGGTCTTAAGGATAATTACACAACCGCCACATAGTGTGACACTTATCCGTGTAAGTGGGTCGATCTAACGTCGCATTCTCAATACACGCCCACGTGCGGTCAAAAGTGTCTACACTTCGATAGAGCGAGATCTATCCTACCCCAAAGGCAGAAGACATCTAATACGTGCTAGCTTTGTTCATACTATCAATGCCTTTGTTTGATAGTACATCGCCTAGAGACATTTAAGTATCAAACTTATTAAAGTGATTAGAGATCTCATCAACCATAATCGCCTATCATGGTTCTCTATCACATTTTAATACCAAGGGCGTTATCATATAATAATTCACAATTGGTTCTCTAAAAGAACATATATATGACAACATGAAAAGCCATTTTATATATGTATAAACATAAAGAAATAGTAGAAATGATCCGACCCGGTCGGATCGGTCAAACTTTGATTGGGTTTAGACCTTTATTCCAACAATGCCGCTATTAAGCGGGCGTGCTTATGTACCGTGCTATGAAAGCGGACGGACTTATGTGCGCGCTATAAGCGGATGGACTTTTGGTGCCGCGCTATTAAGCGGGCGATCTTATGGGACGCGATATTAAAGCGGACGGACTTTTAATCTTGTGTTATTAAGCGGGCGATCTTATGGGGCGCGCTATTAAGTGGATGGACTTATGGTGCCGCGCTATTATGCGGGCGGTCTTATTGTTGTTTGAAGAAATCTCATTTTGATGATGAGTTGACTTATGGTGAGTTCCAAAATAAGAAAGGCTCGTCCGCCACTTTTGGTAGGAGATTTCAAAAATAAGATAGCTCGTCCCGCCACTTTAGGGACGGAGAGTTCCAAAATCGAGATAGCTCGTCCTCCACTTTGGGGCGTTAGCGTTCAAAAATAAGATAGCTCGTCCCGCCACTTTAGGACGGAAGAGTTCCAGTGAATAAGAAGTGTAATCATTTAAGTTGTAGAAATAAAACCCGATGAAAGATTGTATCTTGAGAGCTCGTAACTTGGAGAGCTTGAGGGCTCGTAACTCGGAAAGCTTGAGAGCTCGTAATTCAGAGAGCTTGAGAGCTCGTTTTGGGGTGCTCATTTCAGCGGCCCCATTTTTATACCTGGTGAATCATTTTTTAACATGGTGGTCATGACGGAGACCTTTACTCTTCTGATTGTAACTTTAACTTGTGATTGCTCTTCGGCCTTTGAATGCATATTTGCTTTGTTTCTTGCAATGATTTTTCCAAGTGTTTTTGAGTTGGTATCTTTATTTTTGCTCGAAATAATCCTATCTTTTGAGTCCACAGATTTGAGTCCGCTAGCTTGGTATATGTTGGCATCTGACCCCTTGTTTTTAGCGAGGTTGAGAGCGCCGAGTATCGAGCTCGCTAAAAATAACTAAATCGTAAAAATCAGAACTATTATTGTTGGATCTTCAATCTGAATTGAAAATTCCAATATGCGGCCCCCTTGTTTCAAGCAAGGTCGCTGCGGGATTGGTTGAAATAAATTTCGAATTCGGTTCATTCACGTTTGTTTGAAAATTTCCACCTGGGCCCCCTTGTTTCAAGCAAGATTGAGGCGAACTTGGTTGAAATAAGTGTTGAGTCTGCGCAATCATATGTCTGTTTGAAAATTTCCACTCTCCGTCCCTTGTTTTGGACAAGATTGAGATTGCGAGTAACTTATGCGGAGAGATTGTAAATAGAGAGCTCGTTGTTGGAGATCTCGTAATAAAGAGCTTCGTCGATAGAGCTTACTTATAATAAGAGAGCTCGTTGATGGAGATCTTATAATAAGAGAGCTTGTTGATAGAGTTTATAACAAGAGAGCTCGTTGATGGAGAGCTTATAATTGGATGGCTCGTAATCTAATCAACTCTTGTGGCCTTGGCCTTTTTCAAATTTCCCTTTGTTTGTAATAATTTTTATTTTTCCGCACCTAACCGGTGGCGCTGATTTGGGCTTTGAATGCATGTTTACTTTGTTTTTGTAATGATCTTCTACGTATGTTGTGTTCGCACCTTTATTTTGCTCCGATTTTACATTTTCTTTTGCTCAAAATATTCCATCATTTTTGAGTCCATAATCTGAGTCCGGCGTGTATATATATATATATATATATATATATATATATATATATATATATATATATATATATATGGCCCCCCTTTTTTAGTAAGTCGAGGACATTAAAGCATCGAACTTGCTAAAAATAATTGAAGTGAAAGTCTTACTTGTTTACTGTTGAGCTCGATGTACGAATCGAAAAATCCGATGTCTGGCCTCTTTGTTATTGGTGAGACACTTGGGATGGAGATCTTATATATGGAGAGCTCATTTAAAGCGGCTTGAGAGCTCGTATTTGAGAGTTTGTGAGCTTGAGACTGGTTGCCCAGTGATGAGGTTAATAAGCGGGGCCAAAGGTGCCAAAGTTAAAGATGTTAAAGATGATCTTGACAAGTATTTGAATTTATCTGGGATCGGTGTTGATGAGGCGACCGCTCTGCATACTGAGCAGCAAATCTTATTTGCTCTCTTAATTGTGATTTTATCAACTCTCTCGACTTCGGTCTTTGTTTGGATAGTCCTCTTCTCTGTAATGACTTTTGTATAACTATGTGATGATTTGAGGCTTGTGTTTGTTCTTCTTGATTGTCGAACTCGATTTTTTATTTGCTTCGCTTCGATATGCCTTGCATGTTTTGCTCGAAAGTATCCTTTCTTTTTTGAGTCCCCACTCCGCAATTTGAGTCTGTCTTTCGGACTTAATCGACTTGAATTGAAAAATTCAATGTGCAGCCCCTTTGTTTCAAGTGAGGTTGCTGGTGCTTTATTGTAAGCTTGATTTGAACGAATGTCGAATTCGAGAGCTTAGCATATATTTGAAAAAATTCCACCTTGGCTCCCTTGTTTGAGTAAAGTTAAGGTGTCTTTGCGGAGCATTCGAAAATTTTCTCTGCGCCCCTTGTTTGGACAAGGTTAGGACGTGCGGTCTCTAGCTTGTTCGGAACAAAGTGGCTTTTCAAATTTTTTGCATTCCAGGGTCGATTGTATTCGCGGCCCTTTTTGTCCTTCAAAATATAGATCCCTTTGTTGACTATTCTTGATATTTAAAGTGGACCCTCTCAATTTCTGATAATTTTCCTTTATCGGCACCCTTATTCTGGAAATGGTTGGCGTCGCATAATATAATGAGATGTCAAGGTCGATGCTTGTAATGATAATCATTTGAACATGGGTGCCTAATGTAATTCCAAGATAAAGACATGAAATAGCCCGATCCGCTTTAGTAGGCGGACCGGATCGTGTACAAATCAAAAGCATAATTGTTAATGTTGATTCAACTAGAAACATGCTAATGAAGAGTACAAAAGGTAGCTCGGCCTTCATTTATAGTGAAGTGAGTTTACAATTTAAAGAAAGCGTGGTCACTCCGAGTTTGAATAAGCAGAGTGGGCGCCATGTTTCGATACCGATTTACATGAATTACCTCTCTAAATAGGTTGGTGATCGCCATCATTTAATTTCTTTGGGGATGAGTTCTTGACCATTTTGATTTGGAGTCGTTGATTAATTCTTTGCGATGTGGTTGCGAAAAGGCCCGAGTTGGTTATTCTTGGAGCAATTACCACTTGAATTTCCACTTTTATATTGGTGTTCTTTGCGGGTGAGCTTATGTTGGCGGCCTCGTTCGTCGGCCTCATTTTGAAGGCGGTGGCCATGTCCTTGCTTCCAACCATATCGTGCTATATGAATTGCTTTTGCTCTACAAAGACAAAAAGTACTCGACAAGTGGGTGGCCAAGCTGTCTCGACACACAATAACTCGTACTATCGATCTGCGCGAGGCTTGCTCGGCGTTTTGTTGATAGAGGCGTTTCAGCGGTGAGGTGGTCCGATGTATGGAATATTTGAAATTCAAGGACCTTTGGGATGTAACAACCGGGAGGTTCAAGAATATACTCTATCTCATTTCAACAAACCCAGAAAATGTGAAGCTTGAACCCAAAAAGTCGAGAAACCAACATGCCGGAAGAAGCTTTGTGATGAAAAATCCATTTCGTGGATGTACTAGGAGTGATGATTTCTCGGTTGCAAACTCAATAAACCATGTGTTCTTGTTTACTTAAACAAGCGCCAAAGCTCAAAACAACCCAAATTCTTGTTGATGTTATGGTGAAGATCTTGTTGAAGACTTGAAAATGGAAATCGGATGAAGGCGGATGAAGATCCCATTGAAGGTTCAACCGGAAAACCAAAAATGGGCGGTTTAGGGGCGCCGATCTTTGGAAAAAGGCCGCCATGAAATTTCATATCTGGCGGGAAAAAAAATTTGAAAAAGTCGATTTCCCGATAGCAGACCAACTCATGATGTCAAAAATATCACCAACAAGTTTGAGAGAATTGAGCGATGGAAATCTGGCTAAAATGAGTGATTTTTCCGGTGGTTCTTGGCGTAGGAGATCAAGAACAAGATGAAGAAAATATTGTGTTTTGGGGATTATGGTGAGCTGAAGAAAGTTCGCTTACTTACCCCTGTAAGGATCAAGCCATCGTAGTTACGGAAAAATGAAGAGAGCCCCAAGGCCCCTTTTTGTAATGGAGGTGAATGTGATATTTATAGAGGCACGGAGATGGCGGTGGCGAGAGTAGGATAGGCGGCTGCTGCCATGCGACCGAGGTGAAAACCCTTGGCGAGAAGAGAGCCTACGGCTGAGAGCCGTACATGAACTTTGTTGCTTAGTTGTGTTGGGTTTGTTTGCGTTGAAGGATGGCGAGCTAGAAGGCGGCGGTCGACCCACGATGTAGTAGACTAGATGATGCATTTCACGATGTTTGTCCCCATTTCTCATGCGTTTATTGATGTTTTCATATCAATTGAGTCATTAGTTGTAGTTTCACCCAAATGTGTAGATAGTAATTATTATATAAAATGTCATATTTTGATAGTTTTGTGCGGTTATAGTAACCGGAGCGTCGTGTCGGGTTTACGCTTGGTATTTTTGTGTTGTATTGCGAGATTATAGGTTAACCAAGACCCGAGTGGCGCCACGTATTGAGGTAAACACGTCTTTTGAGAGCTAGGAGAGTGTGCCGGAAGCTAACAAGTCAAAGCGGATCAATTGTCCTTAGTATTTTTACCGTAGCCTATCTTCAACGGACATTTGACCCATCTTAGAGGCATTTTCTGGAGAATACTTCTGAATGAGAGTTGTAGATGACAAAACAAGCTTTCCAATGCAATTAGAATCACATCGATCAGACTTTAAAACTCAAGTTATGGCGATTTTCTGAAGCCGAGCGAAATCGGCGCACACCAACTTATTGTGGCGTGCCAAACGTCAACTGTAGCATTGAGAGTTCAGACCTTTTAGTGACGCACGCCAAACCTTTAGTGACGCACGCCAAAACGTCATAGGAGCAGTTTTCAGCCATATAATCCACTTTTTAGATCAAATTTCCCCAATTTTTCACCCACTAACTTCATCTTCTTCCCAAAACCTTCTTCTCCACTCTTGGTGGCACCTAACCGCCCCAAAGGGCTTTCTAGCCAAATTTTATGTAAAAATTAACTCTTGTGGCGATCGTAAGATTAAGGAGTCTTAGTTTAACTACTACCTTGTTTGGAGTTAAAATACATTAGTGTTGACTCTATTGAAGGGTTGGAGCTTAAATGAAGAACATCAATTTGAGCTCTTTGTTTGTAATTGGTAACTCTTAAACTTTACCTTGTTATTAAGTGTTCTTATGATTATGAATGTTAGCCTTGATATGTTAATGTTTGTAGTTATGAGTGGCTAGGTTAAACTAGCCAAGATTATGTTGTAGAATTAGTTTATTCTCTTATGTTGATTGGGAATGGTTATTTATGTTGTTTAGTTTCAATTGTTGTGAATCTTTTTCTACTTGCATTGTATGGTTTGCTTGTATTGGAGTAATTAACTAGTCTTAGCATTGACACATTTAAAGGAGACCGAAAGGAGATGTTGAGTGTGGGAAGAGGGTAGGAAAACCGGAAGGTAAAATTGACCTCTCGGGGGCATTCGATTTCTTATCCGGGGATAGTTGACATTGTCATTGCATTCAAAGTGCTTATCTTACCAATTCATTAGGTTTAGGGTTCTTAGACCAAGGAAGAGGTATAGAGTAGTTTCACACACTCGTGTGAGGAAACTACTAGCTTAGGAAGTGCAGCCGGTAGTGCTGCACTTGAACACTAATGGAAGGTTGGTAGGTAGTTTATTCCCGTGATGCTAGTAGATATATACTTGATCAATACATTGTCTTGGTTAGGCTTTTATCATTTATCACCCTTTGTAGTAGTAGATTTTAGATAAATTTACCTTCTTGTTGATTTGCGACTTAGATCAAGATAATAATAGCTTTTGGTGTTCAACCTCACAATCGCTCGTGGATCGACCTTGACCACTTACTAGACTACAATTGACCCCGGTACCTTGCGGTGAGATTGGACACTGAAAGTCTCGATCACCCCAGAGTGCTTTGTATCGAGCTAGTTGTTTGCTTCTTCATTCCCGTTGCCTTGGCTAATGATGAGGATCATGATAGCGTAAAGCGGGTGTAATTTGAGGACCACGTTGAATTCTTTGGGCTTATGTCTCTTTCGAGATTTGGTGGGGCTTTGCCGATTTTGGCATATCACTACCAATTAGTTTTAGTACAAAATTAAGCGCGATCTTAACAACGACCTAGACGGTAGAAACATTACAACTCAGAGAATTTGACTCAAAATCCTTGGAGAAGGATGACCTAATCTCCTATGCCGGACATTAGGATCTTTATTGACATTAAGAGACCGAACTCTACTAGACTCAACTAGAAGGGAAGTCTTGACATTGGATTGAGGGGAGCTCATAACACTCTCAGCCGATTGTCCATCTTATGTCTGGACCATGCTCCAGTGTTCCTGTTAGAAGTGGCATCCCTGTTTTCTTGTCCTTCACAACACAATAAGAGTTAGTAAACTCAATAATAACATTATTATCACAGGTAAGTTTTGAGACACTAAGCAAATTCTTAGTAATTTCTGGAACATGCAGCATAGAGTTAAGTTTTAAGGATTGTGATGAGTGTGTAGTTGGGATTTTGGACTGACCAATATGATGAATAAGGAGTTGCTCACCATTACTTACTCCAAGAGTGTCAGAACCAGCATATCCAGAACTCAAATGTAGATTGTTGAGGTCCCCTGTGATGTGATTTGTGGCTCCACTGTCCATATACCAAGCAGAATCAGAAACTGATTGTGGAGATGCAATGTGGCAAGCAGGTCTAGGGCCATTTTGATTACCAGAAGGTCTAGAATTGTGACTGTTGTGACTGTTTTGACTTGGCCCTGTGAAACTTTCATCAAATCTGTGCCAGCATTCAAGAACTGTATGACCATTTTTTCCACACAATTGACAGACACTTATATTATTGGAATTAGACCTGCCACCCCTACCACCACCTCTAGATCTTCCACCCCTGTTACCACCTCGTCCTCTATTAGACTGGAAAGGAGCCCTGTTGTCGGAAGCATGGGCACCTCAGGATACATCGTGCTGCGATTCGAGAGATATTTGAGCCAGTAGAAGAAGGATTGAAACGAGCAATCAGTCTTTCATGAGTGAGGAGTTGAGACTGAACCTCTTGCCAACTCATGGACCCAACTCTAGCTGTAATGTTAACAATAGCCGATTCATAATCTCTATCCAAACCCCCAAGCACAGCCAAGATTAATTCAGACTTAGAAATAGGGTACCCTGCTGCTAGTAACTTATCAGAATAAGACTTCATAAGGGCTAGGTAATCACTCATAGATCTACTGCCTTTTTCAGTTTTAGTAAGTGCAGTTTTATATTCAAGCATTCTTGCTTCTGAATGAGAATTAAAAAGACTTTCCAAAGTGCTCCAAATCTCAGAAGAAGTGTTACAACCAATTACCTCAGATAAGGCATGTTCAGTCATCGAACTGAGTAACCATCCCATTAAAAGTTGATTAGTGGAGTCCCATTGTTCAACTGCTGGTGCTAGATGCAGATTTGCTCCAGATGAGAGGGAAGACGGCCGAGGTACGGTACCAAACAGAAAACCTTCTAACTTGTACCCTTTAACAATAGGAAGGATAGTATACTTCCATAGCAAATAATTTTCCCGATTTAGCTTCACAGTACAAGTAGATCGAAGTAATGAGGTTGAATCTGTAGCATGCATGCTAGGAATGAGTGTGGGTAAAGGGCGAGAGGTGAAAGAACCAGTCAAGGGTGAAATCGGAGTAAGTGGTGGAGCTCCTGCAGAAAGATAACCGGAGACAGGTACGCCGGTGGTAAATAGGGGCGTTGGAATAGCAGGAAACGGAGAAAAAGGGGTGGGGCCCCATGAAAGAGAAGGAATCGCCATGGAAACAACTGAAGTAGAAATGTTAGCTATGGATGCAGCTGGAGCAGAAACATTGGCGGTTGTTATGGTGGAGCTTTCTGTGGTGGTGGTGGCCATGGTGGTCATCTCAGCCGTGGATGAAGCTGAAGACGCCATTGTACCGCTCTCGATACCAACTTAGGAAAAGCAGAAAGAAGATAGAGGAATAATAATTCATAATGATATCTGTTTTTTCATACATACATTCAATTTGCATCCAAATACATATATATGTGATATTCTTGCACAAAAGGAAACTACGTGTAATTTGACAGAGAATCTAATAACAATATATAAGATCAACTTTGGACCATTAGATCATAGACGATGTGTACACCATAGATCATGCCACATCATCAATTCTTCTTAACAGTGTTCTTCCATGATTTCTTCCTTAACATTCAACACCTCAGGAACACACAGACGTCCTCTAAACCAAAGCGAGCCATCATCTGCAACCTCAAAACCCATATCCGGCTTATCAACCGACTTTTGCTTCATCTCTTGAAGAAAAGCATCATTCAACTGCATCTCTTTAATCCTATCCAATAATGTTGGTCGAACATAAATTGCAGAAATGATGCTTCCTTGTGGAACTGGACCACAAACCTCTATCTGAAGTCGATCTAAATGCTTGATAATCTCTTCTTGGCTAGTTAAGGTCGAAAATGCCCTCCTACTTAAAGCATCTGCAACCACATTTGCCTTTCCAGGATGGTATTGAATATCAATATCATAGTCCTTGACAAACTCTATCCATCTTCTTTGCCTCATGTTCAATTCTTTCTGCGTAAAGAAGTACTTAAGACTCTGATGATCACTAAAAATCCGGGTCCGCACTCCATACAAATAGTGTCGCCAAATCTTCAAAGCAAAAACAACTGCAGCTAACTCCAAATCATGTGTAGGATAGTTTTTCTCATGAATTTTCAGTTGTCTCGAAGCATAAGATATTACTTTACCTTTCGCATCAAGACACAACCCAAACCACGACTGAGGCATCGTAAAAATATCAAACTCTTCGTAAGAAGCGGCAATGACAACACCGGAGTCAGAATTAACCTCTCTTTAAGTGTCCGAAAAGACTTTTCACAATCACCTGACCACTCGAACTTAACTCCTTTCTGAGTCAATTGAGTAAGGGGCATAGCAAGCAATGAGAAATCCTGAACGAACTTCCTGTAATAGCCTGCTAAACCCAGAAAACTACGAATCTCGGTAATCAAGTAGAGTTCAGCCACGCCACCACCGATTCAATCTTAGCTGGGTCAATCAAATTCCATCTCTGAAATGATGTGACCAAGGAAAGCAACTCGATCCAACCAAAATTCGCACTTGCTAAATTTTGCAAACAACTCTTTATCCTTTAAGGTCTGCAACACTATCCGTAGATACTTCTCGTGCTCTTGTTTATCCTTAGAATAAATTAAAATGTCATCAATGAACACAACAACAAACTGATCCAAGTAAGGGGAGAACACCCTATTCATCAAGTCCATAAAAAGTCGCAGGGCATTAGTCAAACCGAAAGGCATGACCAAGAACTCATACAACCCGTATCTAGTACTAAAAGTCATCTTAGGCACATCTGCCGGCGGATCTTCACCGATGATAGCGAACGGAGGTCAATCTTTGAAAACACCTTTGACCCTTGCAATTGATCAAACAAATCGTCTATCCGGGGAGAGGATACTTGTTCTTAATAGTCAACTTGTTTAACTCCCTATAATCCACACACATCCTCATAAGTGCCATCTTTCTTCTTTACAAACAAAGCCTTTGGTGCACCCTATGGTGAAGTACTTGGTGAATTATCTTCTTCTCAAGCATATCTGCACTGTTCTTTCAATTCTTTAAGTTCCATGAGCCATCCTATATGGTCGCCAGAGACTGGTCTTGCATCTGGAACTAGGTCAACTCAAACTCTATCTCTCGGTCGGGAGTATTCCTGGTAAATCATCTCGGGAACACTTCGGGAAAGTCCCTAACCACTGGCACATCTTCTACCTTTAACCCTTCTTTTGGCTTAGGTCCTTCTTTAGCATTCATTGCAAAAACCCAAAACATCTCGCAATCTTCCCTGAACGCATCTGCAACTTCTAATGCTGAGATGATAGGAAAATTAGGCTTGAACTCGGAAAGATTTCCATGAAATATAACTTCTGAACGCAAAGGTGAGCGAAAGGTAACTTGCTTAGCCCTACAATCGAGATGCACATAATGGCGTGTTAACCAATCCATGCCAAGTATGACATCCAGATCCATGGTATCCAAAACTATCAAATCTGCATCAGCTCTCTTCTTGCCAACTTCGATCTTACAACCACGAATAACTTCATCTACTAGCTTATTGACACCCAAAGGAGTAGAGATAACCAAAGGAGGAGAAAACATTGCCTAAATATCTTTTTTTTTTTTTAAATTGCTACACTATATAAATAGAAGGGGGGGTAGGTTCAATCCGTGGACGCGTGAATGTTTGAAATTTATAAATATTCAAATGATGCATATTTTTTTCTTGGCATGTTTTTGTACGCTTCCAACCAGTACTATGACCACATAACGAACTCATTGATTTTTTTATGATGTTCATTTACATGCTAATTACTAAACAAATAAAAGGTTTAACAGTGAATAATACTATTATTAATTAAAAACAAAACAAAATTGACTTTCAGACAAATGCATAGCCTGTAGCCTGTAGGCGGATTCATCAAGAATTTGTAAACTAGTATTTAAGATGGACAGATTATTGATATGAATCGCTCAGAGCAAGCAAAACTATATAACTAAAAGGCTGTGAGTTGTGACAATACTATTTATCAAAAGAAAAATTAATGGCAAACACCGCCGGCCGTACCTTCGTCTACATATTGTTTACCGCGCGGTATTGGTTGCTAGCTTATTCCCTATGGTGAAAGGCATGCTAGACACCAATGAAATAAAGCAAGAATGCAATTCACAACTGTCTGATGAGTGATGACCCCCAATTTCCAGATCAGGTAGACACTCTGTTATTCAGTTTACTCAACGATACCCCGAAAAAGAGTGACTGCAATGGTTATCTTAGTATTGATATAAAATCAGAATATGGTTACCCTATTGTGATTGGTGATGGGTATTGCAGTAAAGAAACCGGAAGTGAAATAACCGATGCTGAGTGTCAGACTTGTCTTCCGACTGCTTACAATTTCCTCAAGAGTTGCGATCCAAAAGCAATATCCGGAACCTCGAAACTCGTGTCTTGTAGCATGTCATACTTGCCGGGATCATGTGGCAGGGGCGCTGATGGTTGCGGAATTTCATAGTTTTACTATGCTAAGATATGCACATTATCGCTGTTTGCTTTTACTTCTGACTTTCGATTTTGGGCATGCATTTTGCTTGCTTCCTTTTTTTTTTTTTTTTTTCCCTAACAGGGCTCGATGCCTAGTCACTTGTCAGGTTATACCCTATTGTTCACCACTATGGCGATGCCTTGTTGGTATCTATTCATTAAATTGAATGTTAGATACCGTGTTTTAAATTAATTTATAATAAAGAAATCATATTGAGATATAATTCATCAAGATCTGGATGCATTGAAAATGTTTAGTTCTCAAATGTTCCTAGTCTTAGTATTAACGATAAGTAAGTAACGAGAAACAAATTCACCAAAGTGCTGGAAATATAAACTAATCATTCCCACAAATCATAAGAAACAATAATTATTGTTAAAGTAGGAATGTTAATATGATAAGTTAAAAAAAAAAAAAAATATTAAAAAAAAAAACACAGCATAAAAGGTACTCAATTCGTCAAGATCACAGTATATTACACAGGTAGGAATTTGAAGAAGATTATTTACCAGGCATCTGACATTAACTAACACGAATGCATAGCCGACGCTGTTGTACTCAGCAAGTTATAACCGGTAGCATCATTACATAATTAAGCCTGATTGATAACAAATAAGTTCAAATTTGGGAAATGCCTGGTGTCTCATTGTTATCTACATTTTGTGTCCTGCTGCTACACAGCTATACCTGCATTTCTCACATAATACAACATCTTAAGATCATCCCTTTTTGTTCTACCCGTCCTTGCTCACACCCTGCCATTTAAACAAAACAAAGATTGTCATCATTCCATGTATGATGTATGGCATATGCACTACATGTTGTATATATCGTATATAGACTCACTAATATAGATCGACATTACAAGTTTCAGCAGCATGACATAGCACCTGATGTGGCACCAAGATTGCATTTTATCGTTTAAATGGCATGCCGACTTTTGTGTTTTGATAACATGTGTTCATATTGTCGTATCTTTTGTTACGTCGTGTTTTTGGCACTTTGTAGTGTCAATCTGGTTGTGACAGTATCATTACTCTTCAGGGACAAGTAAGGCCATTTAGACCTACTTTACATAGTCTTTACCTAATAACGGGTTTTTATTACTCAAACACATAACTGAATGTTGTTCAATGCAATGATCACGCTAATGGTGGAAAAAGAAAAGGGTTAATATGAATGAAGGAAAAGAAAAGGACATACAGTCAAGAGACTGGGCAAGTTTCCGGTTCTGTGGAGACATCATATCTTTTTTCAGTTGCATCAATATATCCTCCATTGTATACTCCCTTTTCCACTCCGCAAGCATAGGAAACAGATGTACTTCAACCTAGAATACACGTTCAATTCTCTATAATAAGCTCACTGCATTTTCGTTATAGATCTAGTGAATAAATGAAATTTGTTAAACTTACCACACCAGTTTCGGGATTGACACAGGTCATGTTTATTTGAGTTTGGAATCTTACGCTTGGTGGCTTTTCTGGATAATCCTTTCCACAGAAAAGTTTCAACTGGTAGATTCGTCCTTCATGCACAGTCTGGCGCGGTTCAAAAGCTTATAAAATTAGATTTTTTTTTTTTTTTTTTTTTGAACAAGAAACTGACAAATAATAAGGATGTTAAAAATTTGCAGAAAATCGAGGTCATTAAAAGCACAACGCCCAACTTAATGTGACATCACACCTACCACAATAAATTGAATTTTTAAAAGTCGATTTATATAATATATACTCGAGTTTAAAAAGATGGCTGCCAAGTAGGTTGTGGGGGCATAGTAATTTAGTTGTTTAAAAGGTCTCAGACAAATTTTTTAAGTTTTTTCAACATGCATTTGACACACAAGAGATTCCACAAACAATAATTGCACACATTCATGCACAAGTGCCAGAGGAAAAACCAACATTTGGAGGACCAATTATAGTTCCAGTCCAAGACTGCATGTAAACATCATCGGCATCATCCATTCCGCAGCTGACAGTGCCATCTCCTATACCCTTTTCTCCTCTCTCGAGCTCTTCTAATAGTCTGAAGTTCCTGGGAACTGAAACACAACAGGTTTGTTTAGACGTATAGATTTCAAAACGTTTTGATAACGAATCTGGAGTCATAACAGATAATAATTTTGAAATACTTCTGATACACGTGGATCCATTTGTGATGTGTAATTCAACATGCCTCCAAAGAAACTACTCAAAGAGACAGTAGCATCATCAAAGTTAAAGTGTGTGTCAAACGCCGACTCATCGTTGCAACACCCTTTTCAAAAGGTCACCAGGCTAGAAGTGTAGTATGAACAAAGGACATACATGCAATTGAAATACATTGCATGTTTGATAAATAAAAAATCTAAGTACGGATGAATTCATAAGCATAACAGCAAGGCACAAAATTGCAAATCATTTGGCAAACCCACTTTATGCAAAATGACAGAGACCAGAAATTTCATGAATCGTTCTAAGATATCATTTTTCAGTTATTTTAGAAACAATTTCAGCAGGGGCAGTTCAACAGGTAGTAAGAGATTCAGTATGAATGGCCTAAACCAATCCTCTTCTTACTCTAAAGATTCTGAAATTCACAATATGATGAAAAGAATGTGACAGAATATCCATGAATTTAGTCAATTGACTAATCAAAGAAGGTTAAGAAGAACATTTTTTAGGAAGGTTAAGAAGAACAATTGGGAGATAAAGAACATGATCTAATCCCATGAAGGAAGATTGTTGGACTATTTCATCATGTCCCACGACAATAGAGGAATTGCAGATGGATAACTTCCTAAGAGACTTTACCGGGCAATTAACGTCTTTCATACAGCTCTTCTGCATCGATGCTCAAGAATCCCTTGAATCTAGACCGGAAGCACCGGAACCAGTAGTTCATGGGAAAAGAGCATTCACAGAATTGATGGCAGAAGACGAAAAATGGCACTTAAGGAGGAGATCATGCACAACTTTTAATTATATGTACAACTGGACTTATAAAATGTACCGGAGTCTCCATCACACATGGTCAATTTACGGCTAGAGGGAAGCTAAAGCATAGTAATTAACACACAACATACAAGGAAGAAGAAGTTGGATTTCAATTAATGCGGAATCAGAAAGCACCGACAGATCGTCGGATGAGTTAATCTAGTGTTCTTTTAGCCACAAATTAAAGAAAACTCAGAGCTAATATGAAAATTATTACTGTGTGGCAAGAAAAAGGAAAGAGATTAAACAAGATGGCGGAAAGATGACAAATTCATCATTAGGCAAGCCGGAAACAACAAGTGCAGCATCCGGCAAACAAGAAAAATTGACCTGCAGGGAAGACAACAGATTGTTGATGAACTAACAGAAAGGAAAATCGGGGTTGGATATGTTCAGAGGAATATCTGGTGGGGGAATCAGATTATTCTTCATTCCTAGTACATAATGCCAAAAGAAAGTGCAGATCCGTCCACAAAAACCAGAGCATATCTGGCAATGGGCTCTCAGATGACCTTACTTTGCAGAGAGAAGGACCACACAACATAGAAAATGTTGGCTCAATTTAAAAGGGAAGTACTTGACTTAGAGGATAACCTCACATAACCATTTATACAAAGAATAATGTACTTGAAAAAATATAATTAGTTTACACATCCATAAGGACAAGGGAAGACTGATGAAAGAAGATGTATGTAAAACCTTAATGGGAAATTTGATAGAATACAGCCACATGAATTAAACACAAACTCTGCCCTGCTACAGGGGAAAACAGGTCTACAAATACTTGGTCCATCACACTGAATTCAATTTCGGGGCTGAGATTTCTTTCCTTTTTGGACATTCTTGAAAAGTACATACATCCAGTATTTTAAAACCACCAACACAAGTTCATAAAAACCATCATATGCTTTTCAGAAACTAATCTGGAAGAACCTACTCCACCCACTTATCATGGTATAAAAACGAAAAAGAGGTAAATTCTAGAAAATAATAGGCCCGATATTATAACTGAAATCGCATCTAACCAAAGAATCAAAGCATCTGGCTAAATCAAAGCCTTACACCATTAAAGTAAAACATCAATGTTACCATAAACAAAATTATATGGACCAACTCATAGATTAAAGGCGCTGTCAACGAACAGAGATTTATTGGAAGTATATGGGATTGCATATGTGTTTTAGTCAATACAAGATCAACTCAATCCACTCACTGAAATCTTAACCCATTAAGATCTTGGTGTTACACCAAGCCTGCTCCGAATAGATTGGAAGAACTATGCTGATGGTACGAATCGCATCAAAATAGCATATACATATCCACCTTAGATCATGAATTACTGATTTTACAGACCAGTAGCCTCTGATAGCTCCTGACCGTCACATATTCTTGTCCCTACTTATTAGAAGACTACCAAAAACTTCAATTTTATTGCCAATCGTATCTTGACTTTAGGCAAACACTACAAGAAAAAAAAACAAATGAAAAATTCAATCTTTTCACTTAAAACTCCTAACAGTTGAAATTCCCAAATCACAAAAACAAGGATTGGTTAGAAACGAAGCTAGAAGGCACAAATTATCAAGCAAAAATCACAAGTCAACTCAAATATGAAATAGCATTAAGAATTTAAAACGTGTAATTACGACTCAAGCATGACTGAAGAAAAATATGAAAGATTAGAGCTCACCAACAACCGGTGCTGATGATCCCTCGGAGCTGATTTCTTGCTGCATTTGAACGAAAAAAAGACTGAATACCACAAAAGAATAAGCTAAAGCAAAGAACCCGCCAAAGTATTTCTCCCAACCTGACACGGAAAGAGAGGAGTGGGCCAATAGGAGTTTGGGAGTTTTTCTTTTTCCTTTTTTTTTTTGGGCTTAAAGATATGGACCGCCGCTTCTAACCATTAATATATGGGAAAATTGGCTGAATAGTATTTTCTTCTAACATTTTTGTCTATGTAGTACTCCTCAATGGGGAGTCTTAAAAAACAAATGCAAAAAAAAGATTGATTGGATAAGACAAATATACCCTCTGTTGGACCTTCACTTTACCTGTTCGTTTCGCATTCCATCAGGGACCTCTTCTCCAATTCTCCCCAAATTATTACTCCCAAAGTTACCGGAACCGCCGTTATCGCCGCTGCCGGGGTTGTTAATGTTTGACCCAGCAATAACCACAACATTGAATTCTCTACTCATAGTTGTGAAATTCTCACTTGAAGCAACTTCAGACAAAGATGATGATCGGTGGCTATGGAAGCTTTCCCATGTACGGTTGTTGCGGTTGATGGTGAATTGCGGCGGCGGTGGAGTTAAAGCATGGATTTCTCTGATTTCTTCTTCTTCCTCTTCTGGGTTTTCACCATTTTCTTTTTCACTTTGACGAAAACGCATGAGAAGACCCAATACCCCCTCCCCTCCCTTGTCTTTCATAGCCATATCCTAGATGAAATTCTAAATCCAACGGAACTAGCAAAAGAGCAGCAGGAGCAATTTTGCAATATAGCTAGCAGTTAAATCAAAAGCAGAAATTATCTACTCTATAATTATTGGATGAGCTATCAAGGCATGATGATCAAGATGAGCTCATTGACACACACATCAAACACCTAGAAGTGTGAAGTTAGTTAGAGCGGTTGTGAAGTTAGTTATAACCGCCTCTTACTTCATCAACACCAAAACTGAGTCTATAAATATCTTAGAGTAGCAATAGATTAGTTCTTAAGCTTTACATTCTGCAAAACAGTTTGGTTATACTTCCAGTTTTCCATTTTACTGTAAAACACCATCAAGATGATGAACACCATTGGAATAATAATTTTTCTTCGATTATTCTTCTTCATGTTTTGATTCATCAATTCTTCATGGTATCAGAGCAACAAAGCTCGTAGTAGCAGTTTCTTTGCGCTTTATCTCTGATTTCTTGGAGGTTTCGTTTCCAGTTTGTTGGAAGCCTCTGTTTTCTGTTTTTTTTGGTTTCTTTGTACCTGTTCTTGGAGTTATGGCCATGGATGCAGCTCAGAATCAGGTGATATTGCCAAGCAATCCGTTGTATATTCATCCAAGTGAAAATCCTTCACTTGTCTTGGTTCATCCTCCATTGAATAACAAGAATTTCCATCATTGGAGTTGGTCGATGAAGAGTCAATTGATTACAAAGAACAAACTTGGTTTCATCGATGGTACGTTGCCTAAGCCTGATTCGAATGATCCAAATCATCAGGTATGGCAACAATGTAATGCTTTTGTCAGTGCTTGGTTAGTTAATGCTGTTATTCCTTCGATTGCACAGAGTATTATGTTCAAATCCACAGCTAGGGACATTTGGTTAGATCTTGAGTCCAGGTTTTCCAGATTAGATGTTTTTCGTGTTTCTGATTTGTTAGAGGAAGTACATACTGTGAAGCAAGGAGAACTTGATGTCACTAGCTATTTTACTAAGGTCAAAACGCTGTGGGATGAGATTGATCTTATGAGACCTACACCGGTTTGTAAGTGTGAGCCTAGATGTACTTGTGATGTTCTTAAGATTTTCTTTGGATATCACGAGAAGCGAAAAGGTTGTGAGATTCTTGAAAGGTTTAAATCTCGAGTTTTCCCAAGTTATGACACGAGCACGCTTGATTGCAAACTGCTGTGCGGATCTTCACACTGTTTTTGCCATGGCTTTAAAACTTGAGGCACAGAAAGACTATGTTTCCAGTCATCCTGTTCAGGCTCAGGTCTTCTATAATAGGTCCTTTGGTCAATCTGGTAATGGTTCTTCTCAAACTCAGACACAGCAAGCACAGAGGCCTTACACAAGTTCTGGCAATAGCAATTTCAAGAAGGGAAATCCTAGTCAAGATAGGAGGAAACTTCAGTGCACTTTCTGTGGTTTTACTGGCATACTGTGGACAAGTGTTACAAGAAACATGGATTCCCACCTGGTTTTAAACCAAGAGGCAGAGTCAATATGGTGGATTCCACATCTGGTTCTGGGAATGATAGTATCATTGGTTCTGGTTTGGATGTTAATACTAATCATGTACCTTCTGCTTCAGATGATGAGTCATTTACTTTGAATAAGGCTCAGTACAATCAGCTTATCAGGCTGCTGGACACAAACAAATCAGAGAGATTTGATCATATGGCCAACCAAGCAACTGTTTTGAGTGCCAACTTTATGCCTGCATCTGATACAGCAGGTATGCCTAAATCTGCTATATCCTGGATCATAGATTCAGGAGCCACTGATCATATTGTTAATAGGTTAGACATTCTTGCCAATGCAAGGCCTATTAGCAATATGAAGGTTGGCCTACCTAATGGTTCTCTTGTTGCGTTGTCATATGAGGTCGTTTCGAGATGCAATGGTTTGATATTGGTGATGTTTTGTGTATACGATTTTACATTCAACTTAATATCTTTGGCTAAGCTAATCGCTAATCCAGATCTTTCTATAGTTTTTGTGCTTAATAAATGCTTGATTCGGGACAAGAGACTTGGGAGTCCTGATTGGATCGCCTAGCAAATCAAGAGGATTGTATGTTACGGATAGCCCTCCCACTCCCTTTTGATCTATACATTTTTCTCACAAAGTTGTCTTTGTTCAAAATAAGATAGATAGTAGTGATCTTTGGCATTATAGACTAGGGCATCTTTCTCATAAAAGATTGTATGACTTACATCTTGTTTCTCATTTCGATTCTGTAAACAATATCTGTCACATTTGTCATTTAGCAAAACAGAAAAGAAGTTCTTTTCCTTTAAGTGTTTCTTCTGTTAATGGTGTTTTTAATTTGATACACATTGATATCTGGGGTCCTACAGTAGCACTGTGATTGTTCATGCTGCATCTATTTCCTTACTATTGTTGATGATTACTCTAGATTCACTTGGATTTTCTTAATGAAGTGCAAGTCAGAAGCTAGAGATCTAGTTAAGTCTTTCTGTCAATTTGTTTTTGTGCAGTTTAATACACATGTTAAAGTCATAAGAACAGATAATGGCTATGAATTTGACATGCCAGATTTCTATAAAGAAAAGGGCATAATTCACCAAACATCTTGTGTTGATACTCCTCAACAAAATGGAATTGTTGAAAGAAAGCATCAACACATTCTCAATGTTGGGAGAGCCTTAAAATTTCAGTCTAATGTCCCTTTAAAATACTGGGGGTATTGTGTTACTCATGCTGTGACCTTGATCAACATGACACCATCTCCAGTAATAGGAAATAAGACACCATACCAACTGCTCTATGGTAAAGAACCAGTGTATAATGATTTAAAAGTGTGGTTGCCTTGTATTTGCATCTACTCCCACTCATAATAGGTCTAAGTTTGATCCTAGGGCTAGAGAATGCATATATCTTGGTGTCCCACAATATACTAAAGGACGTATTTTGCTTGACAAGTCCACTAGGAACATATTTGTCTCTAGGGATGTGAAGTTTTATGAAACTGTTTTTCCTTTACAAACTATAGACACAGGTACTTCAAGTGATTCTGTGCCCTTACCAGTGCCTTATGCATCAAGCATGGATGATTCCATACCTGCACCTGATGCTGCTGATAGTTCTTCAAATCCTGATGGAGATATGAATGATAATCCCGCTTTTTGATCATCGATCATTCTACACAACAACCAATACAGCAACAGCCACCAGTGAGGAGATCTACAAGGACCAGATATCAACCCTCATACTTAACAGAATTCATCTGTCCAAAGGCAAAGTCCAAACATACAATCAACAATGTCTTAACCTATCAACATTTAACAAATAGCTACAAGAACTTTGTCTGTTTAACAGATGCTATCACAGAACCAAAGACTTACAACCAAGCAGTTAAGCATGAGTGCTGGAAGGAAGCAATGCAGAAGGAGCTGGATGCCCTACAAGCAACAAATACATGGAAAGTTGTCACTTTACCTGCTGGAAAAAGGAAGATAGGATGCAAGTGGGTATATAAGGTCAAGTATCATGCAGATGGCTCAATTGAGAGGTACAAAGCAAGATTGGTTGCTAAAGGCTATACACAGACATATGGAATAGATTATGAAGAGACTTTTTCACCTGTTGCCAAAGTCACCACAATCAGAACACTGCTAGCCCTAGTTGCATCAAAGAACTGGAACATCCACGGATGGATGTAAACAATGCCTTCCTCCAGTGGTGATCTTGAGGAGGAAGTCTACATGGACCTACCACTAGGGTTTCATTCTAATATACCTAATCCAAAGATGTAAACTCACTAAGTCTCTATATGGCCTAAAACAAAGCTAGTAGACAATGGAACACAAAACTCACCTCTCACGACAGATATGGGTTTCAAACAGTCCAAGCATGATCATAGTTTGTTTACTAAAGGAGAAGCAGACACTTTTATAGCACTACTGGTTTATGTGGATGACATTATAGCTACAAGTGCATCCATGACAGCAATCAATGAGGTCAAGCAGGTGCTACACAGTAGATTCCAGATCAAGGATATTGGAGCATTGAGATATTTCTTAGGGGTTGAGGTAGCAAGAACAGACAAAGGTATTTCCATTAATCAAAGGAAGTATGCATTAAACTTACTAGAAGAATATGGTTTTACAGAAGCAAAACCAGTAAATACACCACTCAACTCCAAACAAAAGTTAGCTGCAGGAGATTCTCGAATTATTATCGACAACACAAAGATACTGAACCCTAGTAGGAAAACTCATATACTTATCATTCACTGTGCCATACATCACTTTTGCAAGATCTGACAATTAAGTCAATATCTGTCAAAACCTCTTGTTAATCATATGCAAGTCGCACACACAGAGATCTTTGAGATATATTAAAAGAAACCCCGCTTTCAAGGCTTATTCTTTCCAAACCAAACAAATGCAGACTAGAATTAAAAGGATACAGATTCAGACAAGGGGTGTGAAGACTCAGAAAATCTATTTACGGATATATCATGTTTCTAGAGGCGCTCTCTGTTTCATGGAAAGCAAAGAAAGCAGATAACGAGAGCAAAAAGCTCCTCGTAAGCGAGAATATAGGGCAATGGCAACAACCACATGTGAATTCTGATGGCTAGTGTATATCATGAAAGACCTCTGATTCGGTTCCATTACCAATCCCTCTTTGTTTTGTGACAATGCAAGTGCAATACACATTGCCAAGAATCCTATTTTTCATGAAAGGACAAAGCATATTGAATTGGATTGCCATATTACAAGAGACAAGGTTCAGTCAGGGTTCTTAAAACTAATGCCAGTCAGAACAAACTCACAACTAGCAGATATTCTTACAAAAGCATTAGATGCACCTTTGTTTCACTACTTTCTCAGCAAGATAGGAACTCATTCTCTGTTTTTACCAACAGTGACACCTGATAGTTCATTGGATAAGCTATCAAGGCATGATGATAAAGATGTCCAAGCCTCACACAATTCAGCTTGAGGGGGGGTATTGGATGAGCTATCAAGGCATGATGATCAAGATGAGCTCATTGACACACACATCAAACACCTAGAAGTGTGAAGTTAGTTAGAGCGGTTGTGAAGTTAGTTATAACCGCCTCTTACTTCATCAACACCAAAACTGAGTCTATAAATATCTTAGAGTAGCAATAGATTAGTTCTTAAGCTTTACATTCTGCAAAACAGTTTGGTTATACTTCCAGTTTTCCATTTTACTGTAAAACACCATCAAGATGATGAACACCATTGGAATAATAATTTTTCTTCGATTATTCTTCTTCATGTTTTGATTCATCAATTCTTCAATAATTAACAGCAAAGCTATATCACAAACTGCTAAATTACAAAAAGCTAATTAGCACAGATCATCAACCCAAATCGATAACCAACATCGTCAATCCCATTTCCTGATTTTTAAGCATATTTTCAGTTTTTCTTTCTTGTACATGAACTTTTAAAGGTTTTTTTTTGTTGAGAAATTTAATTATTTTTTAACTGGGGAATATCTCTCTTGGCATAATTAAAGTATTTTTTCAGGGGAAGCATAATTAAAGTATATTAGCCTCTGGTATAAAGTGAAACCAAAAAAAAATTGAGAATTGCTTATGCCACAATAAATTTGTAAAACAAAGTGTCATAACAACTTTTTCTACCATTGATTTTTATGAGATCTATTTGAATCAATTAGTCTCACATCATAATCAGTCCAAAAATGTATTGTGGCATTTGTTGTGCACATTTGTTGGCATTATCACTGCTAAAAAAAACAGTTTACGGGTGTTTTTTTTTTTTTTAGAACTGTGAATCGGTTATTAATACGGAGTAATATGTTTTTTTCCCCGGATAATTTTAATTGATATTTTAATATTTTATAATATCGAATATTTTAATTTAGGTGAAAGACAACGCTATAATCTAAATTAGAAATAATTATATTATCTTTTTTTTTTGAAGAAAAAATAAGTTGACGATGGTATTAATAGACCTGGCCACGTGTCACATTTACAACATCCAAAGGTTAATGAAGAAAGACAGGAGGGAAACTTGAAGGGCCAGGAGCCCTCCAATATTAAGACCTTACCCCAGGAGGGAGGTCTGCCCATCACTGTCGCTATATCGATCTTGTAAGCAGCTCGGCCCAGTCGGGAGGTAGGACTCGTGACTCAGGTCGAGACGACCTGGGGAGCCCACCAAAAGCCGACTGGCTCTTTCCTTAAGTGGTAAATAACACATGTGCCTATATTATAGGAGAATCCCTGGATCACCGGAAGGAAATCCCATAATTCGAATATAATCATAATCATCTCTTGTCAGAGATAAACACGTGATGATCCTTAGGGTTTAAGGATTCTACGACTTGTTTGACAAGAAAAGAGGTGAGACGCCTCCCTATATAATTAGCCCTAAGGAACTACGAGGGACTTGATTCCAATTTCTCCATTGGATACGTAGGCAACTTGAGAGAAACTAACTCTCAGGCTCAGTCTTAATCTTACACAAATCACGATCCCCATTGTCTTTGTTCTTGTTTGAATCGTCCTAGAGGTTATTCGGACCTGTAGGTGATTTCCAACATCATCAATTGGCGCTAGAAGGAGGGCCCCTCTTTTGATAACGATTCAATCAAGAAACAATGATGGTGCCACCAAAAAATACCGGAAAAAGGACCCAAACAGCGGTAGCTAGGGATGTTGGAGACATAGACCCAACGGCTACTGCTAGCCAGCCACAAACCAATCCGGAGGAAACATTGGCAGATCCAGCACAGCAGGCCTTGCTGGAGGCGTTGCGTAATTTGGACGTACCAGCGTTCAAAAGTGTACTAGGTTTGGCCCTAAAAGGGCGAGAAGAAGAAGCTCCACAAAACGTGGACCCAAAAGATAACCCGGAAAATAAAGAGGACAGATGAGAAACTCTCTCCTCTACCTCTCATACGCAGCACAGACAGGTTAAGGCTCAGGCCCAGGAGGCTGCCAGGGCGGAACTAGACGGGATCCTGGGAAAGAAAACGGACGATCTCTCTATCGAATCACCGTTCTCAGAGCAGATTTTGAACTACCCACGTCCAGAGAGATTTAAGATCCCAAAACTAGAAGCATATGATGGGACGAAAGATCCCCAGGACCACCTCTTTCAGTACCTAACGCCCATGAATTTAGACTGTGCACCCGAAGAGATGAAGTGCAAAGCCTTCCCGGCCTTACTTACGGGCAGGGCTCGTGAGTGGTTCCGGAAATTACCACCTCGGTCCATCGAGAATTTTGAAACCCTGGTAAGAAGGAATGTCACGTACCTCCTCACCATTCGTCAGAAGAAAGAAGAAACAGTGCTGCAGTACCTGAAAAGATTCAACGAGGAATCTAGGCAGGTCGGGAATGCAGAGGAACACCTCCTGATCACCTCCTTCGTAGCAGGTCTACGAGAGGGTAGATTGTATGCAAAGCTCAATGGTCGACTTCCAAAGTCAATGGATGAATGCATGGATCTGGCCTACAAACATTGTCAGGGTGAGGAGGCCAACCGCCTAAAGAGGGAATCGAAAGCTCCCAAGAAAGAGAGGTCGGATGACAGGTCTGAAAGAAAGCGTAAACCAGTATGAGACCGAGTGGCTGCACCTGTAACAGACCGGCTCGGGAAGAAAGGCGCCCTTCAGGAAAGGGATATTATCCCTTTAAACAGATCACGCGAGCAGGTTCTCGCCATAATGCAAAGGAAAGGCATTGCCCGCACTCCACCTCCTATGAAGGGTCCCCGGGAAAAAAGGGATCAGACCAAATACTGTAAGTTTCATGAAGACATTGGTCACGACTCAGAGCAGTGCCGAGATTTACAGAGAGAGATCGACGCTGCTGTTATGGAAGGGAAGCTCGACGAGGTCATAGATAGGTCCCGTAACCCAGAACCCCGGGGAAGACGGGAGTACAAGAGGAGAGATTTCGGTCATGACCGAAAGGATGATTACAGACGAAGGAGGGATCCATCCCCAGGACCTGAGGGGCAGCCAGATAATCGCCCTATCAATACCATTAATACCATCTCAGGCGGTCCGAGTACATCGTCCCGACCTGAGGAGCAAAGTGGGCAACTGGGCAGCCAAAATTAACTCAGAAGAATACTTTTTCTCCCTGATATACACTCCGCTTTTGCGAATGTCGTCTAGAAGTTTCCTATCCACGTCAGTTGGCCGGGGATCGCTGTCCAGATCCGAGGAGTTCCACTTACCCAGGTTCCGAGTCACCTCGGGACAGATAAAAAAGAATCTGGTTTTCCAACCTTTGTACGAAGTCTCCCCTGGCTCCGTGAATTGAACGTCAGGCATGAAATCCTCCCGATGTGGGAAGCAGTAGTACCCAGCCTGTCCCGGCACCTGTTTACGCTAAAAGAACAGGCGAAATGTTTGGACCTTGAAGGGGATGCAGGCACATCTACACCAAATGGCGAAACCCACTATCGCCCTTATTCCATTAGGCACGATCTGGGCCAACCCTAGATCGTAATGCTCAGAGGCAGCTAAACGGCCGGACAGATCGGAAACCTTAAACCGCATAAAAGTCGCTCTCTCTGTAGGCGGCGCAGTACCGGCCGGAGCTTGATAGGCATAAACACCAGGAGCCGGGATAGTAGGTTTGAAAAGCGGGTTCACCAGGTTATATTGCTTACAAATACGGGTCAAATCCGCTGCAGTTAGCTTGGTATCAATACCATCACAGGCAGCCTGTGATTTTAGAGCCATGAATGCCTTAAGGGTAAGGACGAATCTAGAAGATGAGGAAGAAGGGGGAGGATTGAAAAAGGTGAGGGCAGGCCTCTCGAAATTAACTCCAGTGGGGGCACTTACTTCTTCTAATTCTGGCTCCGATTCAAATAAGGCCTCAATGGAACTATCAGTAAGGATTACAGTTTCACTCATTAACAACAGAAAAGACTTAGAAGAGTAAGAGAAGAGAGAGAGCTTACTTGAAAAGATAGATCGGAGAAATGGAAGGATGGAATGGCAATCGTCCCGGCTTCACGCTTGATTTAAGGAAGTGATAACTGAAAAGACGTGATGAGACTGGGGAGTTATAAACCCAAAGATAAGTCTTGGTGAAACCGCCCCATTATTACGTTAAAAACGCCTCGTTTCGTGACTTGCCGTGGCGACCTAAAGCGATGGTAGAGACACGTGTCAGGACAGGCCTGTAATCTTGGAACATCCAGGATTGGTCTCAGGTCCGCCCAGCTCCTAGGTAGTCTGGCCAGACCTGGGGGGCTTATGACGATGGTATTAATAGACCTGGCCACGTGTCACCTTTACAACATCCAAAGGTTAATGAAGAAAGACAGGAGGGAAACTTGAAGGGCCAGGAGCCCTCCAATATTAAGACCTTACCCCGGGAGGGAGGTCTGCCCATCACCTGTCTGGCTATCGCATCAGAGCGCGACTCGGCCAGTCGGGAGGTAGGACTCGTGACTCAGGTCGAGACGACCTGGGGAGCCCACCAAAAGCCGACTGGCTCTTTCCTTAAGTGGTAAATAACACATGTGCCTATATTATAGGAGAATCCCTGGATCACCGGAAGGAAATCCCATAATTCGAATATAATCATAATCATCTCTTGTCAGAGATAAACACGTGATGATCCTTAGGGTTTAAGGATTCTACGACTTGTTTGACAAGAAAAGAGGTGAGACGCCTCCCTATATAATTAGCCCTAAGGAACTACGAGGGACTTGATTCCAATTTCTCCATTGGATACGTAGGCAACTTGAGAGAAACTAACTCTCAGGATCATTCTTAATCTTACACAAATCACGATTCCCATTGTCTTTGTTCTTGTTTGAATCGTCCTAGAGGTTATTCGGACCTGTAGGTGATTTCCAACATCATCATAAGTATATCCTCTTAAAAAATTTATAAAAGGACAAAAATATTTTAAAATATAAAACATCTCATTCGCATGTTGTAGATTGAGATGGAAAATTGTACAATTTTTATCTTATCCACTATTTTTAAATATCTCACTTTATAACTCTAAAAATGATTTTCTCAAAAATAAATAAACAAATAAACACTCTTTGTGTCCTCATTACACACCGATGTTATTAGACCAAATCGGATTCCGTAAGATGGTATGATCAGTACGTTGTGTTACTATACAGATCCATTGTTCATGTTTTTAAATGGCTAAGAATGATCTTTAAGCCAATTTTAGTGCAATAGGTGGCAGGTTCATTGTATAAGCATACCATCATTCCATTGAAAAATAAGTTTGTTTGGTCATGTGTTTATTTGGGTTTATTTTTATTCAGAGAATAAATGAATTTTGGTTGAAAATATGTTTAGATTACATCGGATTTTGTGTTGGAAAAAGTGAATAAAACTTCACTTTGATGCTTAATCACTTATAATTTTCATTAAACACTATAATAAGTTTAAATAAAACTTCAATTTGATGCTTAATCACTTATAATCATCATTAAACACTAATAATAACCATTAAACATTGTAATAAACTAAATGAACTTCAATTTGATGTTCAGTCACTTATAATCATTATTAAACTCTATAATAAGCTAAAATGAACAAATTTGATATTCAATCACTTATAATCATCATTAAACACTATACTAACCTTAATTGAACATCAATTTGATGTTTAATCACTTATAACCATCATAAAACACTATAATAAGCTTAAATGAACTTCAATTTGATGTTCAATCGCTTTTAACCATCATTAAACACTATGACAAGCTTAAAGGAACCTCAGTTTGATGTTTAATAATTTTTTTAGGGCTGATGTTCAATCATTTTTAACCGTCATTAAACACTATAACAAGCTTAAAAGAACTTCAATTTGATGTTCAATCATTTATAATCATCATAAAATAGTATAATAGGTTTAAATGAACTTCAATTTGATGTTCAGTCACTTATAAGTATCATTATACACTTAATAAACTTCAATATCATTTTCCGTCACTTATAATCATCATAAAACACTATAATGAACTTCAATTTAATGTTGAATCACTTATAATCATCATTAAACACTATAATAATATTAAACGAACTTTAATTTGATGTTCAATAACTTAAATCATTATTAAACTCTATAATAAGCTAAAATGAACATCAATTTGATATTCAATGGCTTATAATCATCATTAAACACTATACTAACCTTAAATGAACATCAATTTGATGTTTAATCACTTATAACCATCACAAAACACTATAATAAGCTTAAACGGGCTTCAATTTTATGTTCAATCACTTATAATCATCATGAAACACTATAATAAACTTAAATGAACTTTATTTGATGCTCAATCACTTATAATAATCATAAAACACTATAATAACCTCAAACGAACTTTAATTTGATGTTTGATCACTTATAATCATCATAAAACACTATAATGAACTTCAATTTAATGTTCAATCACTTATAATCATCATTAAACACTATACTAAAATTAAACGAACTTCAATTTGATTTCAGTCACTTATAATAATCATTAAACTCTATAATAACCTAGAGTGAACATTGATTTGATGTTTAATCATTATAATCATCATAAAACACTATAATGAACTTCAATTTGATGTTCAATCGCTTATAATCATTATTAAACACTATAAACTTAAATGAACTTCAATTTAATGTTCAATCACTTATAATCATCATTAAACACTATAATAAGTTTAAACGAACTTCTATTGATTTCAGTCACTTATAATAATCATTAAACACTATAATAACCTTGAGTGACGTTGATTTGATGTTTAATCATTACAATCATCATAAAACACTATAATGAACTTAAATGAAATTTAATTTGATGTTCAGTCACTTATAATCATCATTAAACACTCTAATAAACTTAAACGGACTTCAAATTGATGTTCAATCGCTCATAATCATCATTAAACACTATAATAAACGTAAACGGGCTTCAACTTGATGTTCAATAGCTTATAATTATCATTAAACACTATAATAAGCTTAAACAGACTTCAATTTGATGATCAATCACTTATAATCACCATTAAACACTACAATAAGCTTAAATGGACTTTAATTGGATGCTCAATCACATATAATAATCATTAATACTATAATAAACTTAAACGAACTTAAATTTGTAGTTCTATCACTTATAATCATCATAAACCAATATAATAAAGTTAAATGAATTTCAATTTAATGTTCAGTCGCTTATAATCATCATTAGACACCATAATAAGATTAAACGAACTTCGATTTGATTTCAATCACTTATAATAATCATTAAACACTATAATAACTTTAAGTGAACATTAATTTGGTGTTTAATCACTTATAATCATCATAAAACACTAGAATGAACTTAAATGAACTTCAATTTGATGTTCAATCGCTTATAATCATCATCAAACATCATAATAAGCTTAAACGGACTTGATTTTGATGTAAAATCGCTTATAATCATCATTAAACAATATAATAAGTTTAGATGAACTGTAATTTGAAATTCACTCACGTATAATAATCATTAAACCCTATAATAACCTTAAACGAACTTTGATTTGATGTTCGTTCACTTATAATAATCTTAAATGAAAATCCATTTGATGTTCGACCACTTATGATAATCTTAAATAAAAATCTGTTTGATGTTTAACCAATTATAACCATCATAAAACACTATAATACACTTAAATTAACTTTAATTTAATATTCAATCACTTATCTTTATTTTCGGTCACTTATTATCATCTTTAAACACTATATAGAACACATATATATATTAAAGGAAGATGATTTAGGCACTCACATTTATCCATACAAATTATACACCCAACACTTTATAATCATACATTTTAATTTTTATTAGAAAAACAAAAATAACACAAAAATTCTGGACCACATATCTCAAATTTCAGGGGACAAAGGCACAGAAATTCTGTGTCTTTATCATTTTCCTATATTAAAAAGACATTAATAAATTTTCTAAAATAATAAATAAATAAAATAAAATAAAAAACCCTAAAATCCACTTTATTATACAAAATAAATAAACATGACACACAATTTGAAAATTTTGTAGAAATAACAAAATAATTTCTGATGGATCAAAATACCCTTTGACGAAGTCGGATTTCTCCAACAGATATATTCGGGTTTCCGGATCTAATGATAGCTTTCCGGTCACCGGTGAAGACCAAAGAAAGGGATAGTGAATTTTGCTATAATATGACCGAACATGAGTTGTTCTTAGGCTGCCTACGTATCCAATTGAATGTAATTGGAATCAAGTCGGCCGTAGTTCTGGAAGGAGTTTACATAGGAAGTCTCAACCCTAATTTCCCCCTTATCCTCCAAGGATTTGGTTATATTTGAATTAACGGGGATCAACACGGATCCCTGACATTCAGGAGAGAATATCTCCTTCGCAGTTAATATTGAATCAAAGCCTTTATGAGGCTAGATTAATTTCCCACGTTTACCTTTAGATCGTGTGTGTAACTGATTGAGTGCTCGGGCCTACTTGGCCGAGTCTATGTGGTCATGCTGTGCATACAATAAGGACCAGACCGACCTGCGGTGATCAGGAGATAACTTACCCCATATGGTCGTCAAGAGAGGTGTGTCGGACCCCAAGCCACTGGTCGGGAGTCTCACGACCACGTGTCTAAATGCAAGTGGTTGTGATCATGACACGTGGCCCTAGCCGAGCCGACCATCGTCATAACCCAGATCGACTAGGGCCTCTAGGCCAAGTCGATCTGTCACTGACCTATTTTGGCCAGGGGTGAGAGGATCTGCCTAAAGAGGCCGAGCAGGTAGTGCTGGGACACGCGTCCAAGGTGTTACTGCACTCGTCATAATTAGCACGGGAAACGAAGCGTCAAATCTTCTGTCATAAAGTAGATCACTAACCGATGCGTCGATTGGGGTTATAACCCAATCCCTCAAACGTCACTTCTTCATTATTGTTGCCGTTCTCAAACCCAAGCCCGGTGCAAACTGAAGCCTTTCTTCTCCTTCCTTTCTACAAGTAAGTATCCGTCTTTCATCTGGCATTTCTTTTTTTTTTCTTTGAATTCCGGAATTTATGAGGGTGAGATATTCTACTCCATCTGACAACTCTGTAGATAAAGAACTAAGCTTTGAGTCTTCATTCATTATTGAAACTAAGGAGGTGACTTCTAACCCAACCCATTGTCCTTCGTCTTATCCAGCCATTTCTCAGGCCATTATTCGTCAGCACCGCCTTATATCAGGGCTTGTTCCCAGGCACACTATACATTCAACCACTAGGGATTCTGCACTTGTGAGGCGCCTTAAAGCAGTTGCTGCCACTAAATCCATTATGGGTAGTTTTGGTATCGAATCTATCATCACCCAGCACACCATCGATTATCTTTGTAACCAGTATAGTATAGATGCCCTTAGGTTTGCCCCTTAAATTCTGATAAGTCCTCCATCTAGGACAGACGCCCGCGTCGTCGGCCGATATGCTTCAGAGCCTCATGCTGATTACTGCGCCGTGTACAAGGAGCAATTTGATTACGGCATGCGGCTTCCCCTTTGTCCGGCCGTAGTGGCTACCCTTCGCTATTATCATCTAGGGATTGCCCAGATCGCTCCAAATGGGGTCAGGGCAATCGTAGGTTTTGCCATCTGGTGTAGATTAATGCGGACCAGGTTCTCTGTGGAGCTATTTAGGACATTCTATCGGCGCTCAAAGGTTCCATCCTCCCTCGGATGGTACTATTTTCTCCGCCGTCCAGGCCCTCTGGCGGACATACCCATACAGCACAAAGGAAAGACCTATTTTAAAAGGTGGAATGAGAGGTTCTTCTTTGTTCGTCATGAGGGAGAGCCCGGTTAGGGCGCTGGAACTCCGCCACTTTAGAGAAAGATGAGGCTCCTGACTCTGCTGACCTGGAGAATTGGTTTCGTGTTATTAAGGAGCTAAACATCTCTATAAACAGCGTGAACTATATACCTCCGAGCTTATCAATCGGGCTCGTCTTCAGGATGCTGGGCCCGAGCCCTACGTGCCCCTTTCAGAGCATGACGAGAAATCTTGTAGGAATGCCTTATTATAACTGTTGATTTACTTCTGTCCTTGTATAATTTTATTGTGCATCTTACTCTTTGCTTTACATGTGTAGTGGACGATTTAGCGTATCTGTTGTCTAGAGCTGGAGCCGGAGCTGACGACGATCAGCATGAGGAGGAAGCCCCTGCAGATCTTACAGCTTAAACGGATCATGAGCCCTTGACGACCCGAACATCAGGCTCGGTACTCAATTTTGAAACTGTTCGGTCCTTGACTGAACATCCTGTTGATGCTGTGATCAGTCCTCTGGATCATGAGGAAGAACGTGCGGGCGCCTCAGACCCTCCGTCTGATCAGGAAGAGACCTCTGACCTCATCCCGCTGCGCCGACCAGAGCAGGGGGTCCCTCAGACTTCAAGGGAGCCAACCTGCAAGAGAGGGCGCTCAAGCCTACTGACGATCGGCACAGATAGAGGCGAGCAGGGTGAAGCCTCTACAATCCAAGCTGTGCTCCAGGCTATGTCCATTGTGGACCTGGCTGAGATGGTAAGAGTTGTTATGTCTTAGATTTTTTGTTATTACTTTCCCATATTAAACCCAATCTCCTGGTCTTACTCTGGCAGGGTGCCCGGATCGGGCAGGAAGTGTTTGGTCGCCTGGCCAAATTTAAAGCTGTTGCCGACGAGCATGAGAAAACAGTGGCTGTGCTGAAAGCGTCAAAGAAGAAGTATAAGGACTTGTATGAGTCCAAAAGAATAGGCATGTTTGACCTCAAGAAGCAACATGCACTGGAGATACAGACTCTGCGAGCGACGCATACCAAGGAGGTGCAAGCTCTGAAGGCTCAACGGGCAATAGAGGCAGCTGAGAGGGCGAGGGTCGAAGAGAGTTTGAACGAGGCACGATCTTCCCGAAGTGCTCTAGAGAAGTCTATCCCCGCACTTGTTGCTAAAGGCATTCGGGAGTATTATAGTGCTGCTCATTTTGATGGGGCCCTCTCTGCCCTCTTTGTCCCTATCATCAACCACGGATACTCGATGGGGATCGACGACGCACGGGCTCAAGCTAATAGTCTTGACCTGTCGAATCTGAAGAATGCATGCATGTATAAGCCTGGCATGGGACAGGCTTACAACAACCGTCTTCGGGAACTTAAATCAGGGGTCGATATTGTTCAGAAATATCATGCTCTCCCCTATCCAAGCCGGCCGCTCACGCGTCCTCTGTACCTCTAGAGGAAAATGTCTCGGTTGATGATGCCCAACCCAAGTCTATTTAGCTATGCTGCTTTTGTGACCTGCTCTACGGTCCTTTATCCTGTAAAACTTTTAAAATTTTTAATATTTATGGAGGAATATTTACCTTGCCTTTCTTTATTTTATTTTATTTCCTTCTGTTTTGGAGTATTCTCCTATTCTCTTCCCCCCAAGCATGGTATGTCAACTTTTGACAGGGTATGCTTGAGAGTTAGGCCGAAACATACATTTTATGTAGTTTGTGCTCAGTCTATGAGCTTGTCTGACAGTGTAAGTAACTTATGGCGCTCGGCATTTGAGCCAACGCTGATTTGCGGTATAGATTAGCGCTCAGTCTCTGAGCTAATTCTGCTCTTGTAGTTAAATTCGTTCGATGCTCAGTCTCTGAGCTAAGTCTGCCCTTGCAGTTTCAGTTATTCGATGCTCATTCTCTGAGCTAAGTCTGCTCTTGTAGTTTCAGTTATTCGATGCTCAGTCTCTGAGCTAAGTCTGCTCTTGCAGTTTAATTTGTTTTTGGAAAACATACATGTAAATACAATGTAAGAAAACGCGAATCTTATTAAGTAAATAAATGGTCGCCAAGGCAACTTATTAAACACATTCCATATTGTAAATAATTTAAAAGAGAGAGAACGATAGATAGCCTAGAACCTGTCTTAGGCGTAGAATCTTCTTAGGTTGGCCGCGTTCCAACTTCATGGAATGGTCTTTCCTTGAGCGTTTGCCAACTGGTATGCACCTTTTCCATGCACTTTGATGACTTTGTAAGGGCTTTCCCAATTTGGTCTTAGTTTACCCTGAGGGTCTTGCCGGCTGATTTCGTTCTTTCAGAGAACCAAGTCCCCTACTTTAAAGTACGAGTTTTTTACCCTAGCATTGTAGTATTGTGCTATCTGTTGCTTATATTTGGCCATCCTTATAAATGCTATGTCACGATTTTCTTCTAACTCATCTTTCAAATGTCTGAGCTCTGTCTCTTGATCAATCTGGCCGTAGAGCTCTACTTTGGGTGAGGGGGGTCCAATTTCTGCTGGGATGACAGCTTCACATCCATATGATAGTAAGAACGGGGTCTCTCTTGTGGCTGACTTAGGTGTTGTTCTGTATGTCCATAGGACATTGGGTAATTGTTCCACCCAACTCTCGCCCTCTTCTTCCAATCTCTTTTTGATCCCTGACTTGATCTGTCTATTGGCCTGCTCCACCTGGCCATTATCCTGTGGATAACCAACTGACGTGAAGTGTTGTGTTATGCCGAGTTCTGAGCACCATTCTCGGACGGTTCTATGTTCAAACTGCGTGCCGTTGTCTGATACGAGGTCTTTTGAGATTCCGTACCGGCACACCAAATTTTTCCATAAGAAATTTTGAATATCCTTGCCCGTTATTGTTGCCAGTGGTTCCGCCTCTACCCACTTGGTAAAATTGTCGATCGCTACGATCAAGAACCTCAAGTTTCCTGGTGCTCGGGGCAACGGCCCGACCAGATCCACTCCCCATCGGTCAAAAGGCCAAGGGATACTTGGGGAACCATGGGTTGTGAAGGTTGATGTTTGAGGTTGTCATGCACCTGGCATGTTTTACAGATCATAACCAATTCGCAAGCATCTGCCCCCAAAGTCGGCCAATAGTATCCAAACAGCATGCATTTCTGAGCTAACACTCTAGCTCCCATATGACTTCCACATATTCCCAAATGAATTTCATGAAGAAGGTAATTCCCTTCTTCCTTGGTAGCACATTGTAACCAGGGTGCTATAAAAGACTTGCGATATAAGACTCATTGAATAATGAATACCTGCTTGCATGAAGTCTTATCTTCCGAGCCTGGGCTCTGTCTTCCGGGACAACGTTCTTTAGGAAGGCTATTATAGGATCCATAAATATGGCTTGTTGAGTAATCTGTTGGGTTTCTTTTTGTTCATAACTGCGCTCTGCAACTTGCTCGATCAAAACCTTTCTATCTGCAAAAGAAATTCGAAGCCAATTTTGATAATGCGTCTACACGGGCATTTTTAGATCTGGGGATTTGACCTAATTGGACATCTTAAAATTGTGAAATCAATGATCGGGCTATGGAGAGATACTTCTTCATAGTCTCTTCCTTGGCCTCATACTCCCCTCTAATATGGTTCACCACCAGTTGGGAATCGCTGAACACTTGTAAGCTTTAAACTCTTAGTTTTACGGCCAGTTTGAGTCCTGTGATGAGCGCTTCATACTCCGCCTCATTATTGGTTGCCTTGAAATTGAAACGTAAGGCGTAAGGAAATTCCTCTCCCTTTGGACTACAGAGCAGAAGACCTGCCCCTGCTCCTTCTTTGTTGGACGCTCCATCCATATATAACTTCCACTGATCTGACTGCTCGGAAGATTGTTCCTGCTCGAGAGCGATGGCCATTCCTTCAGCTATGAAATCTGCTAAGGCTTGGGCCTTAATGGAGATTCTTGGTTTGAATTCCAAGTCATAGGCAACCAGCTCGACCACCCACTTGGTTAACCTTCCCGACGTCTCAGGTCTATCATTTGCCGGAGCGGTTGATCGGTCATGACCATTATAAGGTGGGCTTGAAAGTATGGTTTCAATTTCCTTGATGCATGGACCAATATAAGCGATACTTTTCCGCATTTGTATATCTCACTTCCGACCCTCGGAGGGCCTTGCTAACATAGAAGACCGGTCTTTTGATGCCACCCTGATCGCTCACCAGGACTGCACTCAGTGCTTCTTGGCATGCCGACAGGTATAAATACAAGGTTTCCCCAACCTTTGGAACGGTGAGGACAGGCATGTTGGTGAGATACATTTTCAATTCCTCAAATGCCTTCTGGCATTCTTCATTCCAATCAAAGGGGTTTGCCTGCCTCAAGATTTTAAAGAAGGGTAGGGCTCTCTACGCCGACCGTGAGAGAAACCGATTTAGGGCAACCATACGCCCTATCAGTCTATGAACTTCTTTGATATTTTTTGGTGGTGCCGTGTTTTGTATGGCCTCGACCTTGTGCGGATTTGCTCTTATACCTTCCTTGGATATCATGTATCCTAAGAACTTCCCTGATTGAACCCCGAACGTACACTTTTTGGGGTTGAGACGCATTTGTGTTTGCCTCAGCACTTCAAAGATTTCTCTGACGTTTGTAATATACTGCTCGAGAGTCCTGCTCTTGATCAGTAGGTCATCTACGTACACTTCCATGCACTTTCCTATTTGTTCCTCAAATATTTTGTTGACCGCCCTCTAGTAGATGGCTCATGCATTCTTAAGTCCGAACGGCATGGCATAGTACGTAGCAGAAAGTTCCTCTTTATGTTACAAAAGATGTCTTCTCCATATCCTCTGGAGCCATAGCAATCTGATGGTATCCCTTATATGCGTCTAGAAATGCGAAAACTTCAAATCTGACCGTGGAGTCTACTAAACTGTCGATCTTTGGAAGTGAATAACAGTCATTTGGGCAAGCCTTGTTTAAATCAGTAAAATCCACACACATGCGCCAAGATCCATTTAGCTTCTTGACTAAAACAGGGTTGGCTAACCACTCGGGGTATACCACCTCTTCAATTATGTTTGCTTGCAACAGCTTGGCTACTTCTTTCTGAACAGCCTCCACCCTCTCATGGGTGAAGTTACGCTTCTTCTGCCGAACGGACTTTCTGTTGGGGTCAACTTTTAAGCGGTGCAGAGCAAGATCAGGAGATAGGCCAGGCATATCGGCCACGCTCCATGCAAAGACATCCTTAAATTCTTTCAACAAGTCTATCAGACTCTGTCTATACGGCTCTGGAATCCAGGAACCGATTCCGACCGTAATATCTTTCTGATTTTCCCATAATTCTTCTTGTATTACCTCATCTTCGGTCAACCATCTTGCTTCTTCCTTTGGAACCAGTTCTTCAATAAGAACCTGTTGCACTCTCATTTTTTGATTAATGGTTGCCGTGTAGCAGCTCCTTGTTGTTTCCATGTCTCTTTTAATTTCGGCTGCTCCTTCTATAGTAGGGAACTTCATGCTCACATGGGCAGGGGAAATAACTGCTCGCAAATCTATCAGGGCTTGTCTCCCCAGTATAACATTATTTGCTGAGGCCGACCGAATGATGACGGTCAAATTATACCCGTAAAAGTCATCAACATTGACCTTAAATCGAGATTAATAATATATATTTCATATTAAATCACATGTTTATATTTAATATTTAATGTTATGTGATTTATATTATGTAAATTGGTATTTAGCTGTTGTTATTATTTAAAGCCGATTTATTGTGTGATAATTATTGATTTTGTAGATCACGACAAATCGAGAGGATAAATGTCATTCAATCAATTATCTCAAGATAATAAGGAAGAAAATCGGAGCATTAATCAAGAGATAAATTAGAGAAATCAGATCAACACGCAAGCGTGGAGTGGGGAGCAAGGCAGACGAAGAAAACGTGGAGAACTTGGAAAATCCAGGTTCGGTCGACCGAGCCTCATGCTTCGGTCGACCGAGTGCATCCCTTCGGTTGACCGAGCCTCTGGTCAGGGGCGGTTTCTGACTTTAATCGTGTTTATCCTCTAGATCCTTCCGAAGTCGGCCGAAACTTCTATATAAGCAAGCAGCTACGAGAATTGTAATATACACAAAAATACACCAACATATCCCTTCATTCTTTCTTCAATTTTATAGCTTTGATACAATGTAGTTTATTGAAGGTTTCCAGCAATTTAAGAATTTGCAATATGTAAGCCTTTATTTTCTGTTTCTTTCTTTCAAGTAATTAATCCCTCCCAATTATGCTTTATCGTTTGAGTTAGTTAATTCATAGCTAGATGATGTAGATCTAGGCTATGACGATAGGGATGTGGCGACTCCTTGTCTATGGGGATCCCATAACCTACGTCATACACTTAGTATTTATTCATGAATCTGCATTGTTTAATTAATGTGTATCTATGTTAGTTTATATGAATACTTTACGAATTACTGTTTTACTCTGTTCTGTATGATGAAACGCTGAGAAATATATATTCCGGGATTGAATCTGGGGATGAAATCGTTCGGGTGACCGAATGGAATCATTCGGTCGACCGAGTGTCTATGCTCGGTCGACCGAGCCCTCTGTTCATCCGTTAGATAGCCATGTCTTTATGGTTAGGTTAACTTAATAGAATTTATTATCTCAAAGAGGTATGGGTATGGCTATGGCTCGTTACTCGCTTAGTTTAATTAAAACGTGTAAAAGGAAATACCGATATAAAACTCTTAGGTAGGATTATGAATTGATCTTGGACGCTCAAAGCGTTATCTAGGTAGGTTTATATTTGGGAATTGCATGCACCGCTATACGCACGTCGTAGATTAGCATGAGACTATAACTTGGTAATTGCTAGTTGGACGAGAGCTTGAGTGATCGTCTAGGAAGTACGCCTAACCAAAGGAATGTTGCCCGGACGAGGTGTACGGTCAATATCGGCATCCTTAGAGTAGTAAGCGTGTGAGTTATATGAGATGGAGGCACCAAGAGGCGAAGTCACGTAACAATAACACAGTTGATATAGTGACTATCGGTGCTACATCAAGCTTAGAGGATGACTCCGTAGCCAATCTAAGATAGATACAAACGGATTGACATTAATAAGTTCGATTTATTATATAAATTATCTAGGTCCAAACGATAAAGACTATAATTGGGGAGGTTAATTACGTTGTGTCGAGTCGTGTCTTTACCTTTCTTGTCTTATGTTGGTCGTAGACCGCCTCTATGTCCTTGACATGTTTAATTAATTGTTTGTATATAAGATGATCCACAATTGGTTCCCTGTGGGATCGACCTTGATTCACTATAGCTATACTACGATGGGCCTAGTCCTCTTGCTAGTATTGGTTTATGGTGGTCAAGTATTTTATAACCTGATTGACCACGTCATCAAGTTTTTGGCGCCGTTGCCGGGGAACCAACGGTCAATTTTATATATAAATAATTTTCTTATTCATGTCAAGTTTTCTGTTTTAGAGTCTGTTTTTACGTTTTTGAGTCCCTCTGGTTGTCTGCTCTGTCTGAAAATTCCAGATTCTTAAAAAAAAAAAAAAAAAAAAAAAAAAAAATTTATTATTCGTTCGACCGAGAGACCTCATTCGGTCGACCGAGAGTTTATAATTTTTTGTTTTGTTTTGTTTTGTTCTGTTTACATGGTTTCTGATTTGTGTTTTTCGAGTCTGGAATTTCGCGTGTCTGTTTATCCCCGTATGTTTAATCCGTAGGTCTGATAGCGGCATGGGAAACCATGTTAAAATCAGTCTACGGTCCGTTTTGTTTTTTCTTCTGTTTGCAGAAACCAGGGAAGCAATATTCTGAGTCAGTGATTTTTCACGGGCGCTGAGAAAATAACCCAGCAAACATGCGGAATTACTACTCTACGATGGGAAAAGCGATGGAAGCAATACCATTAAAGCACCAAGATGTCTCCGGAGAAATTTTAAAGGCTTAAATTCTTCGTGGTACAATGTTGAAGGCAAGGTACTACCCTTTTTTTTTGCTTATGTTTTACTACATTTTGGTTTTTTGAGCATAAGTTAGTATGAATCTTAGCCCGGAGTTGGTTTGTAAGATTAGTTCTATTAGTGTCGAAGATTGTGCCCCATATCTGTCTCATCTAGGGGGTGTAAGGAAACATGTAGTCGTTGAAAGGAAGCTGTGAATAAAGAGTTTCTCGTAGTTCTGTTAAAATCTCTTTGTCCTATGCATGAGATTGCTTCTACCGCCAGGGAGCAACAAATTGTGTAGTTTAAGCATTCGCAATCTAAAGAAGACGTTGAGTTTTGAGAGAACACCATCTTTTTCTTTCGTTGATGTTTATGGTGATGGCTTCTCGGTGAACCCACCTTAAACAGAAACGAGATTACGCTTTGGGTGACAATTTAGAAATCGAAGAATCTTTGTACATAGGTTCGAAATGGTTTAACCATGGTGGCGAGTTTAACCGAGCTTCGCACAATTGACTCCCTCCACGTGTGATGTACGTTATGTTAGATTCGACAAGACTTAGCATAGCCGATAAGCCTTCGGGCTAAACGGGCTTATCTTGACGGATTGGCCTCGAATCGTCACATATGTTCCAACGAATAAGACGGCATAGGCTTGCCTACATAACCGACCTTATTCGAGTACTTTGATTCATTGTTTCTTATTGTCAAGGCCAAAACCGTATGTTAGCCGAGTTTCTTAGAATTCACTAATTCCTAAAATGAGAGCCGAGGTAAGAGCTTTGTATAAATGGTATGGATAAATGTCGTTTCTAGGTCTCACAACCAAGGGAAGGGTATTAATCGCAAAAGCGACAAGCCACCTCTAATAGTGCTCGGAGGTCAAAGTCCAGCGATCCAAGAATGATAACTGACAAGGATAATCTTTGGAAAGTCGAGCTGAGGACTTTAAACTCAGAACTACTTCTTTAAAACCCTTAGGATTTCTTTTTAGGATTTTAGGTTTTGTTTTCCTTGAGTCAAATAAGAGTAACGTGAAATATGTTGAGTTTTTTTTATTTTGCCGTGTTCCGATGGCCATTGGGCTAAGGATGTGCAAAACTTTTTTACTCAATATAGGCAACGTGAAATAGAGTTCCATAGGAGAGTCAAGAAATTGCTAAAGGAAAGGAAATTTAGCAATCAATCTTAAGATGGAAGCATTAAGAGAGCTTGAGAATTACTGAAAATGTAACAGAGAATGATTGGTGTGAACAAGAACAATTTTGGTCAACTTCCAAAATCTTTTAGAATGGTGATCCAAGTGAAAATTCGAAGTGGTGCGTAATTCATTCTGTAACTACTCTTATCCTTTCATTTATACCTTTTCACCCTTCAACCTTGTCGATCCTCTCACCAATCTGCCCCAACAGTTCACATTTCTAACCATTCTTTCATCGCCTCTCTTTCTTCCATCCGTTTCACTCTCCCACCCAATCTCAATGCCTTAACCATTTTCAACCCACCCATAAACACAATTTCTTACCCATCCTTTATCTTTTCTTCCCATCCTTATGTGTATCTTTTTCTAAACCCATCACATTCTCAACCTCCATTTTGTTTACACAATACCTATGTGTTGCGGAATTTGAAATATTGCTAAGCTTTAATGATTATCTTTTATCATTTTGATTTTCATGCTACTAGTTGGGGTAAGTGTAGCTCTGACCCTAGGTAGATTTTAAAGGTTTTTGGTTCGATCAAAGTACAACTTATCTTTCTACCGGAAGTTTTAAATTTCACATTTTTTTTCCGTCTATTCCGCATTTCTAGATGATAAGTTTTGTTCTGAACTATCACACCGATCCGACCTTGTTGATGACGGTTATGACTTTTACGTGATACATTGGGTTATTAGTAACTTCGAGGAGTAGCTACATCTTCCTAAGTTGTTGATATCCAATGCAAGCGGGAAGTTTCTACGTTAAGTATTTGATTTTATCTTTAGACAATAGGTCGCATTGAATCATTCTACCTTACCAAGTTTCTCTTTTATCTTTGGATCATCCATAGTGAGCCGATCCACCTCGTGTTTTTCCACACACGGGTTATGCTTATTGATCTTTGTCTTCTCCACCCGGTTTTAAGAATATTTAAGCGGTGGAGGTTGTAGATGAAGACCACCATCTTTCGTTGCTTGTTTATTTTTCTTTCTATTTAGTATTTTTCTTGTCATTGGTCGTATAAAATAAAGTGGCTTAAACTGCTTTTAGGTATTTATACCTCATTACGCGCCACATTATTTTATAACTTCCAAAGGCATGATATTTTCTGGTTTCGTGGAGTTTGTCTCGCTTATACTGAGTTTTCACTTGCTTCTCCACAACATGCCGACATTTACTCGATATTGTTCCTTTACTTGAGAGCCGTTTCAGAGCTAAGTCTTTTTCTTAACTTCTCACTTATTTTTGTCATTGAGGACAATGCCACGTTTAAGTGGGGGTAGGAGACTTAGCCATGTTATGTTATAATTGAAAATTGAATGAAACGGCACATGATTGAAAAAATTTAATAAATACCATATTATGTATCTCGTACTTAGAATTGTGAGTTCCTAGCTAAGAATTGATAGGAAAGGAACCAAGTTGCATGAGTACGTGATCATTTTATACTTATGCTAAGTAAATTTAAGGATATTCATGCTGGTTGTTGCGAGTAGTTATTTATTATTCAATTACTCAAATCTGTGAATCGAGTATACCGCGCAAATCATAATAACTGAAGAAATTATGTGTACATTGCATAGATGATTGGTTATGTAGACTTAGTGTCGATACTTATTGGCTGATGTATTCTTATCTTCTTGCCAACAAAAGCGGAGTAATAAGCTTGAGACGTACCTGTGTTTTAGCAAAACGTTAAACACTGGGCTTGTAGTAAATTACCAAAGTAGCCTTGCGCTTGTGGTAATATTCGATGCTATACATGATCTAAGATAGGGGGATACTCTAAAAATTTTTCTTCCTTGAGATTAATAGTATTTGAAAAATATGAAGATATGAAAAGAATATTCAACTCTTTAAGAGGCTTTGAGTAGTACTCGGTCTCCAAGTCCAAAAACCCTATAGATACGCTCTTGCTTATTGCTCTAGTGCTTCAAAAATAAAAGGCATAAGAAGTATGAATCTTGAGGTTGGTAGGTTGAGATTGCGACTCTGCATAAACTCTAATCTTGCTACTTAATATATAAAACCTAATGCACATGCACACGCCACTGCGATTCATAGTGAGTAGTGAATAATGGATATCTTATAAGCATGACTAGTATGAGTTGACTTGAGTTTCTTGTGTAAGTATGATTTGACCATAGAAAATGTTGTCTTGGGGAATGACTTATTGATGCTTTGTTCGGGACGATCAAAGTCTAAGTGGGGGGTAGTTGATGACGGTCAAATTATACCCGTAAAAGTCATCAACATTGACCTTAAATCGAGATTAATAATATATATTTCATATTAAATCACATGTTTATATTTAATATTTAATGTTATGTGATTTATATTATGTAAATTGGTATTTAGCTGTTGTTATTATTTAAAGCCGATTTATTGTGTGATAATTATTGATTTTGTAGATCACGACAAATCGAGAGGATAAATGTCATTCAATCAATTATCTCAAGATAATAAGGAAGAAAATCGGAGCATTAATCAAGAGATAAATTAGAGAAATCAGATCAACACGCAAGCGTGGAGTGGGGAGCAAGGCGCATTTAAGAAAACGTGGAGAACTTGGAAAATCCAGTTCGGTCGACCGAGCCTCATGCTTGGTCGACCGAGTGCATCCTTCCGGTTGACCGAGAGCCTGGTCGTGGGCGGTTTCGACTTTAATCGTGTTTATCCTCTAGATCCTTCCGAAGTCGGCCGAAACTTCTATATAAGCAAGCAGCTACGAGAATTGTAATATACACAAAAATACACCAACATATCCCTTCATTCTTTCTTCAATTTTATAGCTTTGATACAATGTAGTTTATTGAAGGTTTCCAGCAATTTAAGGGCTGCAATATGTAAGCCTTTATTTTCTGTTTCTTTCTTTCAAGTAATTAATCCCTCCCAATTATGCTTTATCGTTTGAGTTAGTTAATTCATAGCTAGATGATGTAGATCTAGGCTATGACGATAGGGATGTGGCGACTCCTTGTCTATGGGGATCCCATAACCTACGTCATACACTTAGTATTTATTCATGAATCTGCATTGTTTAATTAATGTGTATCTATGTTAGTTTATATGAATACTTTACTTAATTCTGCTTTTACTCTGCTCACGTATGATGAAACGCCGAGAAATATATATTCGGGATTGAATCGGGGATGAAATCGTTCGGGTGACCGAATGGAATCATTCGTCGATCGAGTGTCTATGCTCGATCGACCGAGCCCTCTCTGCTCATCCGTTAGATAGCCATGTCTTTATGGTTAGGTTAACTTAATAGAATTTATTATCTCAAGAGGTATGGCTATGGCTACGTTACTCGCTTAGTTTAATTAAAACGTAAAAAGGAAATACCGATATAAAACTCTTAGGTAGGCTTATGAATTGATCTTGGACGCTCAGCGTTATTAGGTAGGTTTATATTTGGGAATTGCATGCACCGCTATACGCACGTCGTAGATTAGCATGAGACTATAACTTGGTAATTGCTAGTTGGACGAGAGCTTGAGTGATCGCTCAGAAGTACGCTAACCAAAGGAATGTTGCCCGGACGAGGTGTACGGTCAATATCGGCATCCTTAGAGTAGTAAGCGTGTGAGTTATATGAGATGGAGGCACCAAGAGGCGAAGTCACGTAACAATAACACGTTGATATAGTGACTATCGGTGCTACATCAAGCTTAGAGGATGACTCCCGTAGCCAATCTAAGATAGATACAAACGGATTGATGATTAATAAGTTCGGTTTATTATATAAATTATCTAGGTCCAAACGATAAAGACTATAATTGGGGAGGTTAATTACGTTGTGTCGAGTCGTGTCTTTACCTTTCTTGTCTTATGTTGGTCGTAGACCGCCTCTATGTCCTTGACATGTTTAATTAATTGTTTGTATATAAGATGATCCACAATTGGTTCCCTGTGGGATCGACCTTGATTCACTATAGCTATACTACGATGGGCCTAGTCCTCTTGCTAATATTGGTTTATGGTGGTCAAGTATTTTATAACCTGATTGACCACGTCATCACCGAACCACTACATAGTCGACCATAAGAGTCATATTCTTTATTCCTTGCCCAAAAGTCGTGGGCAATCGAATCATGTCAACTGGGTGAATCGAGGGCCCTGCGAACCCAAACAATGGAGCCAAGATAGGGGTCAGCTCGGATTCACGAATCTTCATGGCGTGGCATACCGATAAGTACAGAACATTCACTGCGCTCCCTGTATCCACACATACTCACTTTACCATATGCTTATTAATCACCAGCTCGATGACAAGTCCTTCGTTATTGGGGACTAAAGGGAGAGAGTCTCTAGGACCATATATCACTTCCCCGGATAGTCTCTTCCTCATGCCTGTCTCAGGCTACGGGGTCTTGCTAAAGCTACTTTCTCCGGGTGGCCTGGAACCCGCCGGACCACCTGCAATTGTGTTAATGGTGTTGATAGGCTTATTATCTGTGTGCCCATCGGGATCAGGAGACGGATCTCTTCTTCGTTTTAGGTCGGCTCGACCCTCATATCCTTGATAGTAGTTTCGCCTTTTGTACTCCCTCCTACCTCTCGGGTTTGGATTCCATGATCGATCTATTGCCTCGTCTATTTTTCCTTCCAGAGCCGCAGTGTCGATGTCCCTGATCAACTCCCTGCAATTCTCTGAGTCGTGTCCGATATCTTTGTGATATTTACAAAACTTGGTTTGATCCCTTTTCTCTTAAGGCCCTTTCATGGGCGGGGGTATTCGCGCTATTCCTTTTCTTTCCATCAGGGCGAGCACTTGCTCTCGTGACCTGTTCAAAGGCACCAAATCTCTATCCTACAGAGCACCCTTCTTACTAAGCCTATCCGTGACTGGTGCGGTCATTCTATCCCAAACTTGCTTTCGACCTCTGCCGGATCGCTTTTCGACGCCCCTCTTGGGGTCGCTTCTTTCGTTTTTTTTCACTGTTGGCCTCTTCCCTTGATGATTGCTTGAAAATAGTCTCTACACAGTCTTCCATAGTAAGTGGGGGCTTGCTGTTCAATTTGGCGTACAGCCGACCCTCACGTAATCCTGCTATGAAGGACGTGACTACCAAATGCTTGTCAGCCCCCTGGACTTGCCTTGATTCTTCATTGAATCGTTTTAGAAATTGCAACACGCTTTCTTCCTACTTTTGCTTTAAAGGAAGCATGTGGGTAGCGTTCCTCTGGAACGGTCGTTCCGTAATGAACGCGTGTATAAATTTTCTGGCTAGAGTAGCAAAATCATTAATAGACTTGAGGGGTAGTTTCCTGAACCACTCCCGAGCCCGACTAGTGAGCATAGCAGAAAATGCTTTGCACTTCGTCTGGTCGGCGGCGTTGTATAAAGTCATATGCGTGAGGTATTGATGCATATGATCATTGGGGTCCTTCGTCCCGTCATATGGATCCATCTTAGGCATTTTGAACCTAGGGGTTGGGGAAAACTCTCTACTTGCTCAGTAAAAGGAGATTCAAAGGAAAAGGATGTCTTACCCAAGATAGCGTCCAGTTCTATACGAGCCGCGTCTCTAGCCTGTTCTCTGATTTCTTTTCTTCGAGGGTTGGAGTTGGTGGAGAGAGTCTCTGCGTGTTCTTCTCGTGAGGAATTGAGGGCTTTACCAGGCTCATTTGTGATTGGGTTTTCCCGAGGGTTTGTTTCCCCTGTAGTTTCTTCCCCCCGAACCTTAAAAGCATTAGTCAAAATTGTTTTGAAGGTTGCAGGATTTAGGTTTGATAACGCCTCCACCAGAGCCTGCTGTGCTGGATCCGTAGGGGGCTCCACCTATGATGGTTGTGCCATCGTGATCTCTCTTTCTTCTTCTGCTAAGCGCCCTCCGGTATCTTTTTCCACTAAGGTTGATCCACCACCCTGGGTAGCTGCTTCCTGCGTTTTCTTTCCCGTTGGCTCTGGTGGCATAATGATTACAATGGTGATTCCTGCTAAAGCTATCAGTAAGGGCCCTCCTTCTAGCGCCAATGACAAAGTCAGATTTCTCCAACAGATATATTCGGGTTTCCGGATCTAATGATATCTTTCCGGTCACCGATGAAGACCAAAGAAAGGGATAGTGAATTCTGCTATAATATGACCGAATCTAAGTTTTTCTCAGGCTGCCTATGTATCCAATTGAATGTAATTGGAATCAAGCCGGCCGTAGTTCTGGAAGGAGTTTATATAGGAAGTCTCAACCCTAATTTACCCTTATCCTCAAAGGATTTGGTTATATTTGAATTAATAGGGATCAACACGGATCCCTGACATTCAGGAGAGAATATCTCCTTCGCAATTAATATTGAATCAAAGCCTTAATGAGGCTAGATTAATTTCCCACGTTTACCTTTAGATCATGCGTGTAACTGATTGAGTGCTCGGGCCTACTTGGCCGAGTCTATGTGGTCATGCTCTGCATACACTAAGGACCAGACCGACCTACGGTGATCATGAGATAACTTACCCCATATGGTCTTCAAGAGAGGTGGGTCAGACCCCAAGACACTGGTCGGGAGTCTCACGACCCCGTGTCTAAATGCAAGTGTTGTGATCATGACACGTGGCCCTGGCCGAGCCGACCATCGTCACCCTTCATTACAACATCAAGACCGTATGTCAACAATATACGCATGACATCAACTGTCCTGCCACATTCGTCCTCACTTGCCTTCACATTAGCCCTAGCAAAATTTCCCCTCAAAATGCATCTGCTACAAACCTATTAAAACTTTTTTCTTTAGATTGAAAAATATAATAAAAAGGTAAGCACACAGGGAAAACAGAAACGAGCAAGTCAGCTATAGGGGATAACACTGCAGGCATACATTTCCTTCATCAATTCCAACATGTGCCCTCAGTCGCTTCCCCGAGTTGACAACCTTTCTATCTAAACTTGGACATCCTGCACCGGCAACTACCAGAATATCCTCCCTGGATAAGAGCCTAAAAACAACAGCACGATCATCATGAAAAATTGAAAACGCATTTTGTATGTTTTCATTCACTTGGTTTTCTGTGAAGCAACATGGTGAATGATGCTGCCAGAAAATGGGCGTGCCCACGTGGCGCCTCTTTGGTGGCTCAACACTTGACTCAGAGAGATAAACTACTTTTGACTCCCTAGATCCGAGCCCAGGGGGCTCATCCACCCACTTTGCCACCACCGGTTCCCGTACGACCGACCTCCGTGGGGTTGGACTGCCTCATTCTGGCAGGCCAAGGAGTCGTGCATCGGACTCTGGTCGACCAGCTGTAATCTCCGCCGATCTCCTAGACCGTTCCAGATCTAGGCCTGCATAATTTTGTGGTAGGAGTTTGGTTGCTTCTCCCGATCCCTAGGAGTCGACTATGTCCTGTCTCAGGCACTGTTCATCCCAAACCTTATTTCTCACGTGCACAATAACCAGATAACTATCGCATTATCCTTCCCAATAAAGGCTCGAATCTTTATCAGTTAATGTTAATATTTGAATACCATAATTATCTCCTATAATCATGAAGATCCATTAATCATAATCTTCTTCCTTAGGGAGCACGTCAATCAGTGTCATTCATCAGCACGCCACTTTAAACCATAGGGCCTATGCCCCTCTATATAAACTGTCCCTAAGGAACTACGGAGACTTGATTCCAATTTTACAATTGGATACGTAGGCAGCTTGATCATCATCAAGTGCAGTCTAGATCACCCCCAAACTATCCCCCTCATTATCTTCGTATTCTGGAGTTTTCTCTAGGTTATAATTAAGAGCAAGAACCATAAATTTGGAGGAGACGATTTTTGGATCTTCAATTGGCGCTAGAAGGAGGGCCTCTTCTGTTGATTGATAATCTCAGGAAAAGCTTCAAGACAAACATGGTGACCACACGACAACAGGCTGCTAATGGTAATGGAGCTAACAACGCAGCAGATTCCGGCGCTGGTAACCAGGATCAGCCGCAGCAAGAAAATGTCTCTCTCAATGCAACCCATCAGGCACTAATTGATCAACTTATGGCTTTGGATGGATCCGTGAAAACTGTAGTTCTCAACGCTGTTTTGGTCGAGGAGGATGAAGAAGATGGAGACTGGGAAGGCCTGGATGAGGAAGGACCCATCCTCGAAAGCTCGCAAGATGTGAATCACTCAAACGGAGGCTCGTCGGGAGAAAATTCCCAAAGCCCAGAGCCAGAAGAAGAGGATGACCCCAACGACACGTCGTAGGAGCAGACACCTCCCCCGCAGCGCAAAAACAACAGGAAGGGAAACCGGTCGGCATCCTCAAACCCGCAAAGGCAATTGGTCGTCCCCCAGGCCATGGAAGCAGCACGCGCCGAACTAAAGGCGATAGCCGGAAGGAGATCGACGTTCCTAGCACTCGAGTCACCTTTCTCCGAACAGATCGATAATTTTCCACATCCAGCAAGGTTCAAGATCCCCAAATTGGAGCCCTATGACGGAACCAAGGACCCCTAGGATCACCTGTTTCAGTACCTCACGCACATGAATCTCGACTGTTCCCCCGAAGAAATGAAGTGCAAAGCATTCCCTGCATTGCTCACTGGACGAGCCCGGGAGTGGTTCAAGAAGATACCTCCAAGGACGATCTACAGCTTTGATACATTGGGAAAGATGTTCCTCAACGCATTCATTACCGCTAAGCCGTTCCAGAAAAACGCTACCCACATATTCGCCATCAAACAGAAGAAAGATGAGACTGCGCTACAATACCTCAAGCGCTTTAGCGAGGAATCACTGCAAGTTCGGGACGCTGACGATCAGGTCCGAATCGCGTCCTTCGTGGCAGGGTTGCGGGAAGGTAGGTTATACGCTAAGCTATGCAGCAGGCTTCCCACCTCCATGGAAGAATGTCTGGAGGTGGCCTTTAAGCATTGTCAAGGCGAAGAAGCTAATCGCGTGAAGCGAGAAGTGGAGAAATCCGACCCAAAGAAGGACAAGTCAGTGGACTCATCTGGCAGCAAGAGGAAGTCATACGAAGATCGTGCAAGTGGTTCGGCCACGGATCGGCCGGAAAAGAGGAATGCCCTGCAGCCAAGGGATTTCCCTGTGTTGAACCGACCTCAGGAACAAGTATTAGCAATCATGGAAAGGAAGGGTTTAGCAAGGACTCCTACGCCGCTTCGAAGCCCTTTGGAAAGGAGAGACCAGAGCAAATTTTGCACCTACCATCAAGACACTGGGCATGATCTGGATAACTGCAGGGACTTCCAGCGTGACGTGGATGCGGCAATTGCAGAAGGAAAGCTGGATAAAGTCATAGATCGACCCCGATACGGAGAGCGCCGAGGCCAGCGAGATTACCAACAGAGAAACTATGGTCGTGACCGCAGCCGACAAGGTGAACCCCAGAGGAAGAGAGAGCCATCTCCCGACAAAGGTCAGTCAGTGGACAATCACCCCACCAACACTATCAACACAATTGTGGGAGGCCCTGGGCACGGTTTTGAGAGTAACAATCCAAGCGTCCGAGAAGGAAATGGGCAGACAACTAAAGGAGGCCGAATCCCCTTCCATGAAATAGGCTACGGGCCGAAAGATCCTCTCCCCTTGATCCCTAACAATGAAGGATTGGTCATTGAAGCTGTGGTTAACAAGAATCTGGTCAAGAGAGTTTGTGTAGACACAGGTAGTGCAGTCAATGTTCTTTACTTTGCAGCCTTTCAAGCAATGGGCCTCAAGGAATCCGACCTCACACCGGTCTCAGCTCCCCTGTTCGGATTTGCCGGTGCTCCGATTCATCCACTGGGAATGGTTCGACTCGCAACGACATTCGGCAAGGATTCAGCAGGAAGGACTCTCATGGTGAACTATGTCGTGGTCAAGTCTTCATCGAAGATACAACATCATCTTAGGAAGGCCCGCTCGATCGATCTGCGAGCCATAATCTCCCCAACAAGACATCTTGAAGTTCCCGACCGGTAGAGGGTCGGTCGAAGTCAAAGGAGACTTGGAGGTCGCCGAAGGTGGTATCTGGCGACCATTAAGGGCAAAGGAATCACCTTTGCCTAATGCGGTCGATGTGTCTTTATCGATTATCGTTTCATACACAAACTATTTTTACTTTACGCTTTCAATTCCTGCTCGTACCTTTTTATCATTTGCTGCGATTTGTTCTATTTACATTCGTTTCTTCAATGTTGAAAATGCATTTCTGGATTATCTATGTCTTTGTTTGATCCCTGTATGGCAACTTTTTGATGTTCATTCTACGCACTTTGTGAACCGCACAACGCTATATCACGCTGCAAAGAAGACTTTACGCGAGAAGTCATCCGATCCGCCCGGCTCGTCTCCAAACGAAGTCAAGACTAGCCTTTGCCCGCTTCGTCTTTAAAAAAAAAATCACCCGCGAAAGGTCGGTCTAACCTGACCCGAACCGCCGCGTTTTTGAACGAGAAGTCAGCACTAGCCTGGCCCTGCTCGTCCTCAAAAACTTCGTATAAACAACTGATTCATAAGCTCAATTTAACATAGTTCGGACTACTTTAGGTTAATTGGGGGCAAGTTTACCCTGGTCTTTCAAACCCACACTTTGTATTGCTTATTTATTTTCTTTTAGTTTAGGCGATCGATCTAGATCGGCTCTTCGAGCTCTACATCGGCTCGCCCTTATTTATTTTCTTTTAGTTTAGGCGATCGATCTAGATCGGCTCGCCCTTATTTATTTTCTTTTAGTTTAGGCGATCGATCTAGATCGGCTCTTTGAGCTCTAGATCTGCTCGCCCTTGTTTACTTTCTTTTGGTTTAGGCGATCGATCTAGATCGGCTATCCGATCCCTAGATCGACTCACCCCTATATACTTTCTTTAGTTAAGCCATCGATCTAGATCGGTTTTCCAAGCTCTGTACCACCTCGCGTTTGTGTTCTTACCTTTGACAAAGGTGTGGCCGACCTAAATCGGCACTTCGAACTTTATACCCCGTTGCCCGTATGACCATACCCTTGGACGATCGTCCCAGGTTCGCTCTCCGGGCCCTATACCTTATCACTTCAATAGCATCCTTAATCCAATGCGAGGATGAACTAAAACTCTCCGTTATAATAATATCAAAATATGCCATTCACCATACACTAGTGAATATCATATTGGGGGCAACACATATACCCATAACGAACAACCTAATAACTCAAAAATTATTCACAGAAATAAAACAAAAACCAAAATAAATTCTTCATAAACTGAATAGTACATAAGTTTCAAAAAAACAACAACAACACAACATCAAAGTAAATCAAGAGTCAGGAGCAAGACTCTTTTGAGACTCAGGAGGGGCCGATCCAGACACTGCAGTCGGTTGGCGGACATACTTATCCACTATGTCTACACCTGCTTGGAAGTCTTTGGCACGTTCGGTGTAAACCACATCCATACCCTGTTTATAGTAAGCCCTCTTAGGAAGGGCATCCAGAGCAAGTGCAGGAAACTGGGCCCTTGCCTCATCCACCCCTAAGGTGTACCCATGGTTAAGAATGGGAACCAGCAACACCTTGAGAGCCTCGGAGAAATCACCCGAAGCCTTATATTCCTGCACGGCTTCGGCGCACCGAGCCGCCACATTGGCCTCTAGATCGGCCACTCTTGCCGTAAGGTCCCCGACCTCCTGTTCTCTTCCCTTCCTTTCCTCGACCAGCTCTTTCTCCTGAGCCTGGAGCTGGACTTGCAGGGCTTTTATCTCTGCGTCCTTAGGACGAATAGTCACCCTAAGCTCATCCCTAGCCTTTCTGAGTTCGGCAATCTTGTCCGATTGGGCAGCCAGGTCGGCTGAGGCCTTGCCCAACCTCTTAAAAACTTCCTGGCCGATCGTGCCACCCTAAAACAAACATAGGACGTCAGAACCAACGATACTTAAATCACTAGAAAGAAAGGAGAAATCAACACTTACCAGCTCCACTGTTTTGCAGCCAAGGATTGCCAGCTCCTCGTCAGACATACTGCTGACCCTCTCCTGCTCGAAGGACCCCTCCTGACCTTCCTTAGGGGCCTTCGATTTGCTCTTCTTCGAAGACCGACCCTCCTGAGCGGTCGGCCTTTGGCGAGTCTGTTTTTTGGGGACCAACCCCCTCTCCGTGTTCTTTCCAGAGGTGTCCACCCCGGTCGTCTCAGAAGGAGGGATCGAAGCAGTTGCATCCGCACCTTCTGCCGTTAGATCCTCTACTGGTACTTCTCGAACACCGGGGGTCGGCACAGTCTGGCGGCCCGCAACTTCTCTCTCGGCCCCGGCCATCAGATCGGCAAAGTCAGCCACTGCATAAACCAATGGAAAATTTAGCCAAACAAGAAACACAAATATGCTAACAAATATAAAATCAACACAAGTAAATCCTACAGATCTTCCATTCGGCCTTGGAAAACTGCACGTACGGCTCAGGGCCCGCATCCCCTAACCGAGCTGCCCCGATCAGATTTTCGTACAGATTTTGCCACTCGATGGAGTACCCCGACCGGCGAATATTCTCCACCCATGACTCTGGCATATCTGGGCGCTCATCTGCCTCCAGATCCGCCGTATTCCACACGTTCAGTTCGTCGTGACCATCATTTCTCACAAAGAAAAACCTCACATTCCATCTTTTATAAGAATCCCGACCTGGGGGAAGGATAGGGATGCTAAAGGACTTCCCCTGCCTTCTAGCAAAGTAATACCGGTAGGGATGGTCTCTTAGCCCTACCCGGTGATAGAAATACCTAAATTTATTTACTGTAAACCTAATGTTTATCAATCTACACCAAATTGCAAACCCAATGACCACCCTAATGCCATTGGGGGCTATCTGGGATATCCCTAGCCCGTAGTGCCGAAGTACTGCCAAAAGGGCAGGGCAGAAAGGCAGTCGCAACCCCACCTCGAAATATTCCCGGTGGACGGAGCAAAAACCCTCCGGGGGATCCAGGGCCGATTGGTGATCCCCTGACGGCAGTTGGGGGGGAAACCGGGCCTCATCAACCCCAAATCTCTCACATATTTCCTCCACGTCCTTCTGCCTCAGAATTGACCCCACATCTCTGCTATCAGCTATGGCCATGATGGAGAATCGACTCTAGGATTTTTCGAAAGAACGAGATTTCGCTTAAAGAAATCAAAGTATAAAATCAGAAAAAGAGGGAAGAATGCTTACTTGCAGTGTTAAGATTGGAGAGTAGAAGATGACGAATGGCAACCGGCAGCTAATTCCCTGGTTTAATACTCAACGTGGTTACGAAACGATTGATATGACGGGTTTATAACCCCCCTTACCTTGAAAAACGGCCTCGGTTAGTGTTAGCGGGCAGCGACGCCTCGTTTCCCGGAATAATTACAACTGTGTCATAACTAGCTTTGCCACCTGGCAATTCCGAAGTTAATCTATAAATCCATGGGCTGAAAACGACAGTGCCGAGCCGCCATTGTAGATCCGAGCCGACCAACTAGGGGTCGGCTAAATCTTGGGGGCTTATGATGCTGCCAGAAAATGGGCGTGCCCACGTGGCGCCTCTTTGGTGGCTCAACACTTGACTCAGAGAGATAAACTACTTTTGACTCCCTAGATCCGAGCCCAGGGGGCTCATCCACCCACTTTGCCACCACCGGTTCCCGTACGACCGACCTCCGTGGGGTCGGACTGCCTCATTCTGGCAGGCCAAGGAGTCGTGCATCGGACTCTGGTCGACCAGCTGTAATCTCTGCCGATCTCCTAAACCGGTCCAGATCTAGGCCTGCATAATTTTGTGGTAGGAGTTTGGCTGCTTCTCCCGATCCCTAGGAGTCGACTATGTCCTGTCTCAGGCACTGCTCATCTCAAACCTTATTTCTCACGTGCACAATAACCAGATAACTATCGCATTATCCTTCCCAATAAAGGCTCGAATCTTTATCAGTTAATGCTAATATTTGAATACCATAATTATCTCCTATAATCATGGAGATCCATTAATCATAATCTTCTTCCTTAGGGAGCACGTCAATCAGTGTCATTCATCAGCACGCCACTTTAAACCCTAGGGCCTACGCCCCTCTATATAAACTGTCCCTAAGGAACTACGGAGACTTGATTCCAATTTTACAATTGGATACGTAGGCAGCTTGATCATCATCAAGTGCAGTCTAGATCACCCCCAAACTATCCCCCTCATTATCTTCGTATTCTGGAGTTTTCTCTAGGTTATCACTAAGAGCAAGAACCTTAAATTTGGAGGAGACGATTTTTGGATCGTCAGTGAACATACGCATAATTGAACGTAACTCATACACTAATAATTATGATCAACCTTTGGCCTAAAATAGGGTGTATAAATTAACATTTATTACAGGAGTACTTAAGCAAGGAAAGGGAACAAAGAACTTGCAATAAAAGTCAAAAAGAAATGTAAAGGCATATTTTTATCAAATTCCCACAAGCGTACCTCATAACATCAACATGGTCGCTGGCAAAATTCAAGCAAGCGGTACGAATTTGATTAAAATCCTTGGAACCCAATTCACTAGTCCCAAAAGGGTGTCCGGTTTTATCAAAATATCCTCCATTTAACAACTTATCCAGAAGCTCCACCCATTCGGGCCAACGATGAGACATTTCAACCCGCTTATTAGAACTGATCTCTTCTCCCTCATTTTGCGAAGGAGACATTTATGGAACTTGAGGGTTTAAGGAGGAGGGTTATAGGGGTTTAGAGTGTTGAGCTGCTTTATCGAGGAAGAAATCAATCACAGGGTTGGATAGCCGAGAGTTTTTTTGGGGGCGTTGATTCATTATGGAGCTGGAAAACGGGTGGCAAAAGTCTAACGGGTTTGAGAAGATGTTTAAGAAGAGGAAGATTGCCACTCAGTGCAAATTTGAACATCTGGGAGTATCTGTGTATAAAGGTAAGGGAGGAGCCAACAACAAGAAAAGAAAGGGGAAATGTCGTATAAAAGCTAATTTGGACAATTTTTTGCACATTTGAGCTTCGATTTTTAAAGATGGTAAAAAGACTAAGTTAGCCTCATCTTTTCTTCCCCTTTCTTCCTTTCGCCAGAATAAGTGAGTTGTTGTGTATTACCACCAACTCGGCATTATGCCGGTTGTTCAATCTTATATACATTATATTGTAAACTGCATTCTTTAGCAGGCCTTTCATGTAATACTATATAACTTTAAAAGAATAATATTTCATTCTGTTAACTGGGAAATGGGAATATACTTGTTACAACAAATACCTAGTGCTGGAAAAAACCAGTCAATAACAAGGGACAGCGTGTCCGGTCAGATTATTGAAACTTGTACACCTAAGACCAAACCAAGCAGCTATATCTTCATCAACGGTAAACTGAAGAAACCCATGGTTTTCTTTGAAGGGGGGCTGATTTATCGGAGTTACTATCAGCATTCTCCCTTCTGTCATTTGCAGCCTGTCTATTTTGCTGAGCCATTTCCATTCTCCACATCTCTTGCTTATGAGCATCTTGTGACACTTCGCCTTTTTCTCCTATAACAAGAAAGTCGAAAAATCCAGGTACTTCCCTTTTTGGGTTCGAACAGTCCTGATCATTACCAACAAAATCCAACCTGTCATCCCCTTTGTGTCTAGAAGAATGCTTTTCATGCCCAAAGGACGAGGACGATGATGCCATGTGTTATCACCAGTAATAGGTTGAGAAGGTGGGGGTGCATAATTCATAGATTTTGGCCTTTGGTGATCATATTTCAAGCAGGCCATATTCCGTCTGAAATTAATATAGTTACACCTGCAAAATCACTTGTCAGATACCCTGAGTAGCGGTAAAGGTCAACTATATTGTAAACGTATAAAGAGTACTCTGCTGCACAAGGAACATACGAATCACATTCCCACTCTCCAAGACCTATTTCCCGGTTTGATGGCTTTTCTTTACATAGCAGGTACCTCGTGTTTCTTGCAAAGTTCAAAAAATTACATCTGCAAAATAAGTTAGCAGCAAAGTTATAAACTTCAAATCCCAAATTCCTTTTGAGGGATTAACTGGAAAATGATGGAAAATTTTCAGGTGGACAAATCAACTAACTTGATACATATCCAGTCTCCCTTCTTCAATGGCAGATCTGCCTGCTCCTCATTTAGTTCGCTTATTCTCTCTTGGACTGAACCCTCGCACTGTAAGCACTTCACGTTTCTAGCAAAGTTCAAGAAGTTGCATCTGTAAATGAATAACGACGGATTAGTTTCACTGCAATAATAAACTGAAAGCACAGAATTTGAAAGATATAGTTACTTGGGGCAATTCCAATCCCCTTGTTTTGTTAGAATATCCTTAGCTGCACTCGATCCATGCATCGTATCTTTCGTTAGTTCTCCATTCTGCCCCTTGGAGCTATATGCTACAACTTCATTCAGAAGTTTCCTTACAGATTCATTGACTTTTTTGTTCAGACATGGTTTGTTCTCCACAGATTCGATTACAACATCAAGACCGTATATCAACAATATACGCATGACATCAACTGTTCTGCCACCTTCGTCCTCACTTGCCTTCACATTAGCCCTAGCACAATTTCCCCTCAAAATGCACTACTACAAACCTATTAAAACTTTTTCCTTTAGATTGACAAATATAATGAAAAGCTAAGCACACAAGGAAAACAGAAACGAGTAAGTCAGCTATAGGGGATAACACTGCAGGCATACATTTCCTTCATCAATTCCAACATGTGCCCTCAGTAGCTTCCCCGAGTTGACAACCTTTCTATCTAAACTTGGACATCCTTCACCGGCAACTACCTGAATATCCTCCATGGATAAGAGCCTAAAAACAACAGTACGATCATCAGAAAAAAAAAGGAAAATGCATTTTGTATGTTTTCATTCACTTGGTTTTCTCTAAAGCAATATGTCGAACATACGCATAATTGAACGTTCATACACTAATAATTATGATCAACGCCTAAAATAGGGTGTATAAATTAACATTTATTATAGGAGTACTTAAGCAAGGAAAGGGAACAGAGAACTTACAATCATTAAAAGCCAAAAAGAAATGAAAAGGCACATTTTTATCAAATTCCCACAAGCGTACCTCATAACATCAACATGGTCGCGGGCAAAATTCAAGAAAGCTGTTCGAATTTGATTAAAATCCTTGGAACCCAATTCACTAGTCCCAAAAGGGTGTCCGGTTTAATCAAAATATCCACCATTTAACAACTTATCCATAAGCTCCACCCATTCGGGCCAAGGATGAGACATTTCATCCACTCCCACCCTCCGGTGCACAGAGTCCAATATACTTTTGTTATATAAATATTTTTTCGACAGCCATGAAGAAAACTTTTGCTTTTAATTTATTTTTTTTATTAATTTTGTTCTGCCCACATATAAAATAGTACAGTGCAAAATTGTTAGATTGAAGGGTGGTGGGTATCAAAAGTAACCCGAAAAAATGGCAGGGACCCTTTTGCCATTGTGAATGCTCTAATGTCTTATATAGTTAAATTAGTAGAATTTTCATCCTTATAAAGTGTGAGATATAATGGTCTTATAACCTTGGGTTAGTGTTTTAGATCGAATGAGGACGACAATCTTAATAGTTAATCAGATTCTTTACGGTTCATCTAGTGCTACCAGGTCCGGGGATTAAGGACGTTACAATTGGTATTATAGCCGACTATCAGACGAGTCAAGGAGAAATAAGGACAGTTTTGGGACAAATCCCAACGATGACGCCAGTTGCATGTCTCACATAGTTAAAGTAGTAGAATTCACAATCATATATAGTTAAAGTAGTTAAAGTAGTCTCACATAGTTAAAGTAGAAGAATTCTCACTCATATATAAGTGTGAGACATAAATGTCATGTCAACTCGGGTTAGTTTTTTTAAACCAAACGATGATGAAGATCTAAGTAGTAAACCGAATCATTTATGATACACTTAGCGCTACCTAACTCAAGGTCCGAAGGCGTTACATATGTATAAGTGTATCGTGCATTCTCACAAAAAGATGAGAATTGAATTTTGTTAAGTAATTTCCCCGGGAAAAGGAAAATAAAAGAAAAGGGGTAGGTCACTAATGACATAACGGTGAAACTTAAATGAAAGGCTATTAACGCAAATATCTCCTTTCCTTCCTTTCCCAAACCAAACCCCCAACCACTGTCATGCGCTGCTCTGTCTTCTCCAGACAAGCACCGGTCCGGTCCAGTCCTATATTTTCCAATCAGTCAGTTAAAAAGACGCCACACGATGACCAGTGGTACCGATTCCACCAACTCAAACCCGATACCCGATCCAAATACCCGCCTTCATGAACTCAAACAATTCGACGACTCCAAAATCGGAGTCAAAGGCCTTGTTGACCGTGGACTCTCAACCATCCCCTCCTTCTTCATTACCCCCAACCCGATTGCCAGCTCTACCGTACCCGAACCCGAAGCACATGGCCCGAAACACAGAATTCCGGTCACTGACTTTACTTCTCCAAGGTCAACGCTCGTTGAGCAGCTCCGACAAGCCTCCTCCGATCTGGGATTCTTCCAGATCATTAACCATTCCGTGCCGATAGCTTCAATCACTAAAATACTCAACTCAATGCGAGAGTTCTTCGAGCTGCCTGAGGAGCTGAAAATGCGATACTACAGCCGCGATATGGCCCACAGGGTTGCATACTCGACGAATTTCGACCTCTACCGATCGAAATACACCAACTGGCGTGACAACTTGCAGATTAGATTGGGACCCACTACGCCCGACTGGGATCACTTGCCAGAAATATGCCGGTGACGATCCAAAAATCGTCGGGGTAATCCTCTAGGCTCTTTCCCTTGGTGATAACCTAAGGATGCTCCAAGAACACATAAAACGATGAAAGAGAGGGGGGAGAATTTGGATGTTTTAGACTGCACTTGAGATGTTGTGTCTCAAGCTGCCTACGTATCCAATGAGTGTATTGGAATCAAGTCTTCGTAGTTCCTTAGGGATAGTTTATATAGAGAAGAGTTATGCCCTTAGGCGGCGTGGGCCTTATCCTTGTTGGGCTTGGACTGCCGTGTTCCCTAAGGAAAAGATATGGATTATTTGATCTCCTTGATTGTAGGAGATAATTACGGTATTCGAATATTTGTATTAAGTGGTAGAGATTGGAGCCTTTATGGCTCAGGATTCTTCGTAGTTATCTCTGTTTATCATAAGCGTGGGGAATACGATTAGGGACCGACTACGGCCGACTTAGGTGGCCCGAGCGGATTTGGTTGAACCGACCTACAGAGGTCGGGGAGAATAGCCGAGTTGTCATGAGCTCAAAGTCTTGTGTGTAGAATAATAGGTCCGAGAGGGGCTTAGCCCAACCGATAAGGTTGGTCAAAGGTAGGTTAGATTACAAGTGTTGGCCGACCCGCACAGGATTGGAGGTCGGTGCTAGGTACGGTCGATCCGGGAGAGATGGAGTGACTAGCCGGACTGGGTCACTCGGCATCGTTTCTCTCTCCCTACTCAGTGTTGAGCCACTGAAAAGGTTCCACGTAGGTAGGTCCATTTTTTGGCAGCATCATAAGCCCCATAGATCCAGCCGACCCTTGGTTGGTCTGTTCGGATCTATCGAAGTGATGGCTCGACACGGATGTTTAACTTGTGGATTTTGAAGTTGATTTGGGGTTGCCAGGTAGGAAAGCCAGCTGCGATGTCATCACGGTTGTATCGGGAATCGAGGCGTTGCTGCCCACTATGGTGGTTGCGTGGCGGCGCTCAAGAACAAGGATGAAGAAAATGTTGTGTTTCTGATTATGAGCAGAGCCGTGTAAGGCTGCCTACGTACCCTTAACTTTGTCGGGGTGTGATTTGCTATTTATATAGGCCACGAGTTGGTCATTGGAGAGCGGCGGACCGTAAAGCTGCCGAACTGCGATCGGTTTTGGAGTGCCGAGCTGAAGAGCTGGCGAGACGAGAGCCTTTGGGGCGCGGGAGCGTTGTTTATGAACTTTGTTAGCGTTAAAGGATGGCGAACTAGAGGGGGCGAGCTGGTCGAGCCACCAGTGCTTGGCATCAGACTTCCCGTCACCTTAGCTCATGACGGGAATCGTGATGATGCGAGGCGGTCGTGATCGTGCTTGGCTTGGTCCGGCCTATTAAGCGGGCGGATCGATCGGGGCGAGGGCGATCTGTCTGCAGCTAGGTTCGGCTCTAATGAAAGACATGGTGCAAAGTTGTAATGACTTGATACACCGTTGGTCGAAGGATCATTGTGAGGCGATCACGAAGGCTCGTGTAGTGCACGGTGTTGTGCTTAGATAGCAAACTTGATTTTTAAGCGCGTCAGACTTGAGAGCGTAAGGACACAATTTTGAGAAGACTTGCTCGGGGTCAAGCTTTAAATACGATGCCGAGCCGAAGTCGGGCATGCAAAGCTCAGATTGCCTATCTTACAGAGTTTATTGAGTTTGAACTAGGGAGCAGGAGCCGATCTCTAGGATGGCTGATGTGGTGCTAGATGATGATGGCCTTGAGGCCATGGAATACGCAAGCTTGCTTTTCTTACATAAGTGTTGTTCTTTGATAGAGTTTCTTACTTGTAGGGAACCTGGATCGGCCAGGATGCTTTCCCCGGGCTGGGAAAGTTGACTGAAGATTTAAAGAAGATCTAACCATGTCTACATTTTGAGGGTGGATAAGGCAGAGGGGTGCCGACCTGCGGCAGACCAGGCTCTGATGAGTCCAAAGATAATGAGATTAAGGCTCTCCAGAAGTGATTTCAGGCTCTGGAGGTTAAGCTTAAGTCAGAAGGGAAGTTTAATGGGAAGGTCGAGCTGGAAGCTGCTATTCCAACTTGGATTGCTGAGGCTATCGAGAAATGTGAGGCTTCAGAGGAGTTTACTCAGGCTTTGAAGGTGCTACTTACGCCGATCCTGAGCAACGGATATATGTTAGGCGTGGATGGTGTCAAGGGTCAGGTCGCCGACTTTGTCAGGGACAATCTCCCCAACGAGGTTTTTATAAGATAGGAATGGATGCGGTCTATGACAACCGTTTGAAGGACTTCTCGGTGGGAGTGGGCATTCTGTCCTTGTACTCTTGTCGTGCTGCGGCTGCTCTTACCTCGGCTCTCGCTTCTTCCGAGCCACCGTAGAGTCTAGCCCCCGGTTCCTAGGTCAGAAGGCTTGTGGACTTGTAGTCTTTTGTTTTGAAATTCTCATATGTACGATATGAGTGAAGAAGGAGTATTTCGTTAAGTTTTCAGCCTTAACTTTATTCCGAGCACTTCTTTTAAGTACTTGATAATGGTAGAAGTAGGGGTATCTTGCCATGCATTAACTTGTAGTTTTGGATGGCATACTAAACGTTTAGTCATGTTTTTGCTCGAGTGTGTCCTATAGACAACGAATGCGGTTAAGTCTGACTTGCAGACTTGAAGAGATTGGTTTTCGAACTCATTGAGTCCGATCTCCGGAGCTCAATTGAGTCCGACCCATGGAGGTTGTCCGACCAACTTTGCTGAGTTTGTCCTAAGAAGCTCAGTTCGAGTCTGTCCTGCAGACTTAGATTTTATCCCTTTGATGCTATGCTTTTGGTAGTCTCACTAACCTTTTTAATTTTTCTTATGTAGGAGACCTTAGTCGGTCAGGAGGTTTCCCGGAGGTTGGGGAAGGCCTTCGAGGAGTCTAATGTCAACAAGAAGAAGATTGCCGAGTCGAGGCAAACCCGATGGGAGTTAGGGTGCGCCGTCGAGCTCGAAGATTAGGAGAAATAGGCTTTCTAGGATTAGCTTTTGATCAAAGAGGCGGAGCTGAAGTTCGTGCCGGGCCAGTTGGATGCGGAGACAAGGGGTAGGGAGCAGGCCGTGTCCGAGCTCCAAACAAAATTGTATGAGCTGGTGAGGTATCTTCTTTATCCCAACAAGTGGGTGAAAGATTAATCTAAGGCTTCTGAGGAGGCACATGAGGAGAGGCGCTTCCGAGCGGCGAGAGGATCGCCGACATGTCTGATGAAGAGTTGGCGATTATAGGTTGTAAGACAGTGGAACTGGTAAACGACTTTTCCTTGTTTCCCTTTGCCTTAAAACCAAGTTATTAGGGGTTCTATTTTTTTTTTAATTGTTCAGGGTGGCGCGATTGGCCAGGAAGTTTTCAAGAGGTTGGGCAAGGTCTCTACAGACTTAGTTGCCCATAAGAATAAGACTGCCGAGCTGAGGCAGGCAAGAGAAGAACTCAAAGGCTCTTTGCCCGGCTCAGAGGATCTGGAGATGAAGTCCTTGCAAGCATAACTCATCGCTCAGAGAGGTGAGTTGAAGTCCTTGGCAAGTGAGCTTCTTGATGAGAAGAAGATGAAGGAGAAGGAGGTTGCCTACCTCCAAGCAAGAATAAGTAACCCTGAGGCCATGATTCCGGTTCGGTCGCGTCGAGGCTATCCAGAGTATAAGGTTTGGCGGATTTCACGAGGCCTTGAAGGTGCTCTGATCCCGTCTTAAACCATGGGTATACCCCAGGAGAGACGAGGCGAGGATTCAATATCCTTCTCTTGTGTTGGACGACCTTACGAATTTTGTTTGTTTTTTGAGTTTTATGCGTTCATTATTGTTTGTTGAACTTTGTTAAGTTTTGTTTTGTTGTATTGTTGGGGATGTATGGTATGCCCCCCAGTATGCTATTCATTAGTTTTAGCTTTTGAATGGTGATAGGGATAAATCGTAATCCGGCCCGCGGATCCTTATCAAGGTCCGTCCGGCCACCAAAATAGTGGATGAGGCCATCGGGCCGTGAACTCATAAGTCAAGTGGGATCGCGAGCCATGGGTCCGCTTCAGCTCTATAGCTACGAGGCGCCAAGAAAGACTAGGGAGCCGGCACACGAATCCCTTCGGTTATCGGGTCCGCCAATGACCTCACATTCAATATTTAGCTAGCACGCAAAATTTCATTAGTATAGATAAATATATGTTTGTCTTATGTCGCTCTTGTAAATAAACCGAACTTTAGTCAGTAGCTTCCTATAAATAAGCGCCACCTATAACCCATTCAAAAGACACAATTTAATCAATAAAAAAGATGCAGCAAGCCAAATTCCCCACACTCTCTCTCTCTCTTAAACAGCACCACCGCCGGCAGCATATCGCAGCGCCATGACCCACCCAGATACACCACTTTTATACACTTTTATAGCCAGATATCCACTACAAACAACCGCTAAATCTTAGATGACTTTTTCAACGTTATCAGTTGGCTCCGTTACCGGGAAATCGACATTTTTCCGGCCAGATCTAGAATTTCCGGCGGCCAAAAACCACCCACTTTTGGTCCGGCCAAGTCTTCAACAGAATATTCATATAGATCTACTAGATCTTGATCTGGCTCTACTAGATCTCCTTGCAGATCTATAATTACATACAAAATACTCCACTGACTGGAAATGGACCAAAAAGGTCAAGGGGATGCTCCATCTCACCTGAAGAAGAAGGTGATCCTTTTGCTAAAAAGTTAAAATGTATTGCAAAAAAAGCGTCCTGAACTCATTAATCTTGTTGGGGATTTCTCCCGCAAGTACCGACCCTTCGCTGAACGTTATGATCATGCCACCGGTGAGCTTCGTCGATACATTCCGGCTGATCTCCGTTTCCAAGGCTCTGTCGGCGGCTTTGAATTTAGCATGTTCCAGTTTAATTTTTGTGGCTTCACCATCTTCTTCTGCAAAAGCAGCTCAAGGATCGATGCAAAAATCCTGTAGATGGATTTTCGGCTGATTTGGTTAATAAAGCCAATTTATTTGAATGGGAAATTTGGCACCCAGATGTTTATCCTGATGGCAAAGTGTGCAGTTCGATTCTTCATCCTCCTGGTGAAGACCCAAATGGTTATGAGCTTGCCAGCGAACGCTGGTCACCTGTCCACACGGTGGAGGGTATAATGTTGAGCATCATATCAAAGCTTTCAAGTCCCAATGATGAATCCCCTGCAAATCTTGAAGCTGCGAACGAATGGAGAGAAAACATAGATGGATTCAAGAAAAGGGGTTAGCCGCTGTGTAAGAAAGTCGCAAGAGATGATGTGAAAAAAAAAAAGCTGCAGGCTCGAGGTTGCTTAGAGATGGGTTTCTTCGATGTCAGCCATTGCTCTGGGGCACGGATCTTCATCCGGTGGTCATATCTACGCCTATTTTTGGTTTTCCGGGGACCCGAAACCGCCCACTTTCTGTTCCCGACCGGCATTCACCAAAACATTCATCAAATATTCTTCCGAGTCTTATGACTCTCAAAGGCTTAACAGCTGGTGGATTTCTTACTTTTATTGACACAGGTAATAGCTTTGGTTCACCTGCTATTGTTAAAGATAACTTGATTTATCAATTAGCTCAAAACGGGAAACGTGGGGTGATGATGCGGAATGATACTTGCTGCTCATTTTGCAGCTAGTTATCTTTTCCCTTCCTTCAATGTTAAAAATCTTCACACAGTAAATAATGGATGCATTGTCTTACCATCATGTCCATTATTTTGGGGGAAAGTGGATTATCTACCGGTGGCAGGATGACAATTGGTTTATCAATTCTATTTTTATTAATTGTGTTGCTGGTGATAGTGTTTCTATGCATCAAGAGGAGACAACACGACTGCGATCTTGCATTGCCTCGTAAAATGATGGATAGATTCAATTGCAGATCTCAATTGAAGCAAATTCACGCTAAAATGATAATTACTGCTCGAATCCATGGCATCTGTGCCTCCAGCCGCTTAATTGCATTCTTTGCTTTTTCAGAAGCCGATATATGCGGGCCTATTACGAGCTCTCCAGAATTAATTGTACCGGATAATACTCATCGGCCAGCTCTAAGTCCGACCTTCAGCTCGGCAAGCTCTAAGTCCGACCTCCTCGGCCAGCTCTAAGTCCGACCTTCAGCTCGGCAAGCTCTAAGTCCGAACTCATCGGCAAGCTCTAAGCCCGACACCAGTCGGCCAGCTCTAAGTCCGACTCATCGGCAAGCTCTAAGCCCGACACCAGTCGGCCAGCTCTAAGTCCGAACTCATCGGCAAGCTCTAAGCCCGACACCAGTCGGCCAGCTCTAAGTCCGACCTTCAGCTCGGCAAGCTCTAAGCCCGGCACCAGTCGGCCAGCTCTAAGTCCGACTCATCGGCAAGCTCTAAGCCCGACACCAGTCGGCCAGCTCTAAGTCCGACTCATCGGCCAGCTCTAAGTCCGACCTTCAGCTCGGCAAGCTCTAAGCCCGACACCAGTCGGCCAGCTCTAAGTCCGACCTTCAGCTCGGCAAGCTCTAAGTCCAACCTCCTCGGTCAGCTCTAAGTCCGGCCTTCAGCTCGGCAAGCTCTAAGTCCGACCTCCTCGGCCAGCTCTAAGTCCGATCTTCAGCTCGGCAAGCTCTAAGTCCGAACTCATCGGCAAGCTCTAAGCCCGACACCAGTCGGCTAGCTCTATGTCCGACTCATCGGCAAGCTCTAAGCCCGACACCAGTCGGCCAGCTCTAAGTCCGACTCATCGGCCAGCTCTAAGCCCGACCTCGGTCGGCAAGCTCTAAGTCCGACCTCAACATTTATTTCAGACAAATTACTCGAGATCTCAATCTTATCAAAAACAAAGGGGCCGCGGGAAAGTTTTCGAGCTTACACTTTGGTTCAGAATTTGTTCCCAGCAAACTCGTTACGTCATAGCTCCGATCTTACTTGAAACAAGGGGGCCGGAGGTGGAAATTTTCAAACAGACGGGAATGATCCGAATTCAACATTTATTTCAACCAAGCCCGCAACGACCTTGCTTAAAACAAGGGGGCCACACATCGGATTTTTCGATTAAATCATCGACCTCAACCAAAACAAGTAAGGCTTTTAGCTCAATTATTTCTAGCAAGTTCGATGCTTTAATTTCCTCGACCTCGCCAAAAACAAGGGGGCCATATATATATAAATATATACACGTATATCGGACCCAAATAGAGGACTCGAAAAAGACGGAATTTTTCGAGCAAGAATAAAGATGCAAACTCAAAAGTACTTGGAAAAGTCATTGCAAAAAAAAAAAAAAAAAGAAAAGAAATGAAAAGAAAATATAGATTCAGAGGCCGAAGAGCGGCCACGAGTTAAAGTTAAGATCAGAAGAATAAAGGTCTCTGTCATGACCGCCATGTTCACCACAGATTCACCAGGTATAAAATGGGGCCGCTGAAACGAGCACACCAAAACAAGCTCTCAAGTTCCCCGAATTACGAGCTCTCAAGCTCCCCGAATTAAAAGCTCTCGAGCTCTCCAAGTTATGAGTTCTAAAAGATACAAACTCTCATCGGGTTTTTATTTCTACAGCTCAAGTGATCACACATCTTATCTTTTGGAACTCTCCCGTCCTAAAGTGGCGGGACGAGCTATCTTATTTTTTGGAACTCTCCTGTCCAAAAATGGCGGGACGAGCCTTCTTACATAGGTCAACTCGTCACCGAAATGGGATTTCTCTTCACCAACAACAAGTCCGTCCGCTTAATAGCGCGGCATCAATCGGCTAGGATTTTTTAGCCCAAGATGCCAAATCATTTGAAGTCAAGGCTATCCGCCCAAATACGACTTCGCCCCAGGCTAGGCTAAAAGCCCAAGATGCCAAATCTTCAGAAGCTCAGGCTACTCGCCCAATTACAGCTTCGCAACCGGCTAGGCTTTTTTAGCCCAATATGCCAAATCATATGAAGTCAAGGCTATCCGCCCAAGTACGACTTCGAATCAGGCTAGGCCAAAAGCCCAAGATGCCGAATCATATGAAGTCAAGGCTATCCGCCCAAATACGACTTCGCCACAGGCTAGGCTAAAAGCCCAAGATGCCAAATCCAATGAAGTCAAGGCTATCCGCCCAAGTACGACTTCGAATCAGGCTAGGCAAAAAGCCCAAGATGCCAAATCATATGAAGCTTAGGCTATCCGCCCAATTACAACTTCGCCATCGGCTAGGCTAAAAGCCCAAGATGCCAAATCCAATAAAGTCAAGGCTATTCACCCAAAACAACTTCAATCGGCTAAGGCTATACGCCCATTAAAGCCACTAAAAGGCTCAAGTTAATTGCCACTGCGAATGTTTTATAAGACCGACCTTCAGTTCGGCATCATATTTGGAATTTGCCTTCGAGCGAATGTTTTATAAGACCGACCTTCAGATCGGCATCATATTTGGAATTCGCCTTCGAGCGAATGTTTTATAAGACCGACACTCAGTTCGGCATGTTATATAAGACCGACCTTCAGTTCGGCATCATATTTGGAATTCGCCTTGGCGAATGTTATATATAACCGACTTGATTCGGCATCATATTTGGAATTCGCCTTCGAGCGAATGTTTTATAAGACCGACCCTCAGTTCGGCATGTTTTATAAGACCGACCTTCAGATCGGCATCATATTTGGAATTCGCCTTCGAGCGAATGTTTTATAAGACCGACACTCAGTTCGGCATGTTATATAAGACCGACCTTCAGTTCGGCATCATATTTGGAATTCGCCTTCGAGCGAATGTTATATAAGACCGACCTTTAGTTCGGCATCATATTTGGAATTCGCCTTCGAGCGAATGTTTTATAAGACCGACCCTCAGTTCGGCATGTTATATAAGACCGACCTTCAGTTCGGCATCATATTTGGAATTCGCCTTCGAGCGAATGTTTTATAAGACCGACTCTCAGTTCGTCATAATGTTTTATAAGACCGGCCTTCAATTCGGCATCATATTTGGAATTCGCCCTCGAGCGAATGTTTTATAAGACCGACCTTCAGTTCGGCATCATATTTGGAACTCGCCTTCGAGCGAGCCTTCTATAAGACTTAAGCAGTCTCAGTTCAAGGCTCTCAAGCCACAAGAGGCGAAGTCGATCAACGACACACAAGCAACGAAAAGACCTACTCTGAGTACGGCATTTAGACAAAGATATCAAACGATCCGCCACAATAACAAGCCATCACAGTTTCAAGGCAACGGATCTGCAGACTTTACTCCCCGCCTAACATTTTGGGAAAATGCTTAAGGCACGGAGTAGGGGGCCATTGATAGGGATAAATCGTAATCCGGCCCGCGAATCCTTATTCGGGTCCGTCCGGCCACCAAAATAGTGGATGAGGCCATCGGCCGCGAACTCACAAGTCAAATTGGGATCGCGAGCCATTGGGTCCGCTCCAAGCCCTTAGCCCCATGAGGCGCCAAGAAAGACTAGGGAGCCGGCACACGAATCCCTTCGGTTATCGGGTCCGCCAGCGACCTCACATTCAATATTTAGCTCCGCTACGAGCTCATTAGTATAGATAAATATATGTTTGTACTATGTCCTTACTTGTAAATAAACCAAACTTTAGTCGGTAACTTCCCCATAAATAGGGCCACCTGAACCCATTCAAAAGACACAATTTAATCAATAAAAAGCATGGCAAAGCCAAATTCCCCCACTCTCTCTTCTCTTACGAAAGCACCACCGCCGGCAGCCATTGCCGCCACCGGGCACCACCGGCATACACCACTTTTATACACTTTTATAGCCAGATATCCACTACAAACAACCGCTAAATCTTAGATGACTTTTTCGACGTTATCAAATGGCATACTTGTTCTGATTCTGTGTTGCCGGGCCTGCCGCGTGCGTTCGGCTCGCTCAGGCCTGTTAGCTATTTAGTATGCAACTTTGAAGTTTGCACACTTATTGTTGTATGTAGGACCGAGCTCTATTCGTGGGCAAGGGATTAGTATTTTCGCTACGGCGAGTGGGACTAAGTCTGATCGCCTTTAATACAAATTTAGTTGATAATATGAAGTTGTAAGAGCGAGCAGGTGAAAGTTGCTCTATTTCGAGTCTAGCCTGTAGACTTATTTAATTTGGTCCTTGCTGATCATGTTGAGTCCGACCCGCGGAGCTCAAATGCCTACCTTAGCGTTTTGAGTGAAGTCCGCCCTGCGAAGTTCGACTTGTCTGGCCTGCAGACAGTTTAGCGTGAAAGTTCGTTTGATCCGTGCGGGTGGCGTGGATGTATGATTTGGCGAGTTGAGTTATAAGTTTAACTGTCCTCTCGTGCTTTTTTTTGCTGAGCCCGACTTGGCGGAGCTCTGGTATCATACTTTAAGGGAGTCAGAAGTATTTCTGACTACTTTAGTGAGTTTGAAGTTTTTGCAAACTTCATTTATGCGCGTCTATTCTCTAGAATTTAATACTAACATGCACAATAGAGCGAGTCAATATGATATTAAAATAGAGTTAAGGAGAAACTCTTTGGGGCATCGAGGTGTTAGTTTGTACCGATATGGAGTTGTTGAGCGAGCTCGGCCAGTTCGGACTGACTTCTCGCATGAAATTATTGGACGAGCAGGGCCAGGCTAGTGCTGACTTCTCGTTTTAAGTGATGGCGAGCGGCGTCGGACTTGCCGGACTTTGTCGAGAGTGTCTTTGTTCTGTAATTTCAATAAAGACTATGCATAATAGAGAAAAATAATAGTAAGTTAACGTACCGTTTTCTTATTAGTGTAATGTCTGTCGTGCGAATCAAGTCGGTCTTATAGAAGGCTCGCCCGCCGGCGAGTTCCAAACATGATGCCGAATTACATCAGACTTATAGAAGGCTCGCCCGAAGGCGAGTTCCAAATATGAGAAGACTGAAGGTTTCGTGTCTGGGCGAGCTCTTTCTGTACGGGCTCATCCTTTCGCTTTGTTTGATCGCGCTCCAAGGAATTAATTGATAGTAACCCTGATTGGTTGTATTAGGAAATTGTCTCCTTGTGAATCATCCACAATGACGCGCACATCACGATTTCCTTTGCTAAATAGCATGTAGTACACATGTGTGTTTTTTATTAAGCAAACAATATAGAGACATAATATATGTATAAGTTCGGGTGATAAGAATCATTGACATATATTAATACATAAATCAAGTGCATCTTTGAGATGGATGTATATAATATACTGAACATATTGCATAGAATACCCTAGCTTGCGGTATGATATATAAAATTGGATTTTCTAAAGCAAGTACTAGAATATGCAGTAAACACTATAATTTAGATGTAAACAGAATACTTTTACAGAAACATGAGGCAACTTTGACCATGGGCATACGAATATTTGCAAAGACATGGAGCAACTTGATAAACAAAGGTTTCGAGACTCAGATTTAGAGCATATGGCAGAGTGTATCAAGCATGTATATAAAGAATATTCGAATAGAAATTCAAAGATGAATGGATCTAATCTCGCAGTCAGGTGAATCAGCTATTTAAACACCCAATTTGAAAGCTCTTTCAGACTTTAACTCGGCTCAACCATTCATAAGTTATTTAGTTAGCAAACATCGAATTAAATAAAAGTCAAATAAATTACTAAAGCTGCAAAAGGTAAAGAAAGCTTCCCTGATGTAACCGATTCACAGGATGAGTATTTTGATTGATGTTGGTAGAACATCGTCGGCCTCGGGTCATGGAAAGCTGGGGGAGCTGAGGAGCTCGGGAGTTCGGATCGGACGTTGGAGAGCCCGGGAGTTCGGATCGGACGTTGGAGATCTCGGGAGTTCGGATCGGACGTTGGAGAGCCCGGGAGTTCGGATCGGACATTGTTCGGATCGGACGTTGGAGAGCCCGGGAGATCGGATCGGACGTTGAGTTCAGATCGGACGTTGGAGAGCCCGGGAAAGAAACCCACAGCTTATTTTGGTGTTACAGCAGCAACTCTCAGACGACGATCGGGCATCCAAACGAGCTCCGATCGACACGAAGTTTGGAGGGATTGTTCGTCCCTTGTTTATCTTTGATCTGACCGGTGGAAATCTGTTTTCAACGGTTCAATCTCTGGCCATTGGCCGATCGACTCTGCGTTTTTGGTGATAGAGAAAGACAAGCGAATTTATGGCGACGATCGGGCTTCCAAAAGGACCCCGATCGGTACGTAACTTGGAGAGCTTATTCATCCCTCCTTTTTCTTCAATATGAACGGTGGAAATTTTGTTGGGACGGCTCAATCTCCGGAAATTGGCCGCCGTTGGGACTGCTGCGTTTTATGGCGATTCAGCAGCAGCTGTAACTTTATGGCAACGATCGGGCATTGAAACGGACTCCGATCGTCATGAAATTTGGAGAGATTATTCGCCACACCGTCCTCTTTAATATGAACGGTGGAAATCGTATTTTGACGGCTAAATCTCTGGAAATTGGCCATAGATCCGCCTGCGTTTTTTCTGCTGGATTCTGGAGTTTTTTCTGAGTTTATCAAGCAAAGAGACCCTCCTTCTAGCGCCAATTGACGATCCAAAAATCGTCGGGGTAATCCTCTAGGCTCTTTCCCTTGGTGATAACCTAAGGATGCTCCAAAAACACAGAAAACGATGAAAGAGAGGGGGGAGATTTGGGATGTTTTAGACTGCACTTGAGATGTTGTGTCTTAAGTCGCCACGTATCCAATGAGTGTATTGGAATCAAGTCTTCGTAGTTCTCAGGGATAGTTTATATAGAGAAGAGTTATGCCCCTAAGGCGGCGTGGGCCTTATCCTTGTTGGGCTTGGACTGCCGTGTTCCCTAAGGAAAAGATATGGATTATTTGATCTCCTTGATTGTAGGAGATAATTACGGTATTCGAATATTTGTATTAAGTGGTAGAGATTGGAGCCTTTATGGCTCAGGATTCTTTCGTAGTTATCATTTATCATAAACGGGGAATACGATTAGGGACCGACTCTGGCCGACTTAGGTGGCCCGAGCGGATTTGGTTGAACCGACTCACTGAGAGGTCGGGGAGAATAGCCGAGTTGTCATGAGCTCGGAGTCTTGTGTGTAGAATAATAGGTCCGAGAGGGGCTTAGCCCAACCGATAAGGTTGGTCAAAGGTAGGTTAGATTACAAGTGTTGGCCGACCCGCACAGGTCGGGGCTGAATCCGGACTTCGTCTCGAGGATTGGAGGTCGGTGCTAGGTACGGTCGATCCGGGAGAGATGGAGTGACTAGCCGGACTGGGTCACTCGGTGTCGTTTCTCTCTCCCTACTCAGTGTTGAGCCACTGAAAAGGTGTCACGTAGGTAGGTCCATTTTTTGGCAGCATCAGCCGGGAAGCAGTTAAAGAGTGGGACATGCAAGTATTGAAGATCTCGGAGGAGATTATGAATCTTCTATGTGAAGGTCTAGGAATAGGAAGCGGGGAAGCAGTTGTGATAGGTTGAATGAATTGTCCTGTTTGGGTTCGAGATCAATGGCGAATCATTACTATCCTTATTGCCCGCAACCCGAGCTGACGATAGGGTTACCGGGTCATACGGATCCTGGGGTGTTGACTGTGCTGGTGCAAAATGAGATACCTGGGTTGCAAGTGAAGGTTGGGGATGAATGGGTTGATGTTGAGCCTGTGGAGGGTGCCATTGTTGTTAATATTGGTGATATACTTCAGGTAAAATAAGAACACCATAGTATGCAGATTTGATCTTTATTTGTTAGATATGCATTTTTATGGATGTATATATAACTTCTTGTGCAGATGATCTCTAATGATGCATGCAAAAGTGTGGAACACAGAGTTTTGGCCAATCCAATTCATGAAGTGCGAGTATCTGTTGCTGTTTTCATGAATCCAAGCCTTAGAAGTTGTCACCCCTGAAAATCCGGCTCGGTACAGGCAATTCACACTTGAAGATTTCTTTAAAGGGTTTTTCTCCAAGGAATTAAATAGCATGACAGATTACTTCAGAATCTGATACACAACAAGAAGATACCTTGATTTCAAGACTCAACATACTCTCCTTACACACATCATACTTTGTTTACACACACTGTTAAAAGTTTCAAACTTTAGCTTCCAGAATAAGTGAGTTGCTGTGTATTACTACCAACTCGGCATTATTCCGGTTGTTTAATCTTATATACTTTATATTGTAAACTACATTCTTTAGCAGGCCTTTCATGTATATTAACTTTAAAAGAATAATATGTCATTCTGTTCACCAGGAAATGGGAATATACTTGTTACAACAAACACCTAGTGCTGGAAAAAACCAATCAATAACAAGGGCCAGCGTGTCCGGTCAGATTATTGAAACCTGTACACCTAAGACCAAACCAAGTAGCTATATCATCATCAACGGTAAACTGAAGAAACCCGTGGTTTTCTTTGAAAGAGTGCTGATTTATCGGAGTTACTATCAGCATTCTCCCTTCTGTCATTTGCAGCCTGCCTATTTTGCTGCGCCATTTCCATTCTCCACATCTCTTGCTTATGCGCATCTTGTGACACCTCGCATTTTCCTCCTATAACAGGAAAGTCGAAAAATCCAGGTACTTCCCTTTTTGGATTCGAACAGTCTTGATCATTACAAACAAAATCCAACCTGTCACCCCCTTTGTGTCTAGAAGAATGTTTTTCATGCCCAAAGTAAGGACGAGGACAATGATGCCATGTGTTATCACCAGTAATAGGTTGAGAAGGTGGGGGTGCATAATTCATAGATTTTGGCCTTTGGTGATCACATTTCAAGCAGACTGTATTCCGTCTGAAATTAATATAGTTACACCTGCAAAATCACTTGTCAGGTAACCTGAGTAATGGTAAAGGTTAACTATATTGTAAACATATAAAAATTACTCAGCTGCACAAGGAACATACGAATCACATTCCCACTCTCCAGGACCTATTTCCCGGTTTGATGGCTTTTCTTTACATAGCAGGCAACTCGTGTTTCTGGCAAAGTTCAAGAAATTACATCTGCAAAATAAGTTGGCAGCAAAGTCATAAACTTCAAATTCCAAATTCCTTTTGAGGGATTAACTGGAAAATGATGGAAAATTTTTAGGCGGACAAATCAACTAACTTATCACATATCCAGTCTCCCTTCTTCAATGGCAGATCTGCCTGCTCCTCATTCAGTTCTCTTAGTCTCTCTTGGACTGAATCCTCGCACTGTAAGCACTTAACGTTTCTAGCAAAGTTCAAGAAGTTGCATCTGTAAATGAATAACAACGGATTAGTTTCACTGCAATAATACACTGAAAGCACAGAATTTGAAAGCTATAATTACTTGGGGCAACTCCAATCGCCTTGTTTTGTCAGATTATCCCTAGTTGCACTCAATCCATGCATCGTATCTTTCGTTTGTTCTCCATTCTGCCCCTTGGAGCTATATGCTACAACTTCCTTCAGAAGTTTCCTTATAGATTCATTGACTTTTTTGTTCAGACATGGTTTGTTCTCCACAGATTCGATTACAACATCAAGACCGTATGTCAACAATAAACGCATGACATCAACTGTCCTGCCACCTTCGTCCTCACTTGCCTTCACATTAGCCCTAGCACAATTTCCCCTCAAAATGCAACTGCTACAAACCTATTAAAACTTTTTTCTTTAGATTGACAAATATAATAAAAAGGTAAGCACACAGGGAAAACAGAAACATGCAAGTCAGCTATGGGGGATAACACTGCAGGCATACATTTCCTTCATCAATTCCAACATGTGCCCTCAGTCGCTTCCCCGAGTTGACAACCTTTCTATCTAAACTTGGACATCCTGCACCGGCAACTACCTGAATATCCTCCCTGGATAAGAGCCTAAAAACAACAGCACGATCATCAGGAAAAATGGAAAATGCATTTTGTATGTTTTCATTCACTTGGTTTTCTGTGAAGCAACATGGTGAACATACGCATAATTGAACGTAACTCATACACTAATAATTATGATCAACCTCTGGCCTAAAATAGGGTGTATAAATTAACATTTATTACAGGAGTACTTAAGCAAGGAAAGGAAACAGAGAACTTGCAATAAAAGCCAAAAAGAAATGAAAAGGCACATTTTTATCAAATTCCCACAAGCTTACCTCATAACATCAACATGGTGGCGGGCAAAATTCAAGCAAGCTGTTCGAATTTGATTAAAATCCTTGGAACCCAATTCACTAGTCCCAAAAGGGTGTCCGGTTTTATCAAAATATCCACCATTTAACAACTTATCCATAAGCTCCACCCATTCGGGCCAAGGATGAGACATTTCAACCCGCTTATTAGAACTGATCTCTTCTCCCTCATTTTGCGAAGGAGACTTTTGTGGAACTTGAGGGTTTAAGGAGGAGGGTTCTAGGGGTTTAGAGTGTTGAGCTGCTTCATCGAGGAAGAAATCAATCACAGGGTTGGATAGCCGAGAGTTTTTTGGGGGCGTGGATTCATTGTGGAGCTGGAAAACGGGTGGCAAAAGTCTGACAGGTTTGAGAAGATGTTTAAGAAGAGGAAGATTGCCACTCAGTGCAAGTTTGAACATCATTAGGCAAGAAAAAGGAAAGAGATTAAACAAGATGGCGGAAAGATGACAAATTCATCATTAGGCAAGCCGGAAACAACAAGTGCAGCATCAGGCAAACAAGAAAAATTGACCTGCAGGGAAGACAACAGATTGTTGATGAACTAACAGAAAGGAAAATCGGGGTTGGATATGTTCAGAGGAATATCTGGTGGGGAATCAGATTATTCTTCATTCCTAGTACATAATGCCAAAAGAAAGTGCAGATCCGTCCACAAAAACCAGAGCATATCTGGCAATGGGCTCTCAGATGACCTTACTTTGCAGAGAGAAGGACCACACAACATAGAAAATGTTGGCTCAATCTAAAAGGGAAGTACTTGACTTAGAGGATAACCTCACATAACCATTTATACAAAGAATAATGTACTTGAAAAAATATAATTAGTTTACACATCCATAAGGACAAGGGAAGACTGATGAAAGAAGATGTATGTAAAACCTTAATGGGAAATTGATAGAATACAGCCACATGAATTAAACACAAACTCTGCCCTGCTACAGGGGAAAACAGGTCTACAAATACTTGGTCCATCACACTGAATTCAATTTCGGGGCTGAGATTTCTTTCCTTTTTGGACATTCTTGAAAAGTACATACATCCAGTATTTTAAAACCACCAACACAAGTTCATAAAAACCATCATATGCTTTTGAAGCTTTCATTCATTTCAAGACTTTTCAGAAACTAATCTGGAAGAACCTACTCCACCCACTTATCATGGTATAAAAACGAAAAAGAGGTAAATTCTAGAAAATAATAGGTCCGATATTATAACTGAAATCGCATCTAACCAAAGAATCAAAGCATCTGGCTAAATCAAAGCTTTACACCATTAAAGTAAAACATCAATGTTACCATAAACAAAATTATATGGACCAACTCATAGATTAAAGGCGCTGTTAACGAACAGAGATTTATTGAAAGTATATGGGATTGCATATGTGTTTTAGTCAATACTCAATACAAGATCAACTCAATCCACTCACTGAAATCTTAACCCATTAAGATCTTGGTGTTACACCAAGCCTGCTCCGAATAGATTGGAAGAACTATGCTGATGGTACGAATCGCATCAAAATAACATATACATATCCACCTTAGATCATGAATTACTGATTTTACAGACCAGTAGCCTCTGATAGCTCCTGACCGTCACATATTCTTGTCCCTACTTATTAGAAGACTACCAAAAACTTCAATTTTATTGCCAATCGTATCTTGACTTTAGGCAAACACTGGAAGAAAAAAAAAACAAATGAAAAATTCAATCTTTTCACTTAAAACTCCTAACAGTTGAAATTCCCAAATCACAAAAACAAGGATTGGTTAGAAACGAAGCTAGAAGGCACAAATTATCAAGCAAAAATCACAAGTCAACTCAAATATGAAATAGCATTAAGAATTTAAAACGTGTAATTACGACTCAAGCATGACTGAAGAAAAATATGAAAGATTAGAGCTCACCAACAACCGGTGCTGATGATCCCTCGGAGCTGATTTCTTGCTGCATTTGAACGAAAAAAAGACTGAATACCACAAAAGAATAAGCTAAAGCAAAAAACCCAGCCAAAGTATTTCTCCTAACCTGACACGGAAAGAGAGGAGTGCGCCAATAGGAGTTTGGGAGTTTTTCTTTTTCCTTTTCCTTTTTTATTGGGCTTAAAGATATGGACCTCTTCTAACCATTAATATATTTAAAAGACATTAATAAATTTTCTAAAAATAATAAATAAAATAAAATAAAAAAACCCTAAAATCCAATTTATTATATTATATAAAATAAATAAACACGACACACAATTTGAAAAATTTGTAGAAAGAATAAAATAATTTCTGACGGACCAAAATACTCTTCATTAAGACGAAAACGGAAATTTCATTCATTTCTAATAGAAACCCCCATGATTTCGAACCGTTAACCCACGATTCCACAAGAATTGAAGAAATCAAAGCATGATTCTAGCGAAATTCATTCACAAATTAATCGATTACAAGAAACAACCATTAACATCGAAGATTTACACAGATTCTTACACATTGGGGGAAAAAAAAGGAGCTCTAACAACAACAGCGAAAAAAAGATGGAAAACAACTATGGTAATATCACAAAACTGAAATATTGATGAATTTTGTATTCTCTTTTATGATAAAATACTCGACATCTCTCTGTTTTGAGCTTTTCTTGTGTTAGGTGTCAAATGAACCCCATAAAATTCTCATCAAGAATCATTTTGATAATATTTTAATTTATCATAAATATTGTAAAAACATGTGGTTGAGGAGGTGAGAAGATCATTTACTTCAAGAAATCACAATTATATAATTTACGTACCGACTTGATTTGAAAAGGACTAATTAAGAAAATTCATGGTGCAAAAGTGATTTATTAGTTATACGAGATCAATGGTTGGGGCAAGTTTTTAATATCTCTCACATAGTTGCATTGTTTAAATGTGATTCGGATTTATCTTATGCATCCACTTGTTTAACCAATTAATCACTAGTGTATCATATAAAAATGTTTGTTTCACAATAAATTGTTACTATAAGTTTCTATTGTAATATCTCGTATAGTTAATTTAGTAGAATTTTCACCCTTATTGATATACCCGACCGGATCGGAACTCAATAATCTAGATTGGGCCTGAATCCAAGTCCAACAACAGATCTTGAGCCTCCATCCCTCAAGTCCGCAATCATTAAGCCGGACTCACCCACACTCCAAGAGCTCGGACACGGTGGGTATCATCCATATTATCAGGCTGACTAAGCTCTAAACTGATAACAACAAAACAAAGGAAGATATGAGCAGTGGCGGATCCAAAAATTTTATTTAACGGGGTCCGTAAATATTTAACAAAGTAAATAATTTTTTTCACGGGATCCGAAATATTTTTCTATAGGTAAAATATAAAGTATTTTTATTTTTAACGGGGTCCGCGGACCCCATTTTGTCAAGTCCGCTGTCCGCCATCTCACCTTGACAGCTGTTTGGACGACTTGTAGCTTATTACCCTTAATTATATGCTTATGATGTCTTGTTATGTTTAGTTAAACCTACTTAGTCTTTGCCTATATATATGAGATCATAATGTAATAGAAATAGATCCAATAACTAATATACACAGAGCTACTCTGTTAATTTGTCGACTCACTCGTTGTCTCATTCACGATATAGTCCGACCACCCTTGTCCTTGATATCCACCACCTTCTCACCGGAGAAATCACATATAAACATCCATATATCCTCTTTATACTATTGTTATCGCAAACCTGATATATCCGACTATATCACTTATAAAAGTGTGAGACATAATGGTCTTGTAACCTCGGATTAGCCTTTTAGACCGAACGAGGACGACGGTCTTAGTAGTTAATCAGATTCTTTATGGCTTATTTAGCTCTACCAGACCCGGGGATTAATGACGTTACAATTGGTATTATAGCCGACTATCAGTCGAATCAGGGCGAAATAAGGACGGGTTTGGGACAAATCCCAGTGATGACGCAAGTTGCATGTCTCACATAGTTAAACTATTAGAATTCTCACCCACATATAAGTGTGAGACATAAATATTATGTCAACTCGGGTTAGTCTTTTTAAACCTAGCGATGATGACGATCAAGGACGGAGGTATGTTGTAGTCCTAGGGGGGCTAAGCCTACTCAGACAAAAAAATATTACATTGAAAAATATACGTGGTTCGGTTCGATCCATAAAATATTCTTAATCCAGCCCACATGACGAACTCGATATAGTCAATTAACCCACCCCAAACTAAAATCCTGGCCTCGTCATTGATGACGATTTAAGTTGTAACCGGATCATTTATGATACACTTAACGCCACCAAACTCAAAATTCAAAGGCGTTACATCTCTAATGTATCATAATCAATGATATAAAAATATATTGTATATTCTCACGAACAGATAAGAATTACGTCTATATAAGTGTATCCAAAAAAAAAAAAAAAAAAGAAGAAGTGTATCGTGCATTCTTGCCAAAAGATGAGAATTGAATTTTGTTAAGTAATTTCCTCGGGAAAAGAAAAGAAATGGGGGTAGGTCACTAATGAAGTAAGAGTAACCCCAATGGTACATTCTTGTACCCCTAAAAATGGCTTCAAGGATCCTTGATCAACCCCTGCCCACACATGCCACGCTTTAATGACACTCTATCCTCAATTTTCTTTGTTCTTCCTTCATATTTGAAGCTGTCTGCTAAATGAATAAAGACATTTCTTTATTTATCCACTTATCTCTCTTTTACTCAATAAATTAATTTCACACATCAATATCATTTATATAATAATGTGTTATGTATCGAAAGAATGACACAAGACAACTGGTAGAAGATCACAACGGTGATATACATCATTGGAAAAAAATTATATATATTATTTTTCCAAAAAAATTAATCTGTCCAAATATTTTTTATTTTATTTTGAACTCTTTTGTGTCACGGATCGACATCTTTTTTTTTTTTTACCACATGCGACGTATTCAAATATCACTTTGTAAAGATAAAATATTTTTAAAGGGATGTATAGAGGTTGCTTATTGGAATGAATTATTTTTAGGTGTTGAAAAAGTCAGAATCAGAATCTTGAAAACGATGTGTTTGAAGGGCCAGAATTGGGTGTCTCATTTAGAGTCACTCTAACGGTGAAAGTTAAATGAAGGGCTATTAAAGCAAATATCTACTTCCCTTTCCCAAACCCACCCACTGTTCTGCGCTGTTCTGTCAACCACCGACAACCACCGACAACCACCCGTCCGGTCCCATATTTTCCAATCAGTCAGTTAAAAAGACCCCACACAATGACCAGTGGTACCGATTCCACCAACTCAAACCCGATACCCGATCCAAATACCCGCCTTCATGAACTCAAACAATTCGACGACTCCAAAATCGGAGTCAAAGGCCTTGTTGACCGTGGACACTCAACCATCCCCTCCTTCTTCATTACCCCCAACCCGATTGCCAGCTCTACCGTACCCGAACCCGAAGCACATGGCCCGAAACATAGGATTCCGGTCATTGACTTTACTTCCCCAAGGTCAACGCTCGTTGAGCAGCTCCGACAAGCCTCCTCCGATCTGGGATTCTTCCAGATCATCAACCATTCCGTGCCGGTAGCTTCAATCACTAAAATCCTCAACTCAATGCTAGAGTTCTTCGAGCTGCCTGAGGAAGTGAAAATGCAATACTACAGCCGTGATATGGCCCACGGGGTTGCATACTCGACGAATTTCGACCTCTACCGATCGAAATCCGCCAGCTGGCGTGACACAATGCAGATTAGATTGGGACCCACTACGCCCGACTGGGATCACTTGCCAGAAATATGCCGGGAAGCAGTTAAAGAGTGGGACTTGCAAGTATTGAAGATCTCGGAGGAGATTATGAATCTTCTATGTGAAGGTCTAGGAATAGGAAGCGGGGGAAGCAGTTGTGATAGGTTGAAGGAATTGTCCTGTTTGGGTTCGAGATTAATGGCGAATCATTACTATCCTTATTGCCCGCAACCCGAGCTGACGACAGGGTTACCGGGTCATACGGATCCTGGGGTGTTGACTGTGCTGGTGCAAAACGAGATACCTGGGTTGCAAGTGAAGGTTGGGGATGAATGGGTTGATGTTCAGCCTGTGGAGGGTGCCATTGTTGTTAATATTGGTGATATACTTCAGGTAAAATAAGAACACCATAGTATGCAGATTTGATCTTTATTTGTTAGATATGCATTTTTATGGAGGTATATATAACTTCTTGTGCAGATGATCTCTAATGATGCATACAAAAGTGTGGAGCACAGAGTTTTGGCCAATCCAATTCATGAAGCGCGAGTATCTGTTGCTGTTTTCATGAATCCAAGCCTTAGAGAACACTTGTATGGGCCATTTCCAGAAGTCGTCACGCCTGAAAATCCGGCTCGCTACAGGCAATTCACACTTGAAGATTTCTTTAAAGGGTTTTTCTCAAAGGAATTAAATAGCATGACAGATTACTTCAGAATCTGATACACCACAAAGAAGAAGATACCTTGATTTCAAGACTCAACATACCCTCCTTACACACATCATACTTTGTTTACACACACTATTTAAAGTTTCAAACTTTAGCTTCCAGAATAAGTGAGTTGCTGTGTATTACTACCAACTCGGCATTATGCCGGTTGTTTAATCTTATATACTTTATATTGTAAACTGCATTCTTTAGCAGGCCTTTCATGTAATACTATATTATTTTCCCTTAAAAGAATAATATTTCATTCTTAGATGCTGCTAAAAATAACTGGAGGTGTCGAAAGTCAGATTCTGATGTTTGCTTAGATGTGCAAGATCCTATGTCTTGGTCCAATAACTGTGTACATGATTCGAGGATGCTTAATAATTTTAGAATATCTGATGTGCCTGAATCTTCTACTGGTAATGTGGCTATATCTCAAGGAGTGACGGCTGGTGAAGACAGAGTCTCTAAATGGCTTTGGACACTGCATCGAATAGTTGTTGATGTAGTTCGAACGGATAGTCATCTGGAGTTTTATGAGGATGCAAAAAATTTGGCTCGTATGTCGGATATTCTTGCTGTTTATGCCTGGGTTGATCCTGCTACTGGGTATTGTCAAGGTATGAGCGATTTGCTATCTCCGTTTGTTGTTCTCTTTGAAGATAACGCTGATGCTTTTTGGTGCTTTGAAAGTCTATTTTAAGAAGACTGCGTGAAAATTTCCAAATGGAAGGGCCTCTTGGTGTAATGAAGCAGTTGCAGGCGCTTTGGCATATCTTGGAGCTCACAGATAAAGAAATGTTCTCACATCTGTCACAAATAGGTGCTGAGAGCCTCCACTTTGCATTTAGAATGTTGCTAGTGCTTTTTCGCCGGGAATTGTCCTTCAGTGAGTGAATACCTTTCCATGTGGGAGATGATTTGGGCTGCTGATTTTGATGAAACAATGGTGAGTCATCTGGGTGAGCACTGCCCTGAGCTATTAGCCCTACAGATTACAAAGGGCCTAGAAGTAGAAATGGGAGAGAGGGTCCTTGAGAACAGTGATACTGGTCTAACGGGAGTTTTATCATCAAAAAATGGAAATTTAGAGCACCCTGTCTCTAACAACAGAGCATTGAAAACAGTGTCACCTCATTCCTTTTGTGGCTTAACATGTTGTTTGTCAACAACTGGAAACGGTGATGATGAATTGCCCGTTTTCTGTGTGGCAGCAATTCTTATTATGAATCGTCAGAAAATCATTAGAGAAACACGGTCCTTAGATGATCTGATAAAGATATTTAACGACAAGTTGTTGAAGTTCAGAGTGAAGAGATGCATACGTTCAGCGATCAAGCTGCGGAAGAAATACTTGTACAAGCTGATCAAAAGTCGGAATCAATCAAATCAATTTCAAGAGTGAATATCTACCTTATTCATCATAGCTATCAGTGACAGTACAAAAGGAATTTGATTCAGAACAGTCTCCTGTTTGGGGATTTTGCAATTTTTTATTGCTCAAGCCAGGCGGGGGAAGTTTTGGCTGGGTGATTTTGAGGCTCTTCCGATTTGTGTTTCTTGTGTAAGTGATACGAATAATTCTTTTACAAAGTATATAGATCTTGGATCTCACGGATGAACAAGAATCCATAGAATGGATGGGTAAAGAGAAACTTGTTCTTTAACCTTGATATAATTTTGTTCTCAGTTCATACTTTTCTTCATTGTTCCCCTGTAATACAATTGGTTTACGACGATAGACAACGCAATTGCTCAATCAAAAAAAAAAAGAAAAAAGAATAATATTTTATTATGTTCACTGGGATATGGGAATATACTTGTTACAACAAACACCTAGTGCTGGAAAAAACCAGTCAATAACAAGGGACAGCGTGTCCGGTCAGATTATTGAAACTTGTACACCTAAGACCAAACCAAGCAGCTATATCTTTATCAACGGTAAACTGAAGAAACCTGTGGTTTTCTTTGAAAGAGTGCTGATTTATCGGAGTTACTATCAGCATTCTCCCTTCTGCCATTTGCAGCCTGCCTATTTTGCTGCGCCATTTACATTCTCCACATATCTTGCTTATGCACATCTTGTGACACTTGGCCTTTTCCTCCTATAACAGGAAAGTCGAAAAATCCAGGTACATCCTTTTTTGGGTTCGAACTGTCTTGATCATTACCAACAAAATCCAACCTGTCACCCCCTTTGTCTCTAGAAGAATGCTTTTCATGCCCAAAATAAGGACGAGGATGATGATGCCATGTGTTGTCACCAGTAATAGGTTGAGAAGGTGGGGGTGCATAATTCATAGATTTTGGCCTTTGGTGATCACATTTCAAGTAGGCCATATTCCGTCTGAAATTAATATAGTTACACCTGCAATATCACTTACTTGAGTAACTGGTAAAGGCTAACTATATTGTAAACATATAAAAAGTACTATGCTGCACAAGGAACATACGAATCACATTCCCACTCTCCAGGACCTATTTCTCGGTTTGATGGCTTTTCTTTACATAGCAGGCACCTCGTGTTTCTGGCAAAGTTCAAGAAATTGCATCTGCAAAATAAGTTAGTAGCAAAGTTATAAACTTCACAACACTATCCAAATTCCTTTTGAGGGATTAACTGGAAAATGATGGAAAATTTTCTGACGGACAAATCAACTAACTTGTCACATATCCAGTCTCCCTTTTTCAACGGCAGATCTGCCTGCTCCTCATTTAGTTCTCTTAGTCTCTCTTGGACTGAACCCTCACACTGTAAGCACTTCACATTTCTAGCAAAGTTCAAGAAGTTGCATCTGCAAATGAATAACGACAGATTAGTTTCACTGCAATAATAAGCTGAAAGCACAGAATTTGAAAGCTAAAATTACTTGGGGCAACTCCAATCGCCTTGTTTTGTCAGAATATCCTTAGCTGCACTCGATCCATGCATCGTATCTTTCGTTTGTTCTCCATTCTGCTCCTTGGAGCTATATTCTACAACTTCCTTAAGAAGTTTCCGTACAGACTCATTGACTTTTTTGTTCAGACATGGTTTGTTCTCCACATATTCAATTACAACATCAAGACCGTATGTCAACAATATACGCATGACATCACTGTCCTGCCACCTTCGTCCTCGCTTGCCTTCACATTAGCTGTAACGCCCCGTTTCCGGACACCGAGTCCTTATCCGGAAAGAGCGCTCGGCACATATATTATCAAATAGAAACTCAATAATACATGCAAGCCTTACGTCATCCATAAAAAATCAAACGACGCGGAAGATAAAACAACTCAACAACTCGGGAAACCAAACGATTTAAACATACGGTAATCAATGCTGTGAAGAAAAAAAACTAAATCCAATAAAAGATCTAAACATCCAGAATTCAATCCAAAAGATCTCAAAGGTAACTAAACCAAAAGAAAGAACAACATTGTTCAAAGCTGGAAACGACTGTTTATGAAAAGAAAACATCTAAACGATCTAAGCCTTCAAACTCCAACTCAAACGTCCTCGTCATCAAAGAACTCATCAGCGGTAACCACCTGTTCATCTTCTTTGGGGAAAGGGAAAGACAAAGATAACGTAACGGGGTAAGTACAAAAGTACTCAGTAACGTGTAGAAGATCGTATAACTATGCCCTCATAAAGAAATGAAAGCAATACCGTCTTTTATTAATTCATTTTCCGTTATTAGCCCTAACTATCTATCACATTATGTTCATTGCATAACATGAGGTTCCAAGGGTATCTATCTTATCTCAAGTTTGTTACATCATGAATAACAAGGGCACTACGCCTAGTAATAGGATGTACTAGACAACCTGGGTGCAACCTACTTAGAGACTCGCTAGTAGCCCGGGAATATCTCGAGTCCCGATAGTGTGATGACCGGCAGAGTGCACCAGACGCTTTATCGCCAATCGATTGACCGGCGTGGGTACAGTCTGATCTACTTTGTGCGGTCGGAGGACACATCGCGATATTGTACTATGCCTTACCAAGCATTGCATGATGTTTAAGATTTTAATCTAGCACATACGTTTGATTAGATGTTTAACTAGCCACCTAAGTGTTTTCGTGTAAGCTCCTCACACCTCCTACCTCGCATTTAGACCCTCTGACACGGACAAGCCCTAGCAATTATACGGACATCGATAAACCCTAGCTTATCGAAGCACAAGGCAAATCCGAAGCTTCCAAAGGTGGTCCCACACTTCATCTTTTAGGGAATCCATGTGGTGCCGGAACTAAACGCACTGAAGCTAGTTCGAGCTTTGTCACGTAAGGTTATGCATTAGAACAAGTACAATAAAGCTCGAACTCAAGCCGACATGACAAAAACAATGAAAAACTAGAACCACCAGGCCCAAACGCCGTCCACTCTATCGCAGACGCTCGTCTCGAACATGGACGCTCGTCCACAGAAGGTGAACGCCCGTCCAAAACCAAACGCCCGCCCACCTTAAACCATCACATCGTATCAAAATTTCACCCAACGCTCGTCCAGGGAATCGAATGCTCGCCCACTTTGCAGAGAACCGGACGCCCGTCCGAATCCCTGGACGCCCGCCTACCGGGAATTTCCTGCAATTTACGCAACTTTGTTTGCTGCGTTTTCCAACCATATGCATCCCAAAGTTCGACCAAAACAACTTAAAAACAAAGAGAAAAACATACACATTGCCCTACAACGTTATGAGAACTAAATCATACGATAGAAGACCACGTTACCTCGATTCTTGCGAGCTACTACGATCCAAGCAACCACAACTTTGAAAAAGATAAACCTTTAACCTCGAACCTAAAACGATCAACACCAAATTGATCACTACGATGCAGATAACGCAGAAACGCAGGCTTAACGATGCTAAACAGGAAAACGAACCCTAACAAGAACGGTGATGAGAACTTACGTTAACGGTTCTAAGGATGGTTGATATCCAAACGATTCCCTTGTCGCGGTGATTCTTTTTCCTTGAGATGTCCATCAAAAGATCAAAGGATTAAGCACGGGATTGAAAGTTCTTTCTCTCTTTTTTCTAAACTTGCGCTCTTCTTCAAAAGATGCGGCCTCTCTCTCTTTTTTTTCAAAAGTGATTAGGTTAATTTAGGATTTATTTCCTTTTAATAAATCCCAATTTTTCCTAAATACCATATAATTCCTTAATTATCCCTTTTCTTTTATAAAACCTTTAGAAAAATAAAAGAACATAATATTCCGATTTATCAAAAGACCGAAATGCCCTTTTATCGAAAATCGGGATATTACATTCCTCCCCCCTTAAGAGGAGTTAGCCTCGAAACTAGAACGACACTGGCAGATAAGAAAACTCTGGGAACTCGTCTATCATGTCCGCTTCCACTTCCCAAGTGGCTTCCGTCGGTGCATGGTTGCTCCATTGCACTAACACTAACGGAATCATTCGCCTCTTGATCATCCTTTCCTTTCTATCCAGAATCTTGATCGGCTTTTCCACGTATGATAGGTTGTCTTGTAACACTTCGGATCAATCTCGATTCCACATCCACTTTTGATAAACACTTTTAAGCATTGATACGTGGAAGACATTGTGGACTCTAGACATCGATTCCGCAACCGTAGTCTATAAGCCAACTTCCCAACTCTTTCAATGATATCAAAAGGTCCTACGTATCTTGGACTTAGCTTTCCTTTCGACCAAACCTCTTGACACCCTTCATTGGAGACGCTCAAGGTAAACTCGTCCCCAACTTCGAACTCTGGCGGTCTCTTCTAACATCGGCCCAACTCTTTGGCGATCTTGTGCGACTTTCAGATTCTTCCGTATCAACTCGATCTTCTCCTTGGCTTGCTGAACCATCTCCGGCCCGGTGATGTGTTTCTCTCCCACTTCATCCCAATAAAGTGGAGTCCTACACTTCCTACCATACAAGGCCTCAAAAGGTGGCATTCCCAAACTTGCGTGGTAAGCTGTTATTGTAAGCAAACTCCGCCAAGTTGAGGTAATCTATCCATGAACCTCCGGCATCCAAAACACAAGCTCTAAGCATATCCTCAAGAGTCTGAATCGTTCTCTCGGACTACCCATCCGTCTGAGGATGAAACGCTGTACTCAAATCGTCTTCGCTCCAAAAGCTTTCTGTGAGACCTTTCCAAAAGCGATCGATGAATCTACTATCCCGCCGGATACAATAGATAAAGGCACACCATGAAGCTTCACTATATTGTCGATGTACATAGTAGCGAACTTCTTTATAGGCATGTCTACCTTACACGGCAAGAAATGGGCTGATTTGGTAAGTCTATCCACAATCACCCAAATCATGTCATGACCGCCGCCTTCGCCTTAGGCAAACCGGTGATGAAATCCATCGTGATATTCTCCCATTTCCATTCCGGTAACTCCAAAGGTTTCAACAAACCTCCTGGCCTTTTATGTTCTGCTTTCACCCTCTGAGATGTATCGCATCTCGCCACGAACTCTGCGATCCCTAACTTCATACCAGGCCACCAAGATCTTTCCTTGAGATCTCTATACATCTTAGTGGCTCCGGGGTGAACCGCAAAAGCAATCTTGTGAGCCTCATCCATAACCTTCTCTCTTAGACCATCCACATCTGGTACACACAAACGGTCTCCATACCAAAGATAACCACTCTTGTCCAAGCGATAACCCACTTGTAGAGTTTTTCTCGGGCCACACGCTTCAAATTAACCATCACTGGGTCCTTATCTTGTTTAAACCGTATCTCATCTAGCAGATCGACCTCGCCATCAATGGCGCCATAAACCGGTCTTCATCCTTTCGCTTCAACCACTTCAATGCATTCTATCCAAGCGATCCACAACTTCTTGTAAGGTGGTGATAGCATTAACCGCTCTCCGGCTAAGTGCATCACTACGACATTCGCCTTACCCGGGTGGTATTGAATGTCCAAGTCGTAGTCTTTCACAAACTCTAACCATCTTCTTTGTCTCATGTTGATTCTCGAGTAAAGAAGAACTTAAGGCTCTTATGATCCGTGAAGATCCTTGTCTTGACACCATACAAATAGTGTCTCCAAAGCTTTAGAGCAAACACCACTGCTGCCAACTCCAAGTCGTGTGTAGGGTAATTCTTCTCATGCACCTTTAGTCGCTAGATGCATAAGCAATCACCTTTCCGATCGCATCAAAACACAACCCAAACCTTGACCCGATGCATCCTGTATAAACATCATAATTATCAAAACCTCCGTAACGCCAACACGTGAGGCTGTGGTCAACTTTTCTTTCAAAGTCCGAAAGGCTTCCTCACATTCATCACCCACTCATACTTGACGTTCTTCCGAGTAAGTCTCGTAAGAGGTGTAGCTATCTTCGAGAAATCCTTTACAAACTTCCGGTAATACCGCTGCACTCCAAGAAACTTCTTATCTCTCACATCGATGTCGGTTCAGCCACTTAGAGACAGACTTCTATCTTTCTTTGGATCCACTTTAATACCTTCTTCAGAAACTATATGTCCAAGAAAACTAACTTGATCCAACCAAAACTTGCACTTGGAAAACTTGGCATACAACTTGTTCTCTTTTAAGGTTTGTAGTACTACCCTTAGATGTTCTTCATGCTCTTTCTCGTCTTTAGAGTATACCAAAATATCGTCTATGAAGACTATCACAAACTTGTCGAGATAAGGCATGAAAACTCTTTGCATTAGGTCCATGAACTTTGATGGAGCATTAGTGAGTCCAAACGGCATGACCAAAAACTCATAATGTCCATACCTCGTACTGAAGGCTGTCTTAGGTATATCTGACACCTTGATTTTCATCTCGATGGTAACCGGACCTAAGATCAATCTTAGAGAACACCTTCTTACCTTGCAACCTGGTCGAACAGATCGTCAATCCTTGGTAAAGGATACTTATTCTTGATTGTCGGTTTATTCAACTCTCTCAGAATCGATGCACAAGCGCATACTCCCATCTTTCTTCTTTACAAACAAACCGGTGCTCCCCACGGTGATGTACTTTGGATGGATGATGTTTTCTCTAACATATCCTTAAGTCGAATCTTCAACTCTTTCAACTCATTTGGTGCCATCTCTGTATGGCGCTTTAGCCATTGGTGAAGCTCCTGCGATCAACTCGATCTCAAACTCTATGGCCCTATCAGGCATGTGTCCTGGCAAATCTTCCGGAAAACTTCAGAAAGTCCTTAACTACACGAGTCTCTCCTAACTCGGGTTTGAGCTTTTCCTTATCTAATAGCAGACACCACAAAACCTTGGCAACCCCGCCTCAAGGATTTTAAAGCTTTAGCTCTTTGAGATGATCGGATGTTGTTTCTTGCTAAGCTTGTATACGATACCCCAAACGCCCTAGCTGATTTTTCTGGAACTTTAAAGATTACTCTCTTGCCTTTGCAATCCAAATAGACATGGTTCTTAGACAACCATCCATACCTAGGATAACATCAAAGTCTCGAGAAATCCAACACCGTCAGGGCATGCTGGCACTTGTAAGTCCCAACTCTAATGTCGACTGAGGGTGTGACTTGAGCACATCTGGTGACTCGACCCAAAGGGGTGGATATACTCAAGGGTCACTCCAACTCCTTGAGCGGTAGGTTTAACTTCTTGACTATGTTTGAAGAAACAAAAGTTCTGAAGCTCCGGTATCAAACAGATTTAAACCGCTAGATTATCTATGATTATGGTACCTAAAAGTGAATCAATTTACGTATAAATATGTAATATCATATGCGCGCTATATCATATTAAATATTTATAAGAAACACAAACACTGAAGAAGTACCTGTCACCACAAGGTCATCTAGCTCCTCCTGGTTCCGTGATCTCGCCGCAAAGATACGAACCGGTTCGCTACCCGTAGGACGACTACCCTTTGGTTACTTCGCCTCGCTGATTGCCCTGTGATAGCTTCTTAGGACACGCCCGAGTAGTGTCCCGCTTCCCCGCAGATGGAAACAATTCAAGCTACCAGCCATGCAATCTCTCAGATGTGCCTTGTTACATTTAGCACAAACCGGTGGCGCCCCACTTGTCGAACTCTTCATTGCTAAACTCCTGTCTTCTTTACATTCTCTTTGTGGCGCCCTCTACTACCTCCTTGAAAATTTGAGAATGGCCTCTTGTCCCCAACTACAAACATCGGCGGCTGTTGGCAAACCTTTCATTGTCAATGCTCTATCCATGACGCTTGCCATACTCGTCGGTCTATCTCCAAGCATACCTTTACCTTTTGCCATCATGTGACAACCCTTCCATAAACTTGTCTATCTTCTTTTCTTCACTCTTCATAATCTCGGGTAGAACACGCCACTCGTGAAACTTCTGCAAGTCTTGTGTCACCGTAGTATTTCTTCCCTGTTTTAAACTCGAAACTCGTTGGCCTTTGCATTTTGTGCCGTTCTAGGAAGTATTCCTGATAGAACAAATTCTTGAATACCGCCTGTCTGTGATTCTAGGATTAGCTTGCTCATAAGACTCCATCCAACTCTCTGCATTACACCGCCAACAAGGATATCGCTAACCGAGCCCATTCAGATTCTCGGGGCCTCATGTTTCGTGCATGCCTTTTCAAACCGACGTAGCCATAAGTCTGCTCTTGGCTTTGGCTCAATATTACCGAAGAACTCGGTACCTATGCTTCTTCACTTTCTCATACCAGTCTATTGGTCTATCATAACCCCCAAATCTGGCTTTGGTCTTTGAAATCACTGCTTTGTACGGTGGGGCATTCGATAACTCACTGCTGCGGTGGGTGTAGCAGTGCTCTGAAAGAACTCGATCTAGGTGGTTGTGGAGGTCGAATCGCCGGCCGAGGAGTGAAACTCAACGGTGTAGACGGAAACATGGATACTGTGGATAATCAAGAATCGACCGGCGGCGGTGGGTTAGAAAGTCCCAACCCGGTCCAAGTGGTGGTCCTTGGGGCCGATGTAAACCGCACGCGGGTGCTAAACCTTGAAGGACCCGCTTGTTCCACTCGACCTCTAACAGAATTACTTGGTCCTTGATTTCCACCATGAGTGGGGTTGTTCACTTGAGTGACCGGAGGAACCTGAGTAGCTGGTCCACTCCTCCTCCTTCTTGGAACCACGACCTCAGTAAAATCCGTCTCGGCGTTACTTGTCTGGGTATTATCTGCCTCGGCGTTATACGAACTAGCTCCTCCTCTAGTAAGCACCATCCTGTAGCCAAGAAAGCGGGGGTTACTAAAGCTCTAACCTTATCTTAAAGAAAAATCAAGTCCTACACAAACAAGGAAAACCTTTCTCTCGATACCAATGTAACGCCCGTTTCGGACACCGAGTCCTTATCCGAAAGAGCGCCGCACATATATTATCAAATAGAAACTCAATAATACATGCAAGCCTTACGTCATCCATCAAAAATCAAACGACGCGGAAGATAAAACAACTCAACAACTCGGGAAACCAAACGATCGAAACATACGGTAATCAATTTGTGAAAAAAAAAACTAAATCCAATAAAAGATCTAAACATCCGAATTCAATCCAAAAGATCTCAAAGGTAACTAAACCAAAAGAAAGAACAACATTGTTCAAAGTCGAAACGATTGTTTATGAAAAGAAAACATCTAAACGATCTAAGCCTTCAAACTCCAACTCAAACGTCCTCGTCATCAAAGAACTCATCGGTGGTAACCACTGTTCATCTTCTTTGGGAAAGGAAAGACAAAGATAACGTAACGGGTAAGTACAAAAGTACTCAAGAACGTGTAGAAGATCGTATAACTATGCCTCATAAAGAAATGAAAGCAATACCGTCTTTTATTAATTCATTTTCCGTTATTAGCCCTAACTATCTATCACATTATGTTCATTGCATAACATGAGGTTCCAAGGGTATCTATCTTAGCTCAAGTTTGTTACATCATGAATAACAAGGGCACTACGCCTAGTAATAGGATGTACTAGGACAAGCTGGGTGCAACCTACTTAGAGACTCGCTCTGTAGCCCCGGGAATATCTCGAGTCGATAGTGTGATGACCGCGAGTGCACCAGACGCTTTATCGCCAATCGATTGACCGGCGTGGGTACAGTCTACTTTGTGCGGTCGAGGACACATCGCGATATTGTACTATGCCTTACCAAGCATTGCATGATGTTTAAGATTTTAATCTAGCACATACGTTTGATTAGATGTTTAACTAGCCACCTAAGTGTTTTCGTGTAAGCTCCTCACACCTCCTACCCTCGCATTTTAGACCTCTGACACGGACAAGCCCCTAGCAATTACACGGACATCGATAAACCCTAGCTTATCGAAGCACAAGGCAAATCCGAAGCTTCCAAAGGTGGTCCCACACTTCATCTTTTAGGAATCCATGTGGTGCCGGAACTAAACGCGCACGAAGCTAGTTCGAGCTTTGTCACGTAAGGTTATGCATTAGAAACAGTACAATAAAGCCTCGAACTCAAGCCGACATGATGAAAAAACAATGAAAAACTAGAACCACCAGGCCCAAACGCCGTCCACTCTGTACGCAGATGATGCCCGTCGAACATGGGACGCTCGTCCATAGAGGGTGAACGCCCGCCCAAAACCAAACGCCCGCCCACCTTCAAACCATCACATCCTCGTATCAAAATTTCACCGAACGAGCGCTCGTCAAAGAGGCGAATGCTCGTCCACTTTTGAGGAACCGGACGCCCGTCCGAATCCCTGGACACCCGTCTACCTGGGAATTTCCCAGAATTTCTGCAACCTGTTTGCTGCGTTTTCCAACCATATGCATCCCAAAGTTTGACCAAAACAACTTAAAAACAGCAGAAAAACATACACATTGCCCTACAACGTTATGAGAACTAAATCATACGATAGAAGATCACGTTACCTCGATTCTTGCGAGCTACTACGATCCAAGCAACCATAACTTTGAAAAAGATAAACCTTTAACCTCGAACCTAAAACGATCAACACCAAATTGATCACTACGATGCAGATAACGCAGAAACGCAGGCTTAACGATGCTAAACAGGAAAACGAACCCTAACAAGAACGGTGATGAGAACTTACGTTAACGGTTCTAAGGATGGTTGATATCCAAACGATTCCCTTGTCGCGGTGATTCTTTTTCCCTTGAGATGTCTGTCCAAAAGATCAACGGATTAAGCCTCGGGATTGAAAGTTCTTCCTCTCTTTTTTCTAAACTTGCGCCTCTTCTTCAAAAGATGCGCCTCTCTCTCTTTTTTTCAAAAAGTGATTAGGTTAATTTAGGATTTATTTCCTTTTAATAAATCCCAATTTTTCCTAAATACCATATAATTCCTTAATTATCCCTTTTCTTTTATAAAACCTTTAGAAAAATAAAAGAACATAATATTCCGATTTATCAAAAGACCGAAATGCCCTTTTATCGAAAATCGGGATATTACATTAGCCCTCGCACAATTTCCCCTCAAAATGCAACTGCTACAAACCTATTTAAACTTTTTTCTCTAGATTGGCAAATATAATAAAAAGCTAAGCACACAGGGAAAACAGAAACGAGCAAGCCAGCTATAGGGGATAACACTGCATGCTTACATTTCCTTCATCAATTCCAACATGTGCCCTCAGTCGCTTCCCCGAGTTGACAACCTTTCTATCTAAACTATGACATCTTGCACCAGCAACTACCTGAATATCCTCCCTGGATAAGAGTCTAAAAACAACAACACGATCATCAGGAAAAATGGAAATTGCATTTTGTATGTTTTCATTCACTTGGTTTTCTCTAAAGCAACATGGTGAAGGTGAACATATGCAAAATTGAACGTTCATAACAAAACAGATCATGATCAACCTCTGGCCTAAGATAGAGTGTATAAATTAACATTTATTAAAGGAGTACTAAAGCAAAGAACGGGAATTGAGCATTTTCCATCATTAAAAGCCAAAAAGAAATGAAAAGGTACATTTTTATCAAATTCCCACAAGCGTACCTCATAACATCAACATGGTCGCGGGCAAAATTCAAGCAAGCAATTTGAATTTGATTAAAATCCTTGGAACCCAATTCACTAGTTCCAAAAGGGTGTCCGTTTTTATCAAAATATCCACCATTTAACAACTTATCCATAAGCTCCACCCATTCGGGCCAAGGATGAGACATTTCAACCCGCTTATTAGAACTGGTCTCTTCTCCCTCATCTTGCGAAGGAGACTTTTGTGGAACTTGAGGGTTTAGGGAGGAGGGTTCTAGGGGTTTGGAGTGTTGAGCTGCTTCATCGAGGAAGAAATCAATCACAGGGTTGGATAGCCGAGAGTTTTTTGGGGGCGTGGATTCATTGTGAAGCTGGAAAACGGGTGGCAAAAATCTGACGGGTTTGAGAAAATGTTTACGAAGAGGAAGATTGCCACTCAGTGAAAGTTTGAACATCTGGGAGTATCTGTGTATGAAGTTAAGGGAGGAACCAACAACAAGAAAAGAATTCCATTTTCGACTTTCTCTTCATTCATCCTCACATACGGGCTCAACCCGATCCGAATCCCAAAATTGGTTTTTCCTAATCGGCTAACCTTAATTTTCAAACGACACCATTAATGACATCACTATCAATCTATTTGGGCACTGATGATGTCCGACCCGAACTACGCCACGTGTCATCCTCTTAAGTCGTATAATAGATGACTAGCCTCTAAATGTAAGGCATTAAGGGCCAGGAGCCCAGAAACATACCTAAGGGCAGGTCCCTTACCCTAGGTGGGAGATCGGCACAAACTCCTCCTCCAACCACCGCAGGTCGGTTAAGGCTTGGCGAAGAGGAGGTGCCCCTTGGGGGCTGAACGCAGGACGCTCAGACCCGTGCCTCTGTTATTCCATATGCGGGATAACTAAAGATAAATAAGGGAAGAATCCTAGGTCATAAAGACTCTGATCCTGACATTTAAATATGTCCATAATTATCCCTAAATTATAGGGATTTATGCGTGTATATCCTTAGGGAAATAATAATATTAATAATAATAATACAAATCCTTGTAGAAGAAGGAAAAGGATAAATCATCCCCTATATAAACAACCCTAAGGAACTACGAAAGACTTGATTCCTGAAACATAACAGGATACGTAGGCAACTTGGGAAAATAACCCAAGCTCAGTCTAAAAATCATCAAAAAACATCCCTCGTTCAATTACCCCTAGATTAAACGGCCCGGATTTATTCATAGACGAAATCCATCATCGTCAAATGGCGCTAGAAGGAGGGCCTTCTATCGGTAGTAGATCGAGGTTGTTCGTGATCAAGTTAATGGCAAAAATTTCATGCCAAAAACGCAGTCAGATCCGAAGCTTATTGCCGGAGTTCGAACCGTTGGAATACAAATTCCACCGTTCAGATTGAATAATAAGGAGGGACGAACAAACCCTCCAAATTTCGTGCCGATCGGAGTCCGTTTAGATGCCCGATCGTCGCCGGAAAGTTGCTGCCAGAATAAAGAAAACGCAATGACCCGTAAACGCAGTCAGATCGACGGCTCATGGCCGGAGTTTCAATCTTTGGAACAAGAATTCCACCGTTCATATTGAATAATAAGGAGGGACAAACAAACCGTCCAAAATTCATGCCGATCGGAGGCCGTTCAGATGCCCGATCGTCGCCGGAAATTTGCTGATGTATCAAAAACGCAGCAGAACCCTAATTCGGAGCAGACAGGTCGGCAGCCTATTTCCGCCAATTGAACCGTTGGAAAAACAATTCCACCGGTCATAATCAAGGATTATCAGGAACAAACAAGTCCTAAAAGTTTCAGATCAATCAGAGTTCGTTTAATCACCCGATCGTCGCAAAGAAGTTGCTGCTGTATAAAAAACGCAGCAGAACCCTAATCAGCAGTTTCAGGTCGGCGGCCTGTTACCAGCAATTCAACCGTTGGAATGAAAATTCCTCCGGTCATATTAAATAATACAGAGAGAAGAACAATCTGTAAAAATTTCATGCCGATCGGGGTAGGTTTCGATTCCAGATCATCGCCTAAAAGTTGCAGTTACGTACAAAAAAGCAGAAAAACCCTAATCTGCAGGTTCCAAGTCAGCTGAATATTCCCGAGAATTGAACCGTCGGAACAAGATTTCCACCGGTCAGATTCGAGAATTATCAGGACCAAACAAACCCTCAAAATTTTAGGCCGATCGGAGTTCGTTTGATTTCTCGATCGTGGCAAAGAAGTTACTGCAGGCACAAAAAACGCAGCAGGATTCTGGACAGCAGCTGCCAATTCGGCGGCTTATTCCCGGAGATTGAGCCGTCGAAAGAACAAATTCCACCGGTCACATCGAAGAAAAGTGAGGGAAGAACGATCCCTCGAATTTCGTACCAATCGTAATCCGCGTTTGAGGTCCGATTGCCACCGGAAAGACTTTCTTCTTTGTGGTGCCGAGAAAGCAACGAATTATCTACCGTATCTAGCTATCCACGAGGCGAGTTCTCGAGCTCCAAGGATCGAGCCGAGCTCTTTAGCTCTCCAGGTTCTTACAATCGTTATTTGAAATTCTTATACACTTTGTAAGTCTTTATTATATGTGTAATGTTTTTTATCACAATCACATTGCACCACAAAGACTCGAGATATCGAGCACGGGCATTCGAGCTTTACGGACTCGTCTTGCCCTAGATCCGAGCTCGACTCAACATCATATTTGGAGCTCACCTTGAGCGTATCTTTTATAAGACCGAGCTCGACTCGGCATCATATTTGGAGCTCACCTTGAGCGTATCTTTTATAAGACCGAGCTTGGCTCGGCATCATATTTGGAGCTCTCTTAAGCAGATCTTCTATAAGACCGAGCTCGGCTCGGCATTATATTCAGAGCTCGCCTTTGAGCGAATCATTTATAAGACCGACTTCAGTTCGGCATCATACCTGGAGCTTGCACCCGAGCAAATCTTATGTAGTCCGCTAGCCGTCTAGCATGCTCCAACAGACTATGCCAAATAAGCAAACGGTACATTAATTTAATATTATTTTGTTTTCTATTACGCATGGTCTTATTGAGTTTGCAGGACAAACACTCGATCAACAATATACGGGAAATCAGTACAAACCGGCCCAGCTCGCTCAACTAAAGTCCGAGAAGTCGACAAACCGCCTGCTCGCAAAAAATCATAAGTCAGCAGGACTGACAAACTGAGTTCCGCAGGTCGGACTCAGCAAAAATTTCCTAAGTCTGCAGGACAGACCCAATGAACTGATCCGCAGGCCGGACTCAGTAGAAGAACTGAACCGCAGGTCGGTCTCAGGAAGAAATTTGCCAAGGCAAATCAAAATAAGTCTGCAGGACAGACCCAACGAACTGATCCGCAGGCCGGACTCAGTAGAAGAACTGAACCGCAGGTCGGTCTCAGGAAGAAATTTGCCAAGGCAAATCAAAATAAGTCTGCAGGACAGACCCAATGAACTGATCCGCAGGTCGGACTCAGTAGAAGAACTGAACTGCAGGTCGGTCTCAGGAAGAAATTTGCCAAGGCAAATCAAAATAAGTCTGCGCAGATGACCAACGAATCGATCCGCAGCCGGACTCGAGAGCGTAATCAACCGCGCAGTCGGTCTCGGGGATCGATCCGCAGCCGGACTCGAGAGAAGAACCGAACCGCAGTCGGTCTTAGGAAGAAATTTGCCAAGGCAAATCAAAATAAGTCTGCGCAGGCAGACCCAATGAAGCCCGATCCGCAGTCGGACTCAAAGAAAAGAATCGAATCTGCAGTCGGTTCGGGAAGAAATTTGCCAAGGCAAATCAAAATAAGTCTGCGCAGACAGACTCAACGAATCGATCCATGAGCCGGACTCGTGAGCGTAATCGAACCGTAGGTCGGTCTCGGGGATCGATCCGCAGAGCGGACTCGATAGAGAAGAACCGAACCGCAGTCGGTTCGAGGAAGAAATTTGCCAAGGCAAATCAAAATAAGTCTGTAGGGCGAGACCCAATGAATCGATCCGCAGTCGGACTCGATAGAAGAAGCTGAAGCGCAGTCGGTTCGGGAAGAAATTTGCCAAGGCAAATCAAAATAAGTCTGCAGGACAGACTCAACGAACTGATCCGCAGGCCGGACTCAGTAGCAGAACTGAACCGCAGGTCGGTCTCACGAAATTTGCCAAGGCAAATCAAAATAAGTCTGCAGGACAGACCCAGTGAACTGATCCGCAGGTCGGTCTCAGAAAAAAGTTTGCAAATGACAAACTCTATAAGTCAGCAGGATCGATTTAACCGAGCTCCGCAGTCGGTCTCGAAAAAAGTTTGCAAAGGACAAACTATAAGTCCGCAAGACAGACCCAGTGGAATCGATCCGCAGTCGGACTCGATAGAAGAAGCCCGAACCGTAGGTCGGTCTCGAAAAAAGTTTGCAAATGACAAACTATAAGTCCGCAGGCAGACCCAATGAAGCCCGATCCGCATGTCGACTCGGTAGAAGAACCGAGCCGCAGTCGGACTCGAAAAAAAGTTTTCCAAAGGACAAACTCTATAAGTCCGCAGGATGAGGCGACGATCGCTTTCTATAATACTTAGAAAGTTGAAGTAATCATACTTCCTAAGTCTGCAGGACAGACGATCAACAATTTCTATAATACTTAGAAAGTTGAGGTAATCAAACTTCCTAAGTCTGCAGGACAGACGATCAACGCTTTCTATAGTACTTAGAAAGTTGAAGTAATCAAACTTCCTAAGTCCGGAGAGATGCGACGATCAACTTTTATAATACTTAGAAAGTTGAAGCAATCAAACTTCCTAAGTCTACAGGACAGAAAATCAGCGCATACACTGAAGTACATCATTCGAAAAGCAAAGCTTTGTAAAGGACGACCCTAAGCTATGCTTAAAACAAAAGCAAGGGCAAAACCAAAAACCAAAGTAATAGCAATGAAGGGCTGAACGCCAAAGAAGAAAATATTACAGAACAAGTGCCAAAAAGGCATAAATTGTCAAGAACAAAAAATAACAAAAGTTGGAAAATATTGCAAAGTCTTTCAACAAGTTTTTCAACAAAATAATAAAGGCCTGATCTTAAGAATTGGCAGCAGAATCCGTCGATGTTGATCCGAGGGCGCACGGAGGGTCGAGTTGAAAGACGAGCGGCTTGTCGGGCGCAGGTCTGCGACCATACTTCGCGACGGATCTTCACCGGCTTGAAACTCCTTAAGCCTAGCCTCATAGATTTGACTACATCCTGGCTTGCAAAGCCTCCCATGTTGAAGATTCTCAATGATCGGCCGGCGTTGCTGCTTTTAGCTTCGATTCATGCCAAGGGTATACCCTTAGCTTAAGATGGAGCCAAGTAAAACCTTCAAGGCCCTAGTGAAGTGGACAGAGCTCTTGTATTCATGAATGGCTTAGGCGATCTGAGTAGGCATCTCGGCCTCAAGTCCATCATGATCAGCGCGGAGATTGGCCAGGGCCTCCTCCCATTCAGCGCTAGCAGTGCACAGCTCCTTCAACTCAGCTTGCTAAGCTTGCATAATCTTCTCCAGATCATCGATCTGGGCATCCTTGGACAGAGACTCGTCCTTGTATCTTTTACGACCGGCAGAAAGGTCAGCGATCCGCCGTTCCAAGGAAACCTTTTGAGTGGAGAAACTGTCCAGCCTGTTCAGAATCTCCTTCCCACTCGACGACGACGACAAAGGCATACAGGGTCGATATGATAAAGCGCAAAAAAAAAAAAAAAAGCAAAATACGAAAGTATAAAATGCTATACCACTGAGGCCAGATCCTTGTCTAGCAGTTTGAACAGAAAGTCACCTTGGGGAACAGATCCCCCTCAGAAGCATCCTGATCTCCTCGATCGCCTTGCCTCTCTCTTGCCCGGATCGGGAGCGCACTCAGAGCTCACCCATAATCGAGACCGCCCAGGATGATCAGGCTATCATCTAGCTGATCAGTAGGTGGTGTGGGGTCAACCAAACCTCTTGTTGAAGACCCTCAGTAGGAAGATCTTCAGGATTGATTAGCCCAGGCAGGCTCCGATTCAGGACCACCCCAGGAGCCTCCGGGTTCAGAATCTGTTCGTTGTGCTCAGGCACAACCTTCTCTTCCTCAAACACATGCTCAAATACATCAGCAAAGTCGGCCACTGAAAAAAAAGAAGAAAAAGGCCTAGACGGGTTAGCAGGTTGTAGGTCGATAACGAACTGCTCAGAATTTCTACGAGCAGAGATTATGTTGAGGGCAGGGATGTCTATTGGACCTCTTGGTTCAATAATTTCGGCTTTAGATTCAGAGCAAGACTCAAACTCTCTCTCAATTGAACTGCTAGATGCAGTGCTTGCCCTCATTAACTGGGAAAAACATAAGCGGAAAAAAAAAAGAACTCAGAAAAAACGAGAGGAAATATGCTTACTTGGATTGCAAACTCTTGAGATAATGAAGATCTTCGGTTTAATAGCAAATGAAGAGAAGAGGGGGAGCCTAGTTTGAAAAGACGGGTTATAACCCTCCTCCAGACGTGTAAACGATGTCAGATATGGGAAAAAGTGAAAAACGCCTCGTATCCTGTAAAGTAATGATGACCTATTTAATAGACTGCCACCTGGCAGTTGGGCAATTCAACACACGAGATCGGACAAGTCCGGCCGAACCGCTAAAATGGTGCAGATATGACCAACTAGAAGAAAGATTAGATCAAAACGAAGCATAAACGAAATGCAAGTTCAAAAACTTAAGAAGCATTAAGGGCTGAGTTCTGCCCAGACTCTGCAAGAGTAGGATTCTCCACAGAAGCATTGACCTGGGGCAGCTCGGCAGGGGCCATTGAAGCAGAAGCAGTAGCCGGAGAAGGCACTAAACAAGGGGCTGTGGCAGCGTTCTCAAAAACCGTTCCACCTCAAAAGACGTGGGCACGAATGACAGCGTCATAAAAGTAACTATGCCACTTGGCAGAGAAGACCATTGTAAAATTATACAAGTCTAGATGACAGGGGCCGACCAACACCTCTAACAGATCCGACCTCACAATGAGTGTTCAGCCAGATCTTGGGGGCTTATGATGATGCCCGACCCGAACTACGCCACGTGTCATCCTCTTAAGTCGTATAATAGATGACTAGCCTCTAAATGTAAGGCATTAAGGGCCAGGAGCCTAGAAACATACCTAAGGGCAGGTCCCTTACCCTAGGTGGGAGATCGGCACAAACTCCTCCTCCAACCACCGCATGTCGGTTAAGGCTTGGCGAAGAGGAGGTGCCCAGTTCGGCCATAGTGGCCTTGGGGGCTGAACGCAGGACGCTCAGACCCGTGCCTCTGTTATTCCATATGCGGGATAACTAAAGATAAATAAGGGAAGAATCCTAGGTCATAAAGATTCTGATCCTGACATTTAAATATGTCCATAATTATCCCTAAATTATAGGGATTTATGCGTGTATATCCTTAGGGAAATAATAATATTAATAATAATAATACAAATCCTTGTAGAAGAAGGAAAAGGATAAATCATCCCCTATATAAACAACCCTAATGAACTACGAAAGACTTGATTCCTGAAACATAACAGGATACGTAGGCAACTTGGGAAAATAACCCAAGCTCAGTCTAAAAATCATCAAAAAACATCCCTCGTTCAATTACCCCTAGATTAAACGGCCCGGATTTATTCATAGACGAAATCCAGCATCGTCAGGCACCATATCTTGTGTAAATTTCGACTTTCAAATGTCGAAATTTATTTTCAACCTCTCTAGAGTCGAATTTTATGCATAAATTCGACTCTGGAGTGTGTGGTGTTCGGGTAGATCGCGTGTGGTGCCATTAACGATTCCCATCTTCAAAATGGAAGATTTTTGTTGCTCCCTACACATGGTCTCGGGGGAGTGATTTGGCATCAGAAACCGTCAGTTTTTTTGCTTTCGCAAGGTATCCCAAACAATTATCTGAGACTAATCTTTCGAGGTACTGTCGGATACCAAATGTGGGGACTTCTCCCAACAAGATTTTCTGCATCCACAAAGGCTCGAACCCGAGACTTCTTGCTTAAGCGACCGGATTCCTTTGTTGGTATTTTTTGTCAAAAGGCAAGGAAATGTCATCGCCCATCATCATCTATGCTAAAATGCATTTAAAACAGAATGGCAAAATCAATTAAAATGGAAAAAGTAGTCGAAATAATGATTCTTGTTATAACAAGTGTTTCCAGGAAAAGGAAAATCATCCAAATAAATTTCATCATAAAAAAAAAACAGACATCTAAATCATTCATCAGCCGCAACTCGAACAATCTTTTTCCCAACATTCTGGCCATCAAAAAGCCCCAAAAATGCAGGTACTATGCTCTCTACACCCTCTGAAATGTCTTCCAAAGATTCCAACTTTCCGTCTCTAAGATACTCAGTCGTCGTCGAAATGAAATCTTTATAAACATTCATGTGATTAGGAGTTAAAAACCCTTGTATTGTGATCCTCTTGTAGATAATATCAAGCATGTTAGGTGCAGTGCGCGCACTACAAGAAAATCGTGTTTTTACGACGTGCAATGCGCGTTGTAATTTAGGTTTTACGACGTGCATGTGCGCGTCGTATAACGCCGCGTAGTAAAACTGAATTTTTTTTACGACGTGCATATATGCGCGTCGTAATTTTTTTTATTACAACGTGCACTGACATGCCGTAAAATGGCTCATTTATGGTTTGTTTTTGCATGTCGTAATTAGTTCCCGCCAATTAATTTATGACGTCCTGTTGTACGTCGTAATTTATAGCTTCACGACGTTTTGTGCACGTCGTGAACCGATTCCCGCCAATTGAATTAGACATTCACAACATGCTTTTGCACGTCGTAATTTTTTTCCCGCCACTTGATTTACGACGTCCTGTTGCACGTCGTAATTTACCCTGTTGTGCACATCACAAACTGATTCCCGCCAATAGCACACCATAACACACCAAATTTACAAGGTGACATACAATTTTCTATCAAGTTGCAAATTGATCATTAATCTAAGCAAAATAATACTACATTACAAATTCTTCTTAGTAGTCCTAATAATAATAAATACGACTAGCTTCAAAAAGAAGACTAGCAAAAAGGGTATAATTTGGAATGCCTCAAACAACATTTAGAAAGCTTAGTAATAACAGTCAAACATCACACAATGATGATGGAGTTTTAAATTCTATGTCTAGTCCAAAAGCTTAGTACAAAATATAAATTACATTCAAAGCTACCAACAATGCCTTCCCATCTTTTAAAATGTAATCAGCATAGCCACCCCATCCATCCATTTCATCCACTAATGATGATGACATTGTCTGGAGAAAAATAAGAGGTCAAATTTGAACAAAACCATAGTAAACAATTTACAAAGTTTATAGAAGGAAAAACTTAATGTTGTGATGATGCCACATCCATAATTGACACTTTCAAACTTATGCTTTTGAACAGTCGAATGTTTTGTGGTGTGAGGCATGGTGCCACATCCATAATTCCTTACTGAAATATGCATGTGATTTTTCTCATGACATGGTAGCCTCCAGCTGGTGATACAAAGTTCCAAATTCAGTTTGGACTTATTATTCATCTTCCAACTGGACTCTAATCCAAAATAATGTTAATGGATGCTAACTAACTAGTGATTTTCCCTCCAATTTCTAAAACAGTAAACACAATACAAAACAAACACATTTCAACTGTGCTCTCCCCGAATCGAGGCAAACTATTTCATGTCCAAACGAATAATAGAAAGAAAAATGCCTAGATAAATGTATCAAAGATGGCAGCTTAATTAACAAAAACAAAACGATTTGTTAAGAATTGGGTTTAAAATCAAATACCTGAACCAGAAAAGACCCACAAAACAAAACAGCTAAGCAACAACAAAATCAAAATGAGATGGACAACGTTTTCAGCAGATCTGAAACGGGCTTTCTCCTTCTTGGTTAAAGAAGATTGGGGATTGAAAAGGGGCAAATGTTCAGAATCTAGAACATGATCTTGAGCGATACATGGCTTCTGTTTGTTTTTCTTCCCTTGGTGAATTATTGAGACGAAGAAGATGTAAATGGGTAGTCGAAAGAAATGAGGAATCTTTGATGGGAAAATATCTGAAGTATAAAAATGGCGGCTTTCTAATGAGTGAAAAAACATAAACTTTAAGTATTGTTCCAGAATTATCGTTCCATAAATATATTAGTGGAGTTTGGCTTCTTTTGCTACATTTATGGTTATTACTAACTATGCATATGATGTACCAGTAGCAATCCAAAATAACCAGTCACAACTCAACATAAACAACACTGAGCCAAATCAGCTTGGAAAAAATCAAAATTAATGTGAAATTTTAAAAATCAAATCAAGGACTTACCTTAAAGTAATTTAATGTACTCAAAGGGCCAAGCCTATGCTTCCTTTGGCTGCAGAGAGGGTACTAAATTTTTCGGTCTGTCGATATAAATCAATGTCTTCGATCACTTCCCGAACCCATACCTTCCAAATACCAGTACCGAGCCGAATACAATGTACTTTATCGTCCGGACCTTTAGATGCAAGTTCTCCAAAAGCAACAATCTTCTCCTCGGTACCATACCATCTCAATAAGAGTAAATGTTGTGTTTGCGGAGTGTTTTTATCAGCATTTTCAACTAATTTTGTTTGCTTTTCACCTTTCGAGATTTTAACTTGTTTGGAAGAAGTTGAAACACATGGAACTTCTTTTCTTTTCTGAGGTATTATTGTGTCATCCATGGAGCTGTCAACGTGAACTGGCGGAATCGCAATGTTGCTGTTTTCCTATTTATTAGGACATTAAAATATCAAACTACATCATTTCAATAAACAAAATAAGATTAACATAAGTAAAAATACTCACACTACTATGAGCTCCTTTTCTATGTTGAGAGAAAGCAGCAAACTTCCTTTCATATCTTGCAATTTCTTTTCCAACATATTAACTCTAAAATCTACATTACTTCTTCCAATCAACTGTGAAGGTGTTGCCCCAAAGCCATAGCCCCGTACCCGTCCCCGTCGTTCAGGGCCTAAAACTTGCGAAACCGGATCATCATTAATAGACCATTGCGATGAATCAGGTTGTTCGGCCACCTTTTCTTTAACTTGTCTCTAAAAAAACATATTAGGAGTTATTGTTTCGACGGAAAAATGTATAATCACCACATTTAAATACTTGATTAATAGCAATATGACTAGAAATTTGATTTTAAAGAATTAAAATATCTCACCACAACTTCTGGATCTTCAACTTCTTCATCACCATCTTTTTTCTTTCTCGAGTAACCAGCAAGCCACACATCAACCCTTGTTATCTGATCAGGGTTTTCGCTCTTTTTCTTCTATAAAACAAAAAAATACTTGGTTAGCTATGCATTTTACAATGCACGTGAAACATAAAAGAAAATTAAGTCTTACCATTTCATAAGCAATGCGTACGAAGCCTTTCTTGCTTCCACGGTACTTTAACACTCGACACTTCCGCATTTCTACATACTCGTTACGCCTCTTCTACACATACCATTCCATTGAAGAAAAAAATTATTAGAAAAAGTTACATGAACCAACAAATATCCATGCATCCCAACGTATATAAAAGTAGTTGATTTAAATGAGTATTCTAATGTTACTATTGAAGGCCATATATAAGGACAGAAGACATATGTTAAGTCTAAAAAAGGTCACCAAGTCAAGCCTAAAAGAATGCCTGAATCCTCGAAAAGGTAAATGTTTACCTCTCGAGGCAATTCTCACCCCTCCCCCCAACTTTAGGTCCTTTTAATATCTATGGGCATCATTCAACAGAAGACATAAAAGTAGTGTAATCTAACAAATGAAATAAAATTACTGAATATGCTAAACCGAAGCTATATCAAAAGCTTCATACGCTGCTAGCCGTCTTCTCCTCGGACAAGCATAATTAACATCTACTCTCTGTATTCTATATGATCAATCAAGCTAGTTGTATCGTATGCCCTGCCTCAATAGTTAGAATTCTCATTGATTGACCATAACCATGTCTCTGATGGCTGCAACTTTCTTTTTTTAAAGAGAGATGTTATTTCCATCGCCGTTTTGATATTAAAAAAACGAGGAGTGTGAAGATGTTCGGTTTAAGCAGGTATGCAGACACAACAATTTCACCCATCTGAATTATTGCTCAAAGTTGTAGTACATAATTCAGGAAAAGAAGAAGAAAAACAGTGAAATAGCAAGTTGGTATTTTGGGTCATAGAGTATTGTTATTGTAATGTGAATGAAATATTCGATTGTTATGACCTGACCTCACTTATCTTTCCTATTAAACTCTTTTAAAATCTTTACTTAATTAATCGATTCATTCGTAGTTCATCTAATCTTTTCAAAGATTCATACAGTTAACCAAAATGTGGTTGGTTGCCTCTGTAGGTGACTTGATAAGCTAGTTGATAAGAATCAAAATAAATAAATAAAAACAAATGCAAACCAAAATCCATCACTTCAAATTTAGAAAAATGAATTCAATACTGAGAAAGCTAAAACAGAAAAGATTCAAGAAATATAAAAAGCATTTACCTTTAAGGGCATTAATGAGCCATGCAAAAACAACAATTCTTACCTTCTCTTCTGCACTTAGTGAAAACTTGACAAACTTTGTCCAATCAACCAAAGAATGAACATTGGCTGGCTGAGTAGCTTTTGCAACAGCTTCCACGCTTGCACTTTTAACTCGTTCCTCGATATCCTTTATCGTTTTACTTTTGTGCTCGCGCCAGTACCGAGCCATGTTTTGAAAACATATTTTCCTATGGCAATCAGCAACAATGTAATGTTTCTACAAAAAAAAGACAGCAAATTTAGTAAGATAATATAACTACAAATCTTTTAATGTGCAATGTTTAAAAAAAATATTATACAAGAACTTTAACTTGCCTTGACATGATTCCATATTAAATCCTTGTATGTAATGGTGAGAGCCTTATGCCAATTGGGAATTGTCAATGGTACAAACCCTCGGGCTGTTTTTGAAAGAAAATGTGTAAACGGAGCTGCCTTTTTACCAACAGTGATGTGATCCCGGGCATGATTCATGGTGGTTTTCAAAGGAAAAAGAAGAAAAAGGAAGGATAGTGGAAGAAGCCAGCATTTTATCCCACATTGCAAGTTTGGAAGATTTTCTTAGAATTTTATTAGTATTTATTTCTTTTATTTTTATTTTTATTTCTATTTCTAATAAGTTTGTCTCACATCGCTTTGGGAGTAGTTTATGTTTTTCATTCTAGCCTATAAAAATGCATCATATGTAACTTTTACAATCAGTTGAATAATTTGAGTGATATATATTCTTTTATTTAAAGCGATTAAGCTTTGGTGAGTTTTCTCACGTGGAGGATTCCAACCGGACTTATCAAGGTCGTGGCGTGCCTTGTGGGTATCCACACACCAGGGTTAGAGATACGGGTTATCTCAGGGTTTAGGTTACACCTGAGGTTTTGGTTCTGGGTTAACCAAAGGTCGAGTCTTTCGTCTTATTAGTGCCATCAGTCAAATCCTCGGGCATTGGATCTGATTCGATCACGGATCACATCATTGATTAGTATCGAGATGATTAATCGTGATGATCCAAATATCCCTTTGTTTTCTTTTATTTTTTTTCCTTTCTTCATATCTTCGTCCTTGTTCTTGACTAATAAAAAAATAAAAAAAATAAAAAAACCCTACAAGTTGTTTGCAGCAAATTTCCTGCCAATCGTTCCTTGCAAATTGTGTTATTTTGCCTTTTTTTTTTCCCACATTAAAAAAAGCAAATCAATTTCCCCTGCATTTCTTTTCCAGCAATTCCTGGGTATTGGTATATTTTCCGTTGATTGCCATCCAAAAGCAGCCTGCCCTATTTAATAATAATAATAATAATAATAATAATAATAATAATTCCCCAGAAAATCTTAACATAGCAACTACCGCCGCCTTTGACTATCCCCCGTCCTTTTTTTTTTGTTTTTCTGGCTTTCTTTTGATTGGTAGATTAAAAAATAAAAAAATAAAAAAATAAAAAAAAAATAAAAAATTTCACCAGCCAAATTGCCGAGAGACTCACACCCACCTGTGATTTTAATCACACCCGTGCTTCTAGTACACCTCAAAAAAAAAATCTCCATTTTTAACCGACATCCTAGTGCCATATTTAAGTTCCTTGGTTTTTGCGGTCATTATTTTGATTTGTCCACGGTTGGATCTCCACACGAGGGTGAGTGCAAACACGAGTGACGTGAGGATATTCTATTTTATTGCAATTCACAATGTCAAAGGAGCGTGAGGAGGAGAGTGCTATCCAAACTAGTTTTCGGTTGTTCGCGGAAGGACAGTCTGATGAGAATGCTCGTCAATTTGCGGATATGAATCGGCGTATGGATGCTAAGATGGAAGATATGGTGACTCAATTGCGGGAAATGTTGAGGAGTCACTACTCCCAATGTTGATAGAGTTGGCCGTGGTCGGAGGATGACCGTAGTGATGGCGGTAGTCGTGATGGTAGAGAAGCTAGGAGGAGGCGAGATAGAGTGGGGGCTCGAGTTGAGGAGAAGATGAAGATGATTACGTGCGTTCGGGTAATAATAGCGGTGATGGTAGTGATGAAGACAACAACAATATGAGGCGAATAAAGATGAAGATTCCGGTATTTAAGGGTACAAATGATCCCGATCGTATCTAGATTGGAGTGCGTAAAGTGGAGCAGATTTTTCGGTGTAATAACTACTCGGGAAAAACAAAGCACGGTTGGCAACGCTTGAGTTTGAGGATACGCGGCAATTTTGTGGGAACAACTACTTGTTAGTAGGCGTAGGGCGAGGATGACCTTGTCAAGACATGGAATGAACTTAAGCGGGAAATGAAGCGAAGATTTGTGCAGATTCATATTACCGTGAAGCGATGCGGAAATCGCAAACACTTACACAGGGTAATCAGTCCGTGGAAGATTACTATCAAGAGATGGAGCTGACTTTGATTCGCACAGGTACAGAAGAGGACTCTGAGGCCACCATGGCAAGATTTTTGAGTGGTTTGAGGCCTGGGATTGCACATCTGGTTGAAATGAAGGATTGTGATACTTTAGAAGATGGTTCATGCGGCAATTTTTGTGAAAAGCATTTGAAGAAGCGAAGTTGGTAATTCCTATTCTTATCGTTCTTTTCAACCCAGAGATGATGGCTCACGTTCTAGCCCACCAAGGCCAAACCGTTTGTCTTCCAATGAGGCTTACAAAGCTAAGGAAAACAACAGTGGTAAAGCTCAAGCCACACCACATCCACCCACTCACGAGCTTAGATGTTACAAGTGTAAAGGTATTGGGCATAAGGCAAGTGATTGTGCGAATAAGCGAGTAATGATTGTTGGGGGAGAAAAGCATGGTGAGAAAGAATACATGTCACAATCCGAAGAGGAAAATGGGAGTGATTCCGAGGAGATAAGCCCACTCGAGATTGGGCCTGAAGGATTTATTTGTGTGAGTAAGAAAGTTGTGGAGGACCAAGTCAAAGTAGATGCTAGTGTGCACCGTGAAAACATTTTTCAAACACGTTGCTTTATAGAAGATAAGTTGTGTGGTTTGATCATCGATTCGGGTAGTTGCACCAATGTTGTTAGCAAGGAGTTGGTCGAAGACATGCGACTTCAGACTACTAAACATCCCCAACCATACAAGCTACAATGGATGAATGAATGTCGGGAAGTTAGAGTTACAAAGCAAGCTGATGATCACTTTTAAAGTTGGTAAGTTCGAGGATACGGTTATGTGTGATGTAGTGCCTATTCATATTGCACATGTTATTCTTGGTAGGCCTTGATAATTCGATCGGCGAGTTAACTATGATGGGTTCTTGAACACGTACGTATTACATCACCGGGGCAAGAAGGTTACTTTGGTTTCATTATCACCCTAAGAAGCACTTGCGGAGCAACTTAAATTTGCTCAAAGTCGGGTGGTTAAAAAGCAAACAATGGGTGCAAATTCTGTGGTGCAAAGTGTAGAAAAGAAGACGTGTTTAACTTCATTGGCTGCTCGTTCGGATTCTTCTTTTTCTTTATTGCAGGTACATAACAATCCACCACTTCATGTTGTTAAAGTTGGAGCCAAGTTGGAGAGGCAATCCATTACACCGAGCATTGTTCGGGATGTTGATGTTCGGATTCGAGGTCGAATCTTTTCCGAACCGGGAGGGAATGATGTGATCCCGGGCAAGATTCATGGTGGTTTTCAAAGGAAAAAGAAGAAAAATGAAGGATAGTGTGGAAGAAGCCAGCATTTTATCCCACATTGCAAGTTTGGAAGATTTTCTTAGAATTTTATTAGTATTTATTTCTTTTATTTTTATTTTTATTTCTATTTCTAATAAGTTTATCCCATATCGCTTTGGGAGTAGTTTATGTTTTTCATTCTAGCCTATAAAAAGGCATCATATGTAACTTCTACAATCAGTTGAATAATTTGAGTGATATATATTCTTTTATTTAAAGCGATTAAGCTTTGGTGAGTTTTCTCACATGGAGGATTCCAACCGGACTTATCAAGGTCGTGAGCGTACCTTGTGGGTGTCCACACACCGAGGTTCTTAGATACGGGTTATCTAAGGGTTTAGGTTATACCAAGGTTTTTGGTTACGGGTTAACCAAAGGTCGAGGTGCTCGTCTTATTGGTGCCATCAGTCAAATCCTCGGGCATTCAGATCTGATTCGGTCACGGATCACATCAAACAGGTTGACCTAAAGCATTGAATTAACCGTCTTTGGCCATTGGTTTTGGCTTTGCCTGTAACTTTGCCCTTCGAGTTTGAATTTTGGTCATTCATCATTTCACCCTTATCAAATACAACTTTGTCTTTACCTTTGCCTTTTGGTCCTGAGTTTCGATCATTCATCATTTCATCCGTATCAAATATAGCTTTGCCTTTTGGTCTTGAGTTTCGATCATTCATTGACTCATTTGTATGTGGTGCATCTTGAGATCCCATTGGTGGTTCAGAAATGTTAACCCCTCTGTTTTGTTGCAACATTAAAGCCATAGCAACAGCTTCGGCGGCCATTTGTTGCTTTTTACTCCGCTTTTCTCCTTTCCGAGAACACTGTGATGAGTAATAATAAAAGAAGAAAAAATCAATGATATGTTTGTAACAAGGAACAAAAGAAGTACACAAAATTAATGCATTAATTTTTACCTCAGCATCTGCCATGGTTTATGAACCTGTCAATCACTGCTTTCACTATCTTCGAGAATCTACCAAAAGAAATCACAAAAATCCACAAGTCATACATAGCCAATCTGGAAATTATCAACGAAACAGATTAAAAGGTGCAACATGGAGATAAAAATATCTAAGATAGTACCCTGGTCATATCTAAGATGTTGACCTCTCTGGATGTAGAAGTTGATTAACTTCAACAGGATGCATTGCATTCATGCATATGTGACCAAAAACCATCTTAGGTTCATGCCATTTCATATTTACACACTTGCAACATGGGCATCTCATGGTAGGTGGATTTCCTAAACTGGAGCAAAGATTATCAATATATCGTTGAGCCCCATCACGATAGGTTTCGGTGTCCCTATATCATTTGCAAAGTTGTTAGCAACATGTCTACACTTGAACTACATGCTAAAGGTGTTGCATATAACCTGGGGTAGTATATCCATTCTGTATCCATCTCTATGTGGTTTATGCCTTCACAGAACATGTGTTCCCTTTACTTCACAAATATTGATTAGTCTTTAAATCTAGATCCTTCAACTTCCTTTATTTCACAAGGATTCATTAGTTCAAGCAACTATAATATTCAAGAAACAAGTTTTATTTTGAAAGTCACAACATGGATGAACAAGAAACAGTTAACGTAGTTTTACTTTCTACCAATAAAAAGACTATACCAACACAATTATCAACAATATTTATTTATTCAAGAAAGAACGAGAAAAGTGAAAGTAACTATTAGTTTAGACGGACCCACCTGATTATTGAATCCACGAAAGCCTTCAACTATGATGCTACTTCACCCTTTAGCACTAATAATAACCAAGTCATGAACCACGTTAATTCAAAATAATCATAAAAAAAAGCAAGTAATGTTGAAACGGAAGACAAAGACGTTGAAAGGCCCGTAAGAAACCTACTGCGTGTAAGAAACCTACTGCGTGTAGAGAGGTGTAATAGGAAGCAGAACTCACATATAAGCTATTACGATATTAGGCTCTGTTGCTGAAGAGCAACTCTACTTTAAATGATCTTTTGGCCTTTGGAGTTACAAACTTACAATAGTATTCGATCCTGAATCTTATTCATTAATGTGATTAGAACCTCTAGTTAAATGATCTTTTGGCCTTTGGAGTTACAAACTTACAATAGTATTCGATCCTGAATCTTTACTACAGTCCTCAAAGAAGAGAATCGTAAATGAACTTTAAAACACCAGACAATGCGTAAAGTGTTCACACAAGCTAAATTCCCTGAGGAATAAACAAATACAGACTAATTAGCACCATACCGAGGAGGCCAACATAGAATGATAACGGTACATCTTCTCTCTCGATTTTTCTCCACTGCTCGCTTTTATGAAGTAAGCTGTACTCTTTCCAACCAGTAAATCCTGAGAGCAGATCACCAGGCCTAAAGTCTGGGTTATCGGAATCTAATACTTTGAACACCAAATCCTTGAATCACCTGGTATACATAACCAACAGATGGTCATTAATAGTGCTAAAGTATTGTACTACAAAGACCACTTATAACTTAAAAAGCAAGTTCCTTTTGCACCTTATATAGAATTCTAGAGCAATTAAAGTAGAGGTACTAGTTTTCTTGACCATTCTGAGAATGGACCATAATTCAACCCATAAGCAAATCAAAACAGCAATAAGAAAATGTAAGTTTTAGGATTCACTAATTCAGTGATCAAGCTCACATAAGCAAATTATCAAACAACTAAAACTCAATTATAAGACAAAAAAAATTATAACACTTGATCCTAAAGTAATTCAAATAGAACATACCCAATTTGCTAAACAAATCACAAAGAAAAGAAAAGACGGCAACAATCGAAGTCATGAATGAGTCAACAAATTGTAAAAAACACAAGCAGAGTATTAACTGAACCATATTTATCTCCTACTTTAACCCAAATCAAAGGCAAATATAACCAAATCTACTATAACACCATACCTGAAATTGTACGGTGAACACCATATCAAAAATCCAATACAATCCATCACAAAACACCAACAACATCAACATATCACAACCCAAGGCACCACAAACCAACCAACTCAACAAACACAAGCCAAAGCAAAAACTCAAGTCAAATTTCAGTCAAAACAGGGTCAAAATAAGAAATAAAATTTGATGATAAACCCTAAAATTGAAATTGCCTAGAAAAGATGAGCCATCCTTACCGTATGAGGGTCAAAATGATGCTCAGGAAGGTTTCATGGGAGGAAAAATAGCAGCAACAGAGACCAGCCGGAAAAGCTTTAGAAACGATGGCAATGGAGGTGTTGGTCTACAGAGAGAATGGACGGCGAGAAATTGAAGTCAGGAAGGCGATTTGAGGATTAGGGGTGATAAGCGTCGGACGGAGGTTATCGAAGAGCTCTCATCGGATTTGCTTTTGCTAGTAGTAAGTTTGGAGCTCGTCTCGATTTTGCTAGTAGCGGCTGATTTTGATTGAAGGAAAATATTTAGGGAAATAAATGTTATGTCGAGAAGGAAATAATATTCCCGCTTAAGGAATCACTACGTGTATACATACGCACGCCGTAAATATTTTTTAAAACACGACGTGCAGCAAAAGCACGTAGTAAATTATGATTAATTCCCACAAGTAATAGCGTGCAAATGGTAGAACGCCATAAATGTTAAATCTTACAACGTGCATTAAAAGCAGGTCGTAAAACGCCCGTCGTAATTTAACAGTTTTCTTGTAGCAGGTTTAGCTCCACCCGTATATTCAGATATTACGCCGCAAACACAAACTCTACCAAACGTGTTCATGTTTTCAACCGCTGCTTCTTGCATCTCTGCTCCCACGTTGTCGAAATATATGTCAATCCCATCAGGGAAATACCTTAAAAATATTTAAAAGATTCAGTTATCACATTGTTTATTGCATGTTTTAATTTCTTGAAGATTAAGAAAAAGGAAGAAAATGAATAGAACCTTTTAAGGGCTGATTTTAAATCAGTTTCTTCTTTATAATTGAATGCGTCGTCAAAGCCGAGTTTTTCCTTGAGCAAGTCTACCTATTAAATTCATCAAATTCAATTGAATAATTTTCGCGCTAATTAATTAGTATAATCGCGCAACTTAAAAACCCAAAAAAAAAAGGTAGTAAAAAATAACCTTATTCTGAGAGCCAGCACAGCCAACAACATAGCAACCAAAAAGCTTAGCAAATTGACCAACCAAACTACCAACAGAACCAGAAGCAGCAGATACAAACACTTTTTCTCCCTTCTTTGGTTTACATATTTCATAGAATCCTGCGTATGCTGCAAGCCCACTAAATGCTGTATATTAACAAACAAACATTGGAAATACATTAGAAATTCAAATGTCTCTCGATCGAGTTGTAACGTACATGTGGCACAATGCATGTTTACACCATTAGTTACGGTGTAGACGTGTAGAATATATACATTGATTATAGGCCTTGTACCATTTTCAAAAATGTAAAAGTATGGTTCAGCATATGCTGCGGTAAAAATACGTGATTGTGAAATCAGTTTTTTTCTCGTAGTATTATTAATCGTTTTACAAAATTATCGAGTAATTAATGATGTTTTTCTCCTTCAACCCTTAACTCACTATACCCTTTGTAACGACCCGACCCGGATTTATCAAATTACCCGAATCCGAATCGCTCGGCCATGACCCGAACTAAAAAATTTCGAATCCGAATCACTAAGCCACTTCGCCGGAGCTCCGGTGATGAATTGGCAAAAAAGACTAAAAATCCAGAAAATTGAAAGTTATAGGACTAAAAATGCTACTGGAGTAAAAACAGGACTATATATTTACAAAAACAAGTAAAGTTGTTGGACTGAAAATCCAAAAAAAACCCCTATATGTAATGTTACAACAACGTACATATGTAATGTTAAAAAATAAAAAAGGGGGGGGCAATTTAATCCAATAATGTAAACAATATTGAACAATAATCTATAGTACTAGGACAATATAACAACTGACCAAGAACACCAACGTGGTGGGACAGAGGAAAACCCAAAGGATCCAGCTTGTTTAGGAGGCCACCTTCTTTGACTGTTGTGTACTCTCCCCACGTTAGAAGTCCACACACCAATTCATCCTTTTCAAATTTTGGCTTCCCTGAATCTACCACTCTTCCAACCCCGTATGAGTCGATTTCCTATATTATAATAATCCAACATATAACAATTTCTATATATATATATATATATATAGGTCAAGTTGCCAACTAGGATGAACCTATGGTAAAGACAAGTCATGCCTGGAAGTTTTTGGATGGTCAATCCGCATGGAGTGAAGTGACCCGTAGGGTGACACTGTGTGGCTCCGATCACCCTACGGGTCACATTACTCTAAATACACTCTCCACCCAAAAACTTCCCGACCAGAGCAGGCCGTCTATAGAGGGATGGTATATGTTGCTATAGAGGTTTGGAGAAAAAAAATGTATTAAAACGATGTATTTTTTAAGTTAAAAATAAAAAATGTAAAAACACAATTAAGCTTTGGGTGGATTTTTTTGAACTTGTATTGAGGAAAAAAAAATTGTATTCATGCATGTTGTGAGGCATGCATGGAAAATACTCAAAATAGTAATACCTGGCCAAGAGCAATCTGACTGGCGAAATTGATATAATCCATTAGCCCACCCCAAGTGAAAATCCTGGCTCCGCCCTTGTATAGAGGATTGGAGGAAAAAAATTGTATTAAAACAATGTATTTTTTTAAGTTAAAAAAATGTGAAAACAATTAAGCTTTGGGTGGATTTTTTTTAATTTGTATTGAGGAAAAAAAATTGTATTCATGCATGTTGAGGCATGCATGGAAAATACTCAAAAAATAGTAATACCTGGCCAAGAGCAATCTGACTGGCGAAACTGATAGCAGCCTGAGAAGAACTATGGAACTTCATACGGTTAATTTGATATGGATCAACCGATAAGTATAGGTTCTTCACTTTTACTTCTTTTTTACCTGCAGATTCTACTTTCAAACTAAAAGACTCAATCTTCAACTCAAAATCTGAATCTTTTGGAGATCCATCTATGTAATTCTTCACTGCAACAAACTTGTTCTTCACTACTATTTCCGTTGACATTTTTGATTGATATATCTTCTTCTTTTCTCACTGCTTTCTCTCTGTGATAATTTGCAGATACTACAAATAATCCTTCTTATAAATATGTATATATATTGACACCTGAGTTTTGAAGCAGAGGCTGTTGCGTGGGAGAACTGTTGTTTTTGTTTTTATTTATTTATTAAGAAAATTGTAAAATCGGTCCCATAATTTTGGGGTGATATCAATTTTGGTCTCTTACGATTTCAAGTTAACAATTAAGTCCCCAGGTCTGATCGGTCACTTCCTGACACTTCGTAAGTGAGGTTAAGTATTTATTTTCGTTATCTGTATGAGCCAGGTGCATTGCTTTACTAAAAGTCTTAGTATTATTTCAGATGAGAAATTCATTCTTTTCATCACAGGTGTCTCCAACAATTCAAACATGAAACACCTACAAATTTTACCATTCTTGAATGCTCATAATTTATGAGGCTGCCAACAAAAATGCACTAGTCTTAACCAATCTAGGTGGGCTGTCGCCACACAATGCTCTGCTCAGTCATAAATATATATATATATATATATATATATACCATAATCTTTTTAGTTATTTGATCTTGGCTTTTTGTCTTCTGCGTTTAACATGTAATTCTGTAGACATTTTCTTTGGGGTGGTATCAATCAAAAATGATACATACACCGAGGGAATACACAACCTATCCCCCGAATGTATCATTTTTGTGGTCCATATTTGTTTGGTTTTTGGATTTTTGTTTTTTTAATGCTAATGTATGGTTGAGAGCAAATGATGGGACCAAGTCGGTGGAGATACTCGGTGCCCCCGTCACTCTCCGGTATCAATACAATTTTTTAAGTACCACAAGCACATTATCAACAACATCTTGGCCAAATGCCCAATAACCTATGAAGGCAACAGGAAAATGGCACATGGCATTGATGACATAGGCCCACGGGCACCTTTCCAACAGAAAAATAGAAAACGCCACTTAACGTCAATGTAGGCCGGAAAATTCCAATTTTTATGAGTAGATTTCGTCGGAATTGAGAGGCGTCCTAAAATTGAGTCTTTTTTAAAACTTATGGGACTTAATTGTTAACTTGAAATTGTACTGTGGGAAGAGATCTGTTAAGTAGTTTCTGTTAGATATTTTATTCACAAAGTCTGTTTTTAATTTTGTTTTGAATGTGTTGTTGCACACTGAGTGCGACAGGTGTTGCCGAAAAGAAACGGGGTTCGACCTGTGCGAATGACACACCATTTCGTAGAAGGGTTTTGTCATTAGGACACACCATTTCGGTGGTGCATGTTCAATGGGACACACCACTTCGGTGGTGCATGTTCATTAGGACATATGAACTGGTATGTTCTTTCGTGAAGAGGTACAGTATCTTTTCGTTGTCTATATATAGAGAGACATCAGCATTCGGTGTGAGATAACACAGAGTCTTTTTTTAGAAGCATCATCAGTACAAACATATTGTGTCTCTAAAGAAGTACTCCATTGAATCTTGAGAGAGATCTTAAAACATCTCTTTAAAGAAACGTTTTATACGTGCCTTGGAGATTATTCAATTCTGTTTGTTTATCAAATTTTTCTAACAATTTTAAAAAGATGTTTTATATTCAAGGATCTGAATTTGAATGATCACCGAGAGCACCAAGTGCTGCACAAAATTCTTCTCAACAACACGATAGCCGGTAATAATAATCAAGACTTGGTTCGTCTTGATCGTCTTGATGGACTTAGTTTCAATCGGTAAGTGTTTACTTTGTTTAAATTCTTATGCAAATATTTCACATGCTGTTGGTGAATGAATTGCTGAAAAAAAAATTTGATGAATGTTGGAAAGTTGGACTGAATTTGTTTACATATATTTGATATGTGTTGATAGATAAAGACTTTATTGAAACGATGCATGTTCCATAGCAATTCTTTTGTTATTAGGATTCGCATGGTGAGACGACAGTAACTGATATTGGTGACATAACATATACATATTCTGTATATCAGTTTGTTTGTTTGTTTTCAGTACCTTCTACATGCAATTTAGGTATTTGTCCTAGTATTAATTATTTAAGCAATAAATACTATATGGCAACTGTTCTGTTGTTTAATTGGTGCGACCCCTTTAGAAGGAGTGGTCATGTCCGCACAGGTAATAACCGCTTTTGTTCGGTTGAAGTCTTATTCAATTTTGGAAGCTATTTACCTTCCGACAAATTTTATAATACATTAATCTGGCCAGATTGTATGTGAGAGTTATGCAAAGTGGCATACATTACAATAATTCATTTCTAACATCTCTCACATACGATAAAAATGTATTATGTGAAAGAGTAAAAATGAGAGAGGCCTAATGTATGCCACTTTGCATAACCAGATCTGCACCATAAAGTCTCTCCTAACTTCCTATAACTCCTGGGATATATATATAACAACAAACGAAATTAGATTGAATTTATTTAACTCCTTACGTTAAGAAAAAAAATATATATATATATATATATATATATATATATATATATATATATATATATATATATATATATATATATATATATATATCTTAGAAAATCTGCGTGTTTATTGTGTGTTAAGCTAAATTATTAATTATTTTTAGTATTATATCTATATTTTCGACTATGCGGTTAATTTATAAAATAAATATATATTCAGTAATGACAATTACCACCTCAATTCCAAAATCTCCAAAATATAAATCCGTATAAATTTTTGGTTTTGGGGTATTTATTTTATTATTCTTCATTTTACCCATGATTTATCATCAATTCACATACTTTTCATTACTTTATTTATAACTATTGAATTAATTATAGTAAAATGGTATTTTTGATTTTTATCTTTAAAATTTACTACCTTTGTCCCATATTATAAGTCATTTTGAGTGTTTTCACACAAATTAAAAAAAGTAGTTGAATATCATAAATTTGAAGGTTAAATGTCTAAAATACCCATTGAGTATCAAATAATGAAAAGTTGTTAGATTGATAATAAATTAGGGGTAAGATGGAGAAATGAGTAATAAATCTTGCATTGGTAATGTAAAATGACTTATATTGTGAGATCAACCTAATAGGGTAGAATGACTTATAATATGAGACGGAGGCAGTATATCACTATCCACTTTCTTAAAATGTTTAAAAAGTCCAAGTGGACTTATATTTTGGGACGGATGTAGTATTATATATACAATGATTTTATGCTTAATAAAATTATATTATTTCTCTTACTCGTACGTATTGGATCAAACTCTCCATGTTACCTTTTCATTCTTTTAAAAATGATAAGTTTTTTTAGTTATAAATCATGTATTATATTGGTTTCAAATGAAGATTTGTCTCAAGTATCTTGTATATCTATAGATACTCTCTAAGTTTCTCCTAACCTAAAAAAATCATCAAAATATAATGTGTCCGAAAAACCATGTAATGTTTTAATTGCGTATAGTTTTATACTAAATTCTATTACAACTGCAAATACTCTAATTTGTCATATAATTTACTATCAGTCAAGCTTAATAATCATAAATACATAGAATCATTAATTGTGTCACATGAGTAATACCGAGTTTAAAAATATTCAAGGGTTTAGCATTAATCCCATATGGGACACAAATCTCTTGTATTAACTTGTTAGGCCCATTGACCCTCCCGATTCAATCACATTATATGTTTGGGGCGAATCCGACATGGCTTGAATCATGCTTGGGTTAGCATAGTATTGATTTCTTCTTCAGAACTTCTAGAACCACTTTAAGATGTTGTATGTGGGAAGACATGGCAGGGCTGAAGATTAGGATGTCATCAAAAGATATCAGCACAAACTTCCTCAAGTAAGGTTTCAACGTCTTATTCATACTTCTCTGGAATGTCGTCGGGGTATATATGAGCCCAAATGACATAACCTTGAATTCAAATCGGCCATAATGAGTTACAAAGGCGGTCTTCTGGACATCATCTTCATTCATCAAAATCTAATGGAATCCAGACCGTAAGTTTATTTTATAAAATACCCTAGCACTCTCCAACTCATCCAATAATTCATCAATTAAGGGATGGTAACTATCCTTGACAATCAAGTCATTCAACCTTCTGTAATCCTCATGAATCTCCAGGTTTTATCTTTCCATTTCACAAGGAGAAATGGTGATGAAAATGGACTATTATTGTGATGTATAATCCCCGTTGTGGCATTTTATCTACCAACCGCTCTATTTCATCCTTCTGACAGTGAGCATGTCTACACGGTTTTAGTTTCACATGTTCACCACATTCTTTTAAAGTGATGGGATGCTCATAGCCCTCATTGGTAAAAATCCTTGAGAATTCAAAAAAACCTCACGATACTCTTCTTCAATGGGCATAGGATTCAGAGCTTGTTCTCGTATCAAATTGAGGCACCCTTAGAGTCCATAGGTTTCCTTTATCAAATTCTTAGTAATGATTTGGCAGCTGATAATCTTAAGCTGAGCTTCTTCTGTGTAATTTCTCTGCTTAATTGTTCTACCTCGTTAGTGAAAACCCAGCTCTTTGTTGAAGTCAAAGACCATGAGAATGTACATTTTCATCCTATCCACCTCTAATATCATGTCACGGCCTCTCAACTTGATCAATCTCACATATTGTTATAACTTAACCCCTTGTAGATCCATGGCAAGTCTGTACATTTAAATTCACTCACATTTCTATTTCCATCTACTATTGTGATTAACATAAGGTGAGTTGGTTATGTCACGCATTGCACCTCCTTGGAAACTTATTGGTCTATTAAAGTGTGAGATGCACCATTTTCTATAAGGATGGTAATTGGATTTTTCTTCAAGAGGCCTTTAGTCTTAATGGTGTTAGAGGTGACCTAACTATATAAGGTGTACATGGATAAACTAAATAGTCTTATATGGTCCAGTATCACGTGCCATATCCTCTTTATCCACATTGTCTATTGTAATCTCTCCTCAAACTTCATCATCCTTAGCTAAGAGAAAATATGTGTATTTCTGCTCGCACACGTGGCTGGGTTTATTTTTCTTCACATTTAAACATAACCCTTTGGCCCTATTCTCCCGTAACTCCTTAGAAGTAATTGCCTTTTTAATCATTGGTTTATTCTCAAGGAGGGGTATTTTATTAGTCACCTCAATGTTGAATGGAGAGAACCTAAACTGGCCAGAGCTAGAGTAATTTGTCTACACATGCAACCATTATAATAGATTCATGGCATATGGCAGCAATAATGACATCATACATGTCCTCATGCTTCATCAATCCCACCGTAGACTTAATTTCAGTCTTAAGGCCTCTTATAATTCATTTAATGATGTATGTCTCTGTCAACAAATGATTTTGTAAGTTCAATAAGCTTCTTAATGCCTCAAACTCCAAAAGATATTTCTCTACAGTGGTCGTTTGTCTCAGTAGATGGAATTCATCTACTGCCGGTTGTAATGACCTATCTCCAAATCGTTTCATAACTTCTTCTCTTAGTAATGCCCAATTTATATTGGAAAACTCAATCTTAGATTTCCAAACCACACATCTTCTTTTCCTCGAACATGTATTTCTATTAAGCCTACTCACTAATCATCCAAAACAACATGCATCTTGAAGTATCTTTCAGTACGTCATTTCCATTCCTTAGGCGATTCTCCATCAAACTGGGGGAAATCGACCTTAGGAACCTTAAATCCCGCCCCAAATTTCCTTTTTCTAACTAAATTGAAGTTAGCTTCATACCTATGTGGAATAGGTAGCAAGCCGTCATGAACTGATGGGTGAGTTCCAGTCTAGCATGATGACGAAGAAGGTGCTTGTGAAAACGTCTCACCCACACTATCAATTTTCTTTATCCACGCTTGTAACATAGACGTCATGGAATCATTCTAAACTTGTATGGCAGCTTATTCACAGTCATAAAAGACCTGAACAAGTCTATTTTAATATGCACCGCATCAATTTTCACATTACATCTATGAACATCCTCCATGCAAACATGAACATCTTCTTCTAACATATTATGGTCCTTCCACAACTCATCCATGGAGATTCCATAGGGGCATGATATGACTATAATACCAAATGTTAGTAATGGTCCTCGAGCATCACTGGTTCACTATAGAAGTAGGACAATGCAATGGCAATGCCATTGATGCTAAACATCATTGAAATAGACATAAGCACCACTTTACTCAATCTGTGAATGGTAAACTATGTGTGGGTAAGGTTGCAACATCTTCTAAAAATTTAACCAGAGTATATGATGTATGCAAACAATTATTTACTATGGAACAAGGTGCGTGTTTAGAAAAAATTCTCCTATGCAAATAGTATTTAGGTGGAGAGAAATACATACCTACCATTTTTGGTTGATGTGGTGTGATGGGAGTCAACTTTACGTAACTCCGGTGCATTAATTACCCCCGTTTACCACACTTTCAGCACATTTTTGGGTGAATTAGACCGTTTTCGGGGTGTTATCGTGAGTTTATGGCACGGGTAATGAATCCGTTGCTCTGATGGATTATTACCCCTTTTTATTGATATTAACCCCATTCCCGAGCACTTTTACCCTCCGGAATTGTTTGGATGTTTTTGGTTGTTTATGATATTGAAGGGTATTGGTGTCTCGAGGGCCCGGAAGATGACGATTTGTGGTGAAAATCATGATCGAGGCAAGAAGAGGGGTCAAAAAGGAAGAAAAGTGAAGATTTGGGGAGACAGGGGCCCAAACGCGCGTTTAAACCATCCAAACGCGCGTTTCAGAAGTCCAGATTTGATTCAGATTTGAAGCCCTCCAAACGCGCGTTTTAAACCACTCTAAACGCGCGTTCCAAGTCACCTAAACGCGCGTTTGAACCTCTTGAACGCGCGTTCCAGATGAAGAACAATCAAGTTCCTGCCCAGAAATGATGTGTAACGCGCGTTTCAATTATGCGAAACGCGCGTTTGAAGATTCCAAACGCCCGTTCCAGCCTTCCAAACGTGCGTTTGGGCCGTTTTTCTGCAGATTTTTCTCCCAACTATAAATACCCCCCTTAGACTATTTCTTGAGATATCTAGTTTTTCTTAGCAAAACTCTACCCATTTCTTGCTCGAATTTTGTAATAGTTTGGAATACTATCTCTTAGTGTAAATCAACAACATCTTAGCCTAATCTTTCCATTTCTTAGCTTAGATTTTCATTCCAAACACTAAGAGACCACCTTTTAATTACTTCTCTATTTTGTATTTTTTGGATCTAATCTCGAATTTCTGCAATTTAATGGTAATTTTCTCCTTTCTCTTACTTGTTATGGCTCTTATTTACTGTCTTGTGTATGTTCTAACTAGTATAATGTGTAGCTAAACACTTTCATAGCCAAATTATGTGAAAATTGAAGAAATCACCCTCTAATTGATGAAATTGGGAATGGGTAGTGTTTAATTGTTGTTATATTGACGAATTCATGTCTTAAAACTTGTTCTTAATGCTTGAATTAGCTTGATCATCTAGTTCATGAACTCACACACCACTTTTATAAATGTATGTTGCGAAGGGGTGTGGGAAAAGGGTTTTAAGATCATTCTTTATAATCAATCGAGTTGTTTAGATTGATTAGGGGTGAGGTTCAATCGGTTATGAAATCGGGCAACTCTAGCGCAATAATCTTGTTTGGTCGATTAAATTCTTAAAGTAATTTGTTGAACCGGGCAAAGGGTGTTCGATTGTTGTATGGCGTCGTACACTAGCTTAGGAGTTGGCACCCATGAATGAGTCAATATAAGTTTTAGGATGGTTGGTTGGTAAAGCTCGTTCCCGAGATAGTCAATTAGAGGGGTGAGAGTATTCGGTTGGATCATGATTTGGCTATGTATCTTTCTCTCTTTAGTATCTTTAGTTTATATTTTGTTTTAGTGTAATTAAACTTGGAACATCTTGGTTGACCTAAACTAAGTCCGAAAACGGCTTTGATACTCGATTGATTCCTCGTAGGATACGACCTTGCTCACCTCTATAGTGCTTCCGACCCGGTACTCTGCCGGTTAAGGTTGGTCGTTACTATTTTGGTCATCAAGTTTTCTGGCGCCGTTGCCGGGGAATTAATCGATATCTCTTAAGTCATTGGAAGACTTAGGCTTAGGTTGTTTTATTTCTTTTGTTTTTTTTCTTCTTGATGTTGGGTTTTTGTTGATAAGTCACACCATCTATTGCGGTAGTGGTGGTGACTAGATACCTTGATTGTGTTCTTGTTTATCCCTTGAATTGCAGTGTATGGATCCGTATGGCCATGAGGGCTCTTCTCCCTACTCATTTGGAGGCTTTAATTTTGGTGCTATGGGTTTTGGATTCCAACCATATTATCAGTTCAACCCATACACATCACCATACAACAATGAGTGGGAGAGTCCTTCAAGTTCTCAGTTTCAACACCCTGGTGCATATTTTCAATATGCTCAACCTCCACAACTACCTCTTCCTCCACAAAGAGCTCAACCGACATCCTCTTGGAGCAAATAAATGAGACTTTGCAAGAGCAAGGCCGGACTTTTGCAAGAGCAAGGCCGGACTCTACAAGAGCATGGTCGGGAGTTGAGGGATATTAAAATGAATGCTACTACTCTTCAATCGGCATTAAAGAACTTGGAGAACCGGGTAGAGCAATTGGTTGAGAAGAGGAAGGCTGAAAGGAGTGCTAAAAATGATGAAATTTCATTTGCTCCACTGTCGACTCTTGAGGTAATCACCCATCATGAGTGTTATGAAGAAGGTACGAATCATGCTACTAGTGAATCGATTATTCCTTTTTCTTTGAACCTTATTGAAAAAGTTGTGGTGGTGGATCATATTGAATATGTTGATGTTGTGGTTGAGCCAAAATGTTATTGCTTGGTGTTTGAATCTTTGCTACTTGGCATATGCTCTCATTCGGGGAAGTTGAATTCATTGTGTTGCATGATAAATTTCTTGAACCAATCATGGTGGTGGGGATTGAGCCCCTTGTTTTTCTTGCTCTATTTTAAAGGTGTGCTCAATTCTTATGATGTGTGTAGGGAGACGCAACGGTTTGCTCTCCATTGGTATAATTATCCTTAGAATTGTTGCGGATAGAAAGTCGAACTAAGGACTTTAAACTTAGAATGTTTTAGGTAGATGTTTTTATTGTTGTTCTAAATAAAAATGGATGAAAGTTTTTTTTATTATTGCCATGTTCTTGAAGCTATTGAGCAAAAGATGTGCAATTTTTTTTCTTTCATTCCACTCGTGCTTTGTTGCTTTTCTTTTAGTTTCTTAATAAGTCAAGCCAATGACGTAAAACAAAGGCGCTTGTGGGAGGCAACCCACTTTTTCTTTCTTTGGGAGTAGTAGGAGTGAGTCTTTGGTAAAAGAGTGGAGAATTTTGGCCTAGGAAAAGAGCTCTTGGGTGAATATATACTTCCTTTCCATTCCCATACCGTACTTGGATTGTTATCATTTTGGCACATATTTTATGCATGGATGACGCTTCTCTTTTTATTAACTTTTCATCTCATGTGATCTAAGTTTGGTACTTTTGGTTTCGTTATGACAGTGTATGTGACATTGATTCTTTTGCTTATATCTCGTTATCTATTGCCTGCTTTTGGCACGGTGGCTGTTCCCCGTGCATGCGCTTTCGTGTTTCTTGGTTTCATGGCTTTAGGTGTATGAGATGGAGCTTCGTGGATATGTCATATGCACTCATTTGCGCCTTTCTCCCGGGTTAAGCTAAGTCTTCTTTCCTTTATCATTCATACATTGAGGACAGTGTTGCATTTAAAGTGGGGGGGGGTGGTAGGCTTAGCTTTGATATGTGCTTCATTGTTTTTCTGGCCAAAGTGTTGTATGCTTATCGTTTGGTCGCCTCTTTAGTAAAATTTGAGCATTTTTTAAAATTTTCCACAGTTTTGATGTTGCATTCGTTTGTTGAGCCTTCACATTGATAGGATAAACGGTTTAGTGAATGTTTGAATGCATGTTACTTGGCTTACTACCTTATCTTGGAAATGGGATTTCATGCACGTATAGCTTCAATTTCATAAACCATGGTAACTAGTGACCGATTATGGTTGACTTAGGCACAATTCGGCTACCTAGAACTCATACCATTAACTTCGAGACGAAATAGAAGGGCCGACCTTGGTAGTGTTTGGGATGACAGTTATGGCATTTCTTTGACCTAACTAGAGCCAAATAGCCATCCCGTGACATATTCCACAGTAACCCCTCTAAGCCTTGGTAGGATGGTTAGACCCCCATCCGACACTTAGCCTTCGTGATTTAGCCCGTAATTACCCGACCCTTGAGCCTTATTTGTGGTCTACATTCCCTTGAACACCCTACGAGTTGAGCTTAATCGTTTCATTAATCACACTTGCTTAGGCAAGTGTGGGGTAGAAGAATGGTTTGTATTCTTGATAGGAGTTGGTGTGTTTTACGAGCTATTTCATGATATTGGAGGGTAGGAGCTCGATTCATTTTATGTATATGTGATGGCCTTTGACTCAAACCTAATAAAAATTCAAGTTCAAAATCAAAAAAAAAAACAAACAAACAAACAAAGAAAGAAAGAAAAAAAAAGTTATGAAAGGAAAATAAAAGGTTGAGTCAAAGAAAGCCAAGTGTTTTAGGACTCGTGTATTGATTTGTATATGATGTTGGTGTTTGAGATGAGTTTTTAGTGGAGAAACATGATTTCTTTTACATTTTTGCCTCGTTACACTTGAGACATAGTGCGATATGGCATTTTATTTCTTGGATCATGTTTCTAGTTTCTTTTTGAGCTAGAGAAGGATGGAGCTAGCTATGTTCTGTATTGTTATACCCCATGATTGAGCTTGCTCGTTTTATATCTTTGTTGATTATCCCCCAGAAATTCCTTTCGGTAAGCCCCTTCCCGAGCCTAACGTTACAACCTTTCAAGTCTTACTCGACCTTGCTTAGCCTCGGTTTGGCCCTGATTAGTGGAGATGCTTATGAAGTATGAGCCTATGGTGTAGTAGTAATCACCAAGCGTCCATAATCCAAACCGGTAAACCGTGGTAAATGTAGGAGAAGCTATTCACACACACACACACATCCCATTTGCTTGGTAAGGTATGGTTAAGTTGCATGCATTTACTCATTTATTTGTCGGTTATCTTTGATATGTGATTGGCTTGACCTACGCGTGTAACGTTGACTCTTTGGTTTCTTTTAAAACGCTCATTTTGCTCGAGGGCGAGCAAATGCTAAGTGGGGGGTGGTTGATGGGAGTCAACTTTACGTAACTGCGGTGCATTAATTACCCCCGTTTACCACACTTTCAGCACATTTTTGGGTGAATTAGACCGTTTTCGGGGTGTTATCGTGAGTTTATGGCACGGGTAATGAATCCGTTGCTCTGATGGATTATTACCCCTTTTTATTGATATTAACCCCATTCCTGAGCACTTTTACCCTCCGGAATTGTTTGGATGTTTTTGGTTGTTTATGATATTGAAGGGTATTGGTGTCTCGAGGGCCCGGAAGATGACGATTTGTGGTGAAAAGCATGATCGAGGCAAGAAGAGGGGTCAAAAAGGAAGAAAAGTGAAGATTTGGGGAGACAGGGGCCCAAACGCGCGTTTAAACCATCCAAACGCGCGTTTCAGAAGTCCAGATTTGATTCAGAGTTGAAGCCCTCCAAACGCGCGTTTGAAACCACTCTAAACGCGCGTTTGAACCTCTTGAACGCGCGTTCCAGATGAAGAACAGTCAAGTTCCTGCCCAGAAATGATGTGTAACGCGCGTTTGATGATTCCAAACGCCCGTTCCTGCCTTCCAAACGTGCGTTTGGGCCGTTTTTCTGCAGATTTTTCTCCTAACTATAAATACCCCCCTTAGACTATTTCTTGAGATATCTAGTTTTTCTTAGCAAAACTCTACCCATTTCTTGCTCGAATTTTGTAATAGTTTGGAATACTATCTCTTAGTGTAAATCAACAACATCTTAGCCTAATCTTTCCATTTCTTAGCTTAGATTATCATTCCAAACACTAAGAGACCACCTTTTAATTACTTCTCTATTTTGTATTTTTTTGGATCTAATCTCGAATTTCTGCAATTTAATGGTAATTTTCTCCTTTCTCTTACTTGTTATGGCTCTTATTTACTGTCTTGTGTATGTTCTAACTAGTATAATGTGTAGCTAAACACTTTCATAGCCAAATTATGTGAAAATTGAAGAAATCACTCTCTAATTGATGAAATTGGGAATGGGTAGTGTTTAATTGTTGTTATATTGACGAATTCATGTCTTAAAACTTGTTCTTAATGCTTGAATTAGCTTGATCATCTAGTTCATGAACTCACACACCACTTTTATAAATGTATGTTGCGAAGGGGTGTGGGAAAAGGGGTTTTAAGATCATTCTTTATAATCAACTAAGTTGTTTAGATTGATTAGGGGGTGAGGTTCAATCGGTTATGAAATCGGGCAACTCTAGCGCAATAATCTTGTTTCGGTCAGTTAAATTCTTAAAGGCGGACTGTTGAACCGGGCAAAGGGTGTTCGATTGTTGTATGGCATCGTACACTAGCTTAGGAGTTGACACCCATGAATGAGTCAATATAAGTTTTAGGATGGTTGGTTGGTAAAGCTCGTTCCCGAGATAGCCAATTAGAGGGGTGAGAGTATTCGGTTGGATCATGATTTGGCTATGTATCTTTCTCTCTTTAGTATCTTTAGTTTATATTTTGTTTTAGTGTAATTAAACTTGGAACATCTTGGTTGACCTAAACTAAGTCCGAAAAAGGCTTTGATACTCGATTGATTCCTCGTGGGATACGACCTTGTTCACCTCTATAGTGCTTCCGACCCGGTACTCTGCCGGTTAAGGTTGGTCGTTACTATTTTGGTCATCATGGTGTTCATGGAAAAACAACGAAATGATATGGTTGTATTTAGGTTCTTGGTTGGATTGAAACTTGAATAAGATCCGATTCGGGATCAATTTATTGGGGGCACCAAGTTGCTTACACCCTCTGAGGTATTCTTTCTTCTTTAGAGTGTCACGTTCTACAATATGATGTTAACGTTAATGGATGAAAGAGGAGAACAAAAAGAATTTATGTTTGTGCCTTCAAATAGCAGGGGCAACAGAAGTGGCAGAGCTTCTCATGGTGGCAAGAGGGGAGAAGCAATTGTGCTGGTGGCCATATTGAAGGCAATCAAATATGATCTCATTTTATAATCATACGATGTATAATTTCGGCTAATGCTTGGTAAGCCTACAAAGTACAAACGAAGCATGTCAGGCTCAATCATTATTTTATACCAACATAACCTCGAGTTAATTCGGATATCTAAAGAAGAGTATGACAAAATCAAGAATCAACCAATGAGCTTAACTCTTTCCACATCATTATTGTTTTAGGATTAAAATAATAGTTATAGGGATAAATGTATGGCATAGGAATTGCGTGCTTGAATTCCGAGAATGAAGTTTTCCATTAAGGTCCACCACGTTTTCAATTTCAAGTGCCTTATAAATGTTTGTAGTACTTGTTCTTGCAAATGTGCTTCATACTTTGCAGTTATTTATGCAGAAGTACTATGCTATGAATATATGTCCGGTAGTTGTATTGAATGTACGAAAACAGAATCAAATACAACTATAATTCGTGAATACAACTATAGTTCTTAAATAAGTGATACATCATAATATATGCAGGAGTACTATGTAATGAGGTAGTTGTATTGAACGTATGAAACCAAAATCAAATATCATTGTAGTTTGTGAATAATGAATAATTGAGAAATCGTAATCTATAGAGAAGTATTATGTTATTATAAAAATATGTCAAGTAGTTGTATTATGTTATCGTGAATATTCGTCAAATACTTGTATTGAATGTATGAAAATAAAATACATAGTTGATTAACTAAATTAATTAAACTAAACACCTCATAAAATCAATGTACTATATATAATAATATTTTATTATTATTTTGTTGGTGGTATGTATAATATATATTATTATTTTGTTGGCTGTAATGTAATTATTTCATTGATGAAATTATATTTAGTTAAGATAAATCTTGATTTGACCAAAAAAATAAAAAATAAAAAATAAAAGAAGATAAATCTCAATTGATTACAAACTATGTCGATTATGATAGAAAAATAATAAAAAATAATAAACTTTGTCAATTGTCAAACTATCTTGATTGATTGCAGGTGCTAAAGCAATGCATGTAAAAATAAAAAAAACCGATTAATGTATTTATGATATGGATATGGATATAAACACAATATTTTTGATTGAAAAATAAAAACAAAATACGTAATAATCCAAAATTAGAGATAAATAGCCAAAAGTCCTCTTTTTGGCATAAAATAAATAAATAGGACACACATATTTTTTTAATTGCAAAAAGGACAAACAATTTCAGACGGACAAAAATACCCTTTAGGAGACGCGCGCGTAGCTTTAGTGTATTGTTTGCATATATGATATATTTACTGTAGCTGTTTATATACTTTTTTTTTTCCTTTTTCAAACAACCGTAACTTTTGATTTACAACTCCGATCATCGAAATTTTTTCACCAAAATTCATGGTTTTTTTTGCTCTTCAATTTGAGCCCAAATACGATACCCTTCCGACGTATATTTTGAAAGATGAAAAAATATTTGTATTAACCGGAGCGCTTTTTCTTATAAACGACCGTAACTTTTGATTTAGAACACCGATCATCAAAATTGTTTCACCAAAGTTCATATTTTTTTTATCTTCATTTTGAGACCGCGTTTGATATCATTTCGACGTAGTATTTGAAAGCCGAATTTAATCGCAGCATTTACACTTACACGATGACGATCTCGTATCGCAATGATGATATGATATGATGTCGATATCGATGTCGATGATCGATGTCGATCGTCGCAAACAAATTTGCATATGATGTAATCAGTATCATTTAAGGCTTAATTCAAGTGACTACTTCAAGGTAGACATATCTGGCTCATACAAGGCTCATTTAAGGCTTAATTCAAGAGACACAATATCATATCTAACTCATATAAGGCTCATATAAGGCAAAAAAAACCCTTCAACAAAATGCTTCTTGCATGTTTTCCTCATATTTGCAGTGAAGTAAAGCTCCAATCTTTGCATATCTCTCTTAAATTGTCAGCAATAATTGGCAGAAATTAAGGCCCAACTAAACATCAAAAATGGCAAACCATAATGGAAGAAAGAACAGTCCAAAAAAACAGCAACAATGGCAGAAGAATATAGCTCCAATCTTTACGTATTCCACTCAAATTAACACCAACAACAACAGAATTCAACATCAAATATAGCTGAAAAGTAATACCTCAAACTTCGTACATTTTCCCCCTGAAATCAACATCCATAATAGCATAAAACAGCAAAAATGGCAGAAACTAAAGCCCCAAAAAAGAAATGGAACAAAATATGCAACTAGTAAAATAAGGAGACTACTTCAAGGCAGGTAATCGGTATCATTTAAGTCTTAATTCAAGTGACTACTTCAAGGCACACATATCTGGCTCATATAAGGCAAATTACTGATACCGATACCGTTCGCATCGATCATCGACATCATATCGACATCGTCATCGATTTTGAATACCAAACATAGAAAACTTGTTCTAAACTTCAGGCCCAAAACTTGTTCTAAACTTCAGGTCACTTATTTACATCCACATTGCTCAACTTTCCAAACTCCAGGCTGAAATGAAAACATGGCATATATTTTGAAAACCTCAAGATGCTTCAAAATCGCCAATTATTTGATTAGTCTATACATATAGCATCAATGAGTGACACTTGCCCGGTTAGTTTTCACACTTGACATATTTAAGTTAACCTTGTATATTGTAGGCAAATGGCATGATACATGTAAACATTGCATTCATTCATCTTGTATTTCTAAATAGAGATGAAAAGCTCACAGTCAATGGCTTGAGCATATTCTTCAATTGTGTGTAAAAATCTATCTAATCGAAAGTAGCCAAAATGCTCAAAGAAATAGAATTGCCAATTGCCACAGAGTATCAAAATAGGTATAACAGGTCTCCGCACTCAATAACAAACGAATTAGCTGTGGTACTGGTAAAACATTCACCAACACAAGATTTATGGAACAAAACAAACACCCCCACATAAAATTAGTTAATAATCGAATTAAATACCTGAATAATTCGTGGACATGGGAAACATTTGGAATAAGAAGAAGAAGAGAGCTTTGATTTGACTTTCGAACATTCTGATAATCGGTCTCGCGAAATGCATTTAAAGCTATTATTATAGTTTTTAGAAGCGGCAATGCTACAGCAGTTACAATGTAGTGGCGACCACCGCCTGCAAAAACTAGTTGCTTCAGTTTCTTAAAATCATTGCAAAAACTACGATTTCTTCTCTCTCGCTCATTGTTGAAGAATTTGATTTCTTCAGAATAATTGTTGAATTTTTTTCCTGTAAAAAAAGAATTGTTGTCGGAGGATGAGAAATCATCACCGCCGCTGCCGGAGCTTGAATTGGAGGAGAAAGGCAAAGGAGCCTGATTTGCTGAAAATGGAATGATATGAGACAATGATATGGAAGAAGGTGGAGACATGGAATTAAGAATGCGATTCCAATAACCCACAATAATAGGGGTATTTTAGTCCGAACGGAAAATTATTATCCTTATTGCAACTAATAAATTGAATGAGGATTAATGCTTTATCAAGGGAGAAAAATGGGACTTTTACCTAATTTTTCCTAAAAAGTAAAATTAAAAAGACAATAGAAATAGTGTTAGGATAAGTATTAAAAGGTGGTCTTCCACCGTAGTATGAATATAATAATATAATAATAAATTTTAATAAATACAAAAAGCGGGGGAAACACCGAGGGTAGAAAACACTTTTTAGGAAAAACACCGAGAGTAGGAAACATTTTTTTGAAGGAAACACCTCATGGCACTTTTATTATGAATATATATATATATATATATATATATATATATATATATATATATATATATATATATATATATATATATGGGTGTAAAAAGGGAAGTTTTAGTTAGTGTCAACAAGAATCTTTTTGTTATTCTTTCTAAAAAAATGAATAAACTGGGTGGGTATGTAAAAGATTTTTTTTTTTTTACATTCGTTTTACTTTTGGGTATGTCAAAGAAATGTTGTGCCATTTCATTTCGCACACTTCCTTCACTTCTTTTTTTTTTTTTTATGTATCGAAATGGACGATTCCATCTGTTATGATCGAAAAGAAGAGTCATAAGAGATTTTGAAAAATAAGTCAATTTGTACTCTTTAACACCAGCTTTGAATCCAACACTTGCTTTAGTCTCTGTTTGTGGTGACATAAATCCCTCCTTACAACTCATGAATTAAGAATTATCACAACAACAAGGTCTACTCGACACGAATTAGTTGTTAATGAAACTTTTCATAGGAATCTTTCACAAAATACCCAACCAATAACGAGAATATTATCAACTAATCGAATTTTCATTATTAGACCATGCGACTTGACTTGCTAAATACATCATTATTGTATACTCTTTCATATATATAGCGCAACCCAATTTTTCTTTTTTACCTTGGTCTTTTTTGAATTGAACTAACTAATAACTAATAAGAAATTCCTCCTGACAAAGTATATATGTTGTATATGTAAATCCTAGATGTGAAAATTCAGCTATGAAAGGTTAGGGTATAAAAAAACAAATAGTCTAGACAGAAATCCATATGTCTAAATAAATCGAAAAAGAAAGTTGGTGGGGTACAAATAATGAATCGTAATATAGATCGCGTTGGGGTTGAATTTCATAGAATAGATAATCTAAATAGCATCTAAATAGCATTGTCTGGTTGATATTCTAAAAAAATTGGTTAAATTCGAAAATAGACTCTTTTCCTATATTGTATTGAATTAGCTGATCCACGCGCTCTACAGGATACTTCTTTTGAATTCGATAATTTTCACACAAAAAAATTGACATATTTTCTTTATTATGAGAATAAATCCGACTACTTCGGTTCTGGTTCCGGGGTTTCAGCGAAAAAAAAAAAAAAACCTAGGGCGTATCGTCCAAATCATTGGCCCAAGACTAGATGTAGCCTTTCCGCCGGGCAAGATGCCGAATATTTATAATTCTCTAGTAGTTAAAGGTCGAGAATCTGTTGGTCAACCAATTAATGTGACTTGTGAGGTACAAAGCAATTATTAGGAAATAATCGAGTTAGAGTCTGTAGCTATGAGTGCTATAGATGGCCTAACGAGAGGAATGGAAGTAATTGACACGGGAGCTCCTCTAAGTGTTCCGGTAGGTGGAGCGACTCGGGGACTAATTTTCAACGTGCTTGGAGAACTGTTGATAATTTAGGGCCTGTAGATACTCGGACAATATCTCCCATTCATAGATCTCTGCGCCCGCTTTATACTGATTAGATACAAAATTATCTATTTTTGAAACAGGAATTAAAGTAGTAGATCTTTTGGCGCCTTATCGCCGTGGAGGAAAAATAGGACTCTTCGGGAGTGGGGTGGGTAAAACAAGACTTATTATGGAATTGATTAACAATATTGCCAAATCTCATGGGGCGTATCCGTATTTGGCGGAGTAGGTGAACGTACTCGTGAAGGAAACGATCTTTACATGGAAATGAAAGAATCCGGAGTCATTAATCAAGAAAATATTGCAGAATCAAAAGTGGCTATATATACACACACACATCTTCTTTCTACGGAAAAAAAAAAGGATATTGGTACTAATTTGTGTGAATTATTGGAAACATGTGCCTATATATATATATTCCTATTTTTCCAGTACTCATAAGTAATTTTGCTTTGATATCGATACATATTTTGGAAAGTCATGATGTTTGAAATGAATCAGTGTATTGACTATTGAACAAAGTTCAGGGCATATGGTTGTTTTCGCAAATGAATCGATGTATCCATGAGTTCTTTTGCTTAATCACATATTAAAATAGACGCAAATGAATCAATGTATACATGAGTTCTTTTGCTTCAGATATTAAAATAGAGAAAGTGGTAGACAGTTCCCAGTTATTGGTAACTGATGTTGCTTTACCAAGTGGCCGGATCATAATGGAATGGAATGGCCGGGACACTGTATGTATGTTGAATTTGCATGCATATTGATGGAAGTCTAATATATATATATATATATATATATATATATATATATATATATATATATATATATATATATATATAAGTACTACTTCCTGAATATTAGATAATTTTGCATGCACCTTCAGTAGGTAAAATTAGGATTTTAGTCATTCTAGCTGGCGCATTTTGGATTTTAGTCTTGCTCTCTCTTCTCGGTGAGAGAAAATGGTCCTCTAAGTTGGCTTTTTGGATTTTAGTCTATCCGCGGAAATAGCTAATTGGGCACCGGAATCTTTAAAAAACACTTACGTGGCAGCCTAGTTAGAGGACTATTTTTAAAAATTCCGGTGTCCAATCAGCTATTTCCGGCGGATATAGGACTAAAATCCAAAAAAAAGCAAACTTAGAGGACCATTTTTCTCACCGGAGCAGGAGCAGGACTAAAATCCAAAATAGGCCAAGTTAGAGGACTAAAATCCTATTTTTGCCCACCTTCGTAGTTTCTTCTATTACCAAATAACTTGGTATTGATATTGAAAATGTGTTCAGTAGTAACTGCTTTGGAAAATAAACGTGAAACGACGTCTACACTGGTTTTGGTGCTTTAAGAGAATTGAATATCTTATTTGATTTGCATCAAATTTTGTATGCTGCTTGTGGTGTTAAACGACAACTTACTGAATCTTGAAACAAGCCCCTATGCAATGGCATGGAAAAAGAAAAAAAAAATTAATAAAGTGATGTTGGCTAATGGCTTCAAAGTTAATGAAGCGAATAAAATGTTTCTACTCTACATATAGGAATGGTGCGTGCATCATTGTTTGTCTATATGTGGATGATATGCTTATCTTTGGACCAAACTTGGAATCAATAAAAGATACCAAGCAATTGTTGGAATCTAACTTCGATATGAAGGATTTGTGGGAATCAAATGTAATCTTAGGGATAAAGATAATTAGGAAAGATGGATTTATATCATTAAACAAATCTCATTATCTTGAAAATATCCTTAAAAGATATGGTCATATGGATCATAAGCCAGCATCTACACCCGTTGATCCTAGTATCAAGTTAATAAAAAATACCGGTAGATGCTACGACCAGTTACAATATGCAAGTGTGATTGGAAGTCTTATGTATGCCATGCATTGCACAAGACCAGACATTGCATATGCAGTTGGATTGTTAATCCAGGAAAAGAACATTGGAACGCAGTTTCAAGAGTTCTGATATATTTAAAAGGGACAATCGATTACGGATTACAGTATCATGGTTTTCCCGCTGCTCTTGAAAGATACAGCGATGCAAGTTGGAATAACATAGAATCGAACTGTAAATCCACAACGGGATGGGTTTTTACCTTAGGAGGTGCAACTGTTTCTTGGTGTTCTAAGAAACAAACTTGTGTCTCAGATTCGACTATGTTAGCAGAATTTATTGCATTAGCAGATGCAAGTAAAAAAATTTGAATGGATAAGGAATTTATTAATTGACATTCCATTATGGGACAAGCCATCCCCAGCTGTAATGATTCATTGTGACAATCAGGCTACTTTATGTTCAGTAGCAAGTAAGACTTACAATGGTTAGCAACGACACCTTAGTCTGAGACGTCTGTCTATTAGGGGATTACTTAAGCAAGGAGTAATCACAGTTGACTATGTAGAGTCAAAGAGCAATCTAGCAGATCCTTTCACAAAAGGACTGCCTAGAGGGATGATTGCAATAACATCAATAGGAATGGGATTAAGGTCTATGAAACATTAGTTAGCTTTAATGGGAACCCTACTCATGTTTTGAAAAATAAACAGAGTTCAAAGGGTACAAACAAGTTAAAGTCTAACTAGATCAATGCGCTATAGTATTTAATAGATCCCATTCATAAAATCTTTAGTGTGAGTAATTACTGCATGGTAAAGGTTGAAATTAGTTCTTAATAAGTTCTGTCGTTGGGAAAAGTGACTCGCAGTATCGCTTTAAAAGAACTTACCTATGTGAGTGTGAAAGTCAGGCCGCTTTCTATGAGATTTAGACCGTCTCTAAAGCATTCATGAGTCTCGGGATGTACGCATGGCCATTAATGCGTTGGAATGAAGAGACATTGTTTTTAACGGAATAGTATGTGTGATAACTCCGGTAACATCATGATAGGGTCCTTGGTTCAAGATTTATTCACCATAGCGCCCTGATGTGACTTTGAGTTGTTTACACTAAGTGGAAGTTCAAAGCCAAAAGCTACTTTCATTTATGTATGATTTCCTACGATGATGCTTAGTCCTTGTCTGCATGAACTACGGTGGCTTGATCCGAAAGTGCGTACGTGGCGATACTTAGGTGATGCAGCCGCTTTTTACATACAAATTTTTTTGTGAAAAAATAGGGGGAAAATGTTAGATATTTTATTCACAAAGTCTGTTTTTAATTTTGTTTTGAATGTGTTGTTGCACACTGAGTGCGACAGGTGTTGCCGAAAAGAAACGGGGTTCGACCTGTGCGAACCTATGCGAATGACACACCATTTCGTAGAAGGGTTTTGTCATTGGGACACACCATTTCGGTGGTGCATGTTCAATGGGACACACCACTTCGGTGGTGCATGTTCATTAGGACACATCCTTTGAAGACGAACTGGTATGTTCTTTCGTGAAGAGGTACAGTATCTTTTCGTTGTCTATATATAGAGAGACATCAACATTCGGTGTGAGATAACACAGAGTCTTTTTTTAGAAGCATCATCAGTACAAACATATTGTGTCTCTAAAGAAGTACTCCATTGAATCCTGAGAGAGATCTTAAAACATCTCTTTAAAGAAACGTTTTATACGTGCCTTGGAGATCATTCAATTCTGTTTGTTTATCAAATTTTTCTAACAGTTTCCAGATGAAGTGCGCAATCCGTGGCATCACCTTAATGTGCTAAAAATATTCCCAAGGTTTCTTTATGCACCAGACGACAAAACCGCATTGTCATGACCTCTCTGATTTTTAAGCTCCACTGTCGGCATATATCCGCTTTTTACCGAATAGATCCGGTTGGAAATGTAATGTCAAATGTGCATGTTGTCTTTCCTCCCCGTCTCTACTCCCAGTGGTATATTTAAAAGAGAAGAGAACTTCAATCTTACTTCTTGTGCAATCCCTTTGTATTGAGAGGGGAAAAAAAAAAGGGATTCAGATGGATTTGATTTTAGGCATTTGACAAAGTATGGTAGGAAGGAAATGAAAGTTTAAGAAAAAAAAAAAAAGATGCATTTGATTTTAGGCCGACGTGCCCAACAATTCAAACATGAAACACCTGCAAATTTTACCATTCTTGAATGTTCATAATTTATGAGGCTGCCAACAAAAATGCACAAGTCTTAACCAATCTAGGTGGGCTGTCTCCACACAATGCTCTGCTCAGTCATAATATATATATATACCATAATCTTTTTAGTTATTTGCTCTTGGCTTTTTGTCTTCTGCTTTTAACATATAATTATGTAGACATTTTCTTTGGGGTGGTATCAATCAAAAATGATATATACACCGAGGGAATACACAACCTATCCCCCGAATGTATCATTTATGTGGTCCATATTTGTTTGGTTTTTGGGTTTTTGTTTTTTTAATGCTAATGTATGGTTGAGAGCAAATGATGGGACCAAGTCGGTGGAGATTCTCGGTGCCCCCGTCACTCTCCGGTATCAATACAATTTTTAAGTACCACAAGCACATTATCAACAACATCTTAGCCAAATGCCCAATAACCTAAGAAGGCAACAGGAAAATGGTACATGGCATTGATGACATAGGCCCTCGGTCACCTTTCCAACAGAAATATAGCAAACGCCACTTAACGTCAATGTAGGCCGGAAAATTTCAATTTTTATGAGTAGATTTCGTCGGAATTGAGAAGTGTCCTAAAATTGAGTCTTCTTTAAAACTTATGGGGCTTAATTGTTAACTTAAAATCGTACTGTGGGAAGAGATATGTTAAGTAGTTTCCAGATGAAGTGCGCACCGTGGCTTCACCTTAATGTGCTAAAAATATTCCCAAGGTTTCTTTCTGCACCAGACGACAAAACCGCACTGTCATGACCTCTCTGATTTTTAAGCTCCACTGTCGGCATATATCCGCTTTTTACCGAATAGATCCGGTTGGAAATGTAATGTCAAATGTGCATGTTGTCTTTCCTCCCCGTCTCTACTCCCAGTGGTATATTTAAAAGAGAAGAGAACTTCAATCTTACTTCTTGTGCAATCCCTTTGTATTGAGAGGGAAAAAAAAAAGGGATTCAGATGGATTTGATTTTAGGCATTTGACAAAGTATGGTAGGAAGGAAATGAAAGTTTAAGAAAAAAAAAAAGATGCATTTGATTTTAGGCGTCCGAAACTCTCTTTAGCTTGGAATAAATTCCGACTACAATCATTTCTAGATTTTATAGCCGAACTGACGAAAATTGAGGATGAGTTCGAGCTCTGTTATGTAATCACTCTTTTGTGGAACACTCTGTTATGTAGCCGAACAATCTTTTTGTAACAAACGCCTTGAATCATCTCTTCTTCTTTTTTTTTTCGGGAGGGGAAGGAAGGGAGGCTATGATACAATGCATTTAAAACAAAATGTCAAAATCAATTAAAATGGAAAAAGTAGTCGAAATAATGATTCTTGTTATAACAAGTGTTTCCAGGAAAAGGAAAATCATCCAAATAAATTTCATCATAAAAAAAAAACAGACATCTAAATCATTCATCAGCCGCAACTCGAACAATCTTTTTCCCAACATTCTGGCCATCAAAAAGCCCCAAAAATGCAGGTACTATGCTCTCTACACCCTCTGAAATGTCTTCCAAAGATTCCAACTTTCCGTCTCTAAGATACTCAGTCGTCGTCGAAATGAAATCTTTATAAACATTCATGTGATCAGGAGCTAAAAACCCTTGTATTGTGATCCTCTTGTAGATAATATCAAGCATGTTAGGTGCAGCGGGTTTAGCTCCACCTGTATATTCAGATATAACGCCGCAAACACAAACTCTACCAAACGTTTTCATGTTTTCAACCGCTGCTTCTTGCATCTCTCCTCCCACGTTGTCGAAATATATGTCAATCCCATCAGGGAAATACCTTAAAAATATTTAAAAGATTCAGTTAACTTATCACATTGTTTATTGCATGTTTTAATTTCTTGAAGATTAAGAAAAAGGAAGAAAATGAATAGAACCTTTTAAGGGCTGATTTTAAATCAGTTTCTTCTTTATAATTGAATGCGTCGTCAAAGCCGAGCTTCTCCTTGAGCAAGTCTACCTATTAAATTCATCAAATGCAACAGAAGAATTTTCGGGCTAATTAATTAGTACAATCGCACAACTTAAAAACCCAAAAAAAAAGGTAGTAAATAATAACCTTATTCTGAGAGCCAGCACAGCCAACAACATAGCAACCAAAAAGCTTAGCAAATTGACCAACCAAACTACCAACAGAACCAGAAGCAGCAGATACAAACACTTTTTCTCCCTTCTTTGGTTTACATATTTCATAAAATCCTACGTATGCTGTAAGCCCACTAAATGCTGTATATTAACAAACAAACAAACATTGGAAATACATTAGAAATTCACATGCATGATCTCTCGAGTTGTAACGTACATGTGCCACAACGCACATTTACACTATTAATTATGGTGTAGACGTGTAGAATATATACATTGATTATTAGCCTTATACAATTTTCAAAAATGTAAAAGTATGATGCTACAGCATACGTTATGGTTAAAATACGTGATTGTGAAATCAGTTTTTTTCTCGTAGCATTATTAATCGTTTTACAAAATTATCGAGTAATTAATAATATTTTTCTCCTTCAACACTTAACTTACTATAGCCTTAACTTACTATATGTAACGTTACAACAACGTATATATGTAAAGTAAAAATAAATAAAAAATAGAGGCAATTTAATTAATCCAATAATGTAAACACTATTGAATAATCTATAGTACTATTACTAGGATAATATAACAACTGACCAAGAACACCAACGTGGTAAGACAGAGGAAAACCAAGTGGATCCAGCTTGTTTAGGAGGCCACCTTCTTTGACTGTTGTGTACTCTCCCCATATTAGAAATCCACACACGAATTCACCCTTTTCAAATTCTGGGTTTCCTGAATCTACTACTCTTCCAACCCCGTATGTGTCGATTTCCTAATTATAATAATCCAACATATAACAATTTATATATATATATATATATATGATAGGTCAAGTTGCCAACTAGGATGAGCCTATGGTAAAGACAAGTCAGGCCGGGAAGTTTTTGGATGGTCAATCCACATGGAGTGAAGTGACCCGTAAGGTGATCGGAGCCACATAGGCCGGAAAGTTTTTGGATGGTCAATCCACATGGAGTGAAGTGACCCGTAAGGTGACACTGTGTGGCTCCGATCACCATACGGGTCACTCTACTTTAAATACACACTCCACCCAAAAACTTCAAGGCCAGAACTAGAGGTGGCCGGTTTCGGGTTTTTTTCCGGGTCGCACCGGGCGGTTCCCGGTTCCAAACCGGCGGTTCCACGGGTCAGCCGGGTCCAGGAACCGGCGGTTCCACGGGTCCAACCCGGTTCTAGATTCCACCTGACCCGGACCGGCCCGGAACCGGCGGTTCAAGGAACCGGACAAAAAGCCGGTTGTCAAACCGGCCGGAACCGGCCCGGAGGACCCGAACCGGCGGTTTTCTATTTTTTTTCCCCCTCCAAGTCCAACGTATATTTTTTCAAATTTTTTGAATAATTTGCTTTTTATTTGAAAATATCACACACTCATTACACTATAAATACATACACATTTCATCACTTTTTACCCACAATTCTATTTTAACTCTCATATTATAATATTATATACCATTATAATATATTTCGGATAGTGAATTGAAATTGTTCTAAATAAATTCGTTTACTTTATCGCATTCGAAATATATTATTTTACAATTTCTATCATTGTGTCTGCTTTTCGATTTTTTTTCCGAAAAGAAAATGTAAGTTTAATTTACTTACAAATTAATCATAAAAAATAAACAATTAGAAAACTACGCATTATTATTTAATTTACTTTCAAAATACATGAATCCAAACTGAAAATGCATAAAACCCTTCATGAATGTACGCATGTATCCATTTAGGTTTCGGGGGCGTTGCCCCCGAACCCTCACGAGTTGGCGCTGCTCCCTCGACCTCTGCGAAGGGGCTCTGCCCCCTCGACCCACCGCGATCTGACCGGATAGGTCGAACCCCATTTCGTTCCGATAACATTAATTCGTACAACAACTCGAATGCAAACGATTATAAAATATTTACTTTATAAAAAAATATCTAACAATTTAGAATATAAGTATGAAATTAAATATTATATATATATATGAAATTAAATATTATACAAGCCGTATGATTTTTTTAAAATATAGTTATAAAATTAAATATTATATATAGTTTAATAATCAATTAGAATTTAGTATTAATTTTAATGTAAGTTACACAAAATATATTGATTTTTTTGGAACTGTAATTGGAACCGTGATCACAACCTTGATCGGAACCGTGATCTGAACCGTCTGGACCCAGGAACCGCCGAGAACTGGAACCGGCCCGAGGAACCGTCAAACCCGCCGGTTCCCGAGACCCGATGGAACCGGCTAGAAATTGAAACCGGCGGTGCCGGTTCCATTTTGGATCCGGAACCGGAGGGTCGTGCCAGAGATCCGGAACCAGCCCGGAACCGGCCACGTCTAGCCAGAACAGGCCGCCTCTAGAGGCATGGACAGATCCACATGTCAATATGTTGCTATAGAGGATTGGGGAAAAATTTGTATTAAAACGATGTATTTTTTTAAGTTAAAAAAAATGTGAAAACAATTAAGCTTTGGGTGGATTTTTTTGAATTTGTATTGAAGAAAAAAAATTGTATTCATGCATGTTGGCATGCATGGAAAATACTCAAAAAATAGTAATACCTGGCCAAGAGCAATCTGACTGGCGAAACTGATAGCAGCCTGAGAAGAACTATGGAACTTCATACGGTTAATTTGATATGGATCAACCGATAAGTATAGGTTCTTCACTTTTACTTCTTTTTTACCTGCAGATTCTACTTTCAAGCTAAAAGACTCAATCTTCAACTCAAAATCTGAATCTTTTGGAGATCCATCTATGTAATTCTTCACTGCAACAAACTTGTTCTTCACTACTATTTCCGTTGACATTTTTGATTGATATATCTTCTTCTTTTCTCACTGCTTTCTCTCTGTGATAATTTGCAGATCCAAGTAGATAATACAAATAATCCTTCTTATAAATATGTATATATATAATATATTGACACCTGAGTTTTGAAGCAGAGGCTGTTGGGTGGGAGAACTGTTGTTGTTGTTTTTATTTATTTATTGAGAAAATTGTAAAATCGGTCCGAAAAATCATCTGAAATAACATGAAAGTAGAAAGCAAACATGTGAAAAAAAAAAAAAAGGATGATGCGAAAAAATAACATGTTCTGAAAAGTAAAATCAACTGCTGACAAAAGGAAAAAGAAAACGATGGAGTTTCAGGCTTATGAACGAGATTAACAGGAGTTCGAGATTCTTCGTAGTCCTTTTCAACAGAAATAACAATAATGTATAAGTAAATACTCTCTAGTCAATGCCGGACCGGAAACCTATGTTTCTCCGGCGGAGCATGCTGTTCAATTTCCGACGAAGAATCCAGATGCGGCGCCGAACTCTTCGTCTCTGTCCAGCTAATTGCACTTTGGAAAACTTGGTGGAAGATCTGCCGAATGATTAAGAATGATTCTTGCTAAAAAAAACAATTAAGAATGACGATAGTGTGTGCACTAATTTTAGGACGGTCCAGGTGCAAGTTTTGGACTGCCAAATCAGCACTTTCAAAGGGATATATTGAAGGAAAGTTTTTACAGGTGAGGCCTATTGGTGGTAGTTGAATTCCTATTGACTTTGGTGCACCAACTAGGATTTACAACAGGTCCAACATAAAATTTGTGGTGTGTTCAACATATTGTAGAGCAGAATATTAAGGATTAAAAGAAAGGGCAAAATAGTCTGAAAGAAAATGTTTTATCCTTAAATCAACAAAAAAATTCAAACTAGATTAAAATTTAGGGTAAATGATGGAAAGTAGACTAAAACCTAATATTCCCTTAATCCTAAGTGAGCAAAGAAATTAGTTTTCTACTCATATTTAGTTATTTAAATTAAGCTAATTTCTCTCCTTCCCTCACAGGTCATTCCCTAAATCCCTTAGCACGCCGAAATTGAGAAAGAAAAAGAAGGAAGATTTCATGTTGATTCGGTGTTCCGTTTTTTAGAATAAAGTGAAGGAAACAAAGAATTCAGGTGAAGTGAGTCAGCACAAAAACCGAGGTAATCCCTTTCCCTTATTTTGAGTTAGGGTCCAACACTTCAGCCTATTGGCTTTTATTCGTAGAATTTTCGGATCATTCGGACGTAATCTTTGTTTGTAGAATTAATTTGATATAAACATTGTGGAATTAGTTTTGAATTGAGATTTTGCTATCAAAACTGCTAATGATCAGATTAACGATGTTTAAGTAACGAAGTTTTCACATAAAAAGGACGACTTTAATTATTTAATGCATTTGAGTTCATGCTTGATTGCATATATAACCAGGTTTGTGTTCTAGTGATGGGTGTTAACTACGGAATTTCTGTGATGGACCTATTTGAATAGTATAGAAAATTACCGTGAATCACTTCGCATATGAATGCATTTCATTGCATATATCAAACTTTAACCGGTAAGATTCGATTATACATCGAAATGTGTTTAACAAAACTATCACCGTGATTTTATGTCTGGGCCGGGCATTTCCCGGGTCACAAATTAACCAACTTTTGGGACGATATGCTACCCCAACCGCCATGCACGCAAAGGGAGACGTTGATGATGGTATGAAAACAGGGGCGGACCCAGCCCTTTAGGGGTGGGGTGCATGGATCCCACTCAAATTTTCGAACGAAGTTATTAATATACCCCTCTTATAATATCAAAACTGTGTATGTATATTATTTCAGATGATTTTTAAAATCTTTGTTAACTTTGGGGTGATATCAATTTTGGTCTCATACGATTTCAAGTTAACAATTAAGTCCCGTAAGTTTTAAAAAAGACACAATTTTAGGACACTTCTCAATTCCGACAAAATCTCTTTATAAAAATTGAGATTTTCCGGCCAATATTGGCTCTAAGTGGCAAAATCTCTCAATTTGGTTTTAAATTTGATCATATTCTACCTAATCATAAGACGGTAGTCATCAATAACCCAATCTGTTATATTATTGAAATCGAGTAATCTGACCGACGTGTCCAACGAAAAATAAGTGTTAGTATTATTTCAGATGAGAAATTCATTCTTTTCATCACAGGTGTCTCCAACAATTCAAACATGAGACACCTGCAAATTTTACCATTCTTGAATGTTCATAATTTATGAGGCTGCCAACAAAAATGCACAAGTCTTAACCAATCTAGGTGGGCTGTCGCCACACAATGCTCTGCTCAGTCATAAATTATATATATATATACACCATAAACTTTTTAGTTATTTGCTCTTGGCTTTTTGTCTTATGTGTTTAACATGTAATTCTGTAGACATTTTCTTTGGGATGGTATCAATCAAAAATGATACATACACCAAGGGAATACACAACCTATCCCCCGAATGTATCATTTTTGTGGTCCATATTTGTTTGGTTTTTGGGTTTTTGTTTTTTTAATGCTAATGTATGGTTGAGAGCAAATGATGGGGACCAAGTCGTCGGTGGAGATACTCGGTGCCCCCGTCACTCTCCGGTATCAATACAGTTTTTTAAGTACCACAAGCACATTATCAACAACATCTTGGCCAAATGCCCAATAACCTATGAAGGCAACAGGAAATTGGCACATGACATTGATGACATAGGCCCACGAGCACCTTTCCAACAGAAAAATAGCAAACGCCACTTAACGTCAATGTAGGCCGGAAAATTCCAATTTTTATGAGTAGATTTCGTCGGAATTGAGAGGTGTCCTAAAATTGAGTCTTTTTTATAACTTAAGGGACTTAATTGTTAACTTGAAATCGTACCGTGGGAAGAGATCTGTTAAGTAGTTTCCAGATGAAGTGCGCAATCTGTGGCTTCACCTTAATTAATGTGCTAAAAATATTCCGAAGGTTTCTTTCTGCACCAGACGACAAAACCGCATTGTCATGACCTCTCTGATTTTTATGTTAGACAATTATTAATTTTGCCATACATAATGCAGAAATACCATTAGCAAAATTAAACTCTAATTGAAGCATAAAATTAACAAGATCTTACAGATAATTAAATTGCACAATAAAATTTAACTTACCTGAGTCCATAGCTTTAGTTGTCTTAGAAATAGAAGATATCCCAGCCAATGCTTAGAGGACTTACGTGAATAATTCTCTTGGCAATTGACCCGTGAGCAGCTATGGACAAAGTGTACCCTTTTATAGTAAATAATACACTAGGTACAATAATATAGCAAATAGAATAGGTGCAGTAATAGTCTCCACCCTTTTGAAAATTGGTTGAGATATCCAAGAATATTTGTTGAGATATTGCAAGCCTGTGAATGCTGTGATGCTTCCTTTTCAAAGAAAAGTCTTGTGGTCCGTATCTCCCTTTTTTCGCTCTCATATCTGTCACCACTTTTTCAGAGAGTTACATGATGCTTTGTAAAAAATTCTGATATGATAGAGAGAGAGGGGTGGTTCCAATTTTATAGGTGGAGTAAAGTATTCAACTACACCACTCACTCACCCCACATTCCTAACATTTACTGTAACAACCCAGTCAAACATCACAACATGAATCCCTTATATTAGAAATGTTAATATTATCTTTTATAAATTTCATACATATTCCAAACATTTAAATCCAACATTAATTCTATTTAATCTAACAAAATTATATGGGTCATATAATAGAAGAATAATAAATTATTCTTACAATCTCCCACTTGACCCATATAACAATGAGAAATAAATAGAATTATCCTTAAGTGCACACGTTATGTTAGATTGTATTTTGAATACGTAGACAATAAGGTGAAGCTTAAATGAGGGATTTGTTTGGGTCATGGCGGTCACACATCTTCAAACGACGTGATTCCTTCCATGTACCACAAACCATCTCCAATTTAACTTTTGCTATAATATTGAGTGAAACTGTAAAACTCAAAATAATTTATCATCTCACTGAAATGTATACTTATAACGGTCATGATGATAAAGTTATGGAATGAGAAACAAAATAACTTTGATGGAATTCACACAAAAATGACAAAAATGTCAAAAATCGACAATGAACGAACTTCCCACATTGTACTGAATCAAAATAGCAAGGCTTTATCAATAATACCCATGTTCTCTACATGGCCAGAAAAAACCTTCGGTGCCAGTCCCTTAGTTAGTGGGTCTGCAATCATAGAATTAGTACCAATATGTTCGAGCGATATTGTTTGTTTCTTCACTTCATCTTTAATAGCCAAGAAAGTTCTAGTTGAGCTATTGACCGACAGGAGTTATAAAGAAGCGGAGGCCTAGCCGATCACTCAGCAGGCAACGTGGATGGACTCAATCGCTCTTTACCTCAAGGACGGAATTCTCCCATCGGATAAGGTATAATCAAGGAAGGTCTGACTTCAATCAGCACGGTACGTATTCTTTGACGATGTCCTTTATCGAAAATCTTTCGTTAGTCCATGGTTGAGGTGTGTTTCCGAGGCGGAAGGTGAGTATCTCCTAGAGGAAATCCACAGAGGAGTGTGTGGAAATCATTGTGGAGCGAGGATGTTGGCTCGAAAGTGTAAGCTTGTAGGATATTTTTGGCCGTCAATGCAACGAGATGCGAATAACCTTGTTCAGAAGTGTAAACCGTGTCAAATCCATGACAATATTTCCCATCAACAAGCACAAGACATGAATGTCATCTCGTTTGCATGGCCTTTTGATCAATGGGGAGTCGATATTGTTGGACCTATGCCACGAGCCCCGGGGAATAATCATATGTGGTCGTTGCGGTGGATTACTTCACCAAATGGGTAGAAGCCAAGGCTTTGCCCGACATCAGAGCTGCAACCATCAAAAAATTCTTGTGGGTCGATATTTTATGCAGGTACGGAATTCCAAAGACTCTGATCTCAGATAATGGTACTCAGTTTGAGGACCGAAGGGTTAGAGAATGGTACAGTGAATATCATATCAGTCAGCACTTCACCTCGGTAGCTCACCCACAGGCAAACGGTCAAGTTGAGCAGACAAATCGACAGATCAAGCTTGGGTTGAAAAAGAGGCTAGAGGCAGAAGGTCGAGATTGGGCGGTACAACTTCCGAGCATCCTATGGTCATACAGGACAGCTCCTAATTCATCGACAGGAGAAACACCTTTCTCTCTAGTGTATGGGTGCGAAGCGGTGATACCCGCCGAGATTGGTGTCCCTTCTCCTCGAGCTCTGGCCTATAATGTGTAAACAAATGCTCCTGACCTTCGACATGAAAAGGATAACATTGAGGAGCGAAGAGAGATAGCCTCAGCCAGAATGGCAAGGTACAAGCAGAAGATCTCTCAGTACTACAACTCGAAGGTTAAGCACAGATACTTCAAAGTTGGAGACCTGGTCCTTAGAAAGAACGAAGCAAGTCGGCAAGAAAAGATCGGAAAATTGACCCCAAATTGGGAAGGCCCATACCAAATTCTGAAGGTTATATTTAAAAAGTCAATGGCACGCCAACAACTTGAGGAAGTATTATGTTTAAGTTAAGTCTTATCTTTATCAATTTCTGTGTTTTGTTTTGAATCCTGTAATAAGTCCATGTGACCATTTCATAAGTATTCTAATAAACATGTTTTTCTCGAGATGCTTTTATGTTTGTTAGGATTTATCGCCGTAACAATATAAGTCCGACCTGAGACAAAATGTTAAAAACAGTAAAGTCGACAAAGAATAGAGAAATCCGCAAGTCGGACATCTCAGTATAGCCAAATGCAAAATAAGCCTAATAGGCGAAAAATCAAAGGCAAAAAGATGGTTCGCATGGTCGGGCCAAATGTCCCAGCTAAGAGCCAAACGATCCCAAGAGGCGAACGAGGCCAAAGCAAAGGATGGTTCGCATAGTCGGGCCAAATGTCCCAGTCGAAAGCCGAACGAGCCTAAGAGGCGAAAAAGGCCAAGACAAAGGACGGTTCGCATAGTCGGGCCAAATGTCCCAATCAAGAGCCAAACGATCCCAAAGGGTTCAAATGGCCAAAGTAAAGGGATAGTTCGCACAGTCGGACTAAAACACTCAACCTGAGGCCAAGCAAGCCTATGAGGCAAAAAGGCCAAGGCAAACGGGTCGATCTCAGCTAAACTCACAAGTGCAATAAGAACCAGAGGTTTATAATACATTTGAGGGCAACACGATGTCGATAAAGCAAGCTAAAGGCTCGACGAGCAAAAAGCTAAGAAACATCAAGACAAGAAATATGGACAATAACAAGAAAGGAAATAAAAACATTGCAAAATCAGAATCAAATTCAGAGCAAAAGTTGATACAAAACAGGGCCAGGTCGAAAAGACCACCCAAAGTTAATTCAAAGCAATGTATATTGTTACAGATCAAATCATAAAGTTCAGCAAAAGAAAATTTTGAAAAATGTCAATCAGGGGTTGGCATCCGGGGTCGGCTCAGGGGTTGGCTCAGCAGTAGAGGCAAAAGTTGAAGGACCATACTTGGTGGCAAGAGATTCCCCCCGTTGGAACTCCTCACTGTATTGGTCGTACATCTTCTTCGAGTCCGGATTGTAGAATATTGGCGTCTCAAGCGTCGATACATCAAACCCCGGATTGACAGCCTTCGTCTGGGTCACCGCCATAGTAAAGCCACCCATCATGGCCACGGGCATGAGCACATCCAGATCAGCGTCAAGGTCTTTCGACTTTTGATACTCAAGGATCGCCTCTGCCTTGGCCGCCTCGATCTTTGCAAGAACCTGTTCCTGCTCGACCCTCAGACTCTCTCTCTCTCTTTCCAGCTCGACCTTCAAGGCATCTATCTCTTGTTGATCTCTTGCAGTATCAGTCAGAGAAGCCTTGTGTGATTGCTGCACCTTCAAAAAGTCTACAGACAGCTCAACTAACCTCTGATCTTGGGCCTGCCGCTCGAGCTGGATCTTCGTCAAATCGTTGGCAGTGGCCGTCAACGTGGTCTGTAGTTTTATGACCTCGACATTTGCCTCGTGCTTAAGCGTCTCGAATTGAGACTCTAAGCCGGAAATGGCTGCGCCCTTTGCAATGTTGTCCTTGAGCAATTTGTCGTTTTCCTTCCGTAAATCCTCTTCTGTATCGACCGGCTTAACCAGTCGTCGGGCGGCCTTTCTGCCAAGGAGGTTATTCTGTCGAAAGAAAAGAGGTGTCAAATAATAAAGTAAAGACAAGGCATAAGCCTCGAGAGAAATCAACATGTAAAGGAAAGGGAAGACAATCGACTTACGAGGCGGGCCGTCTTCCGAAGCGCGTGGGAAAGAGCCTTGTCCTCTAAGGTCGCGCAATCGTCAGCAACCAAGTTTACATCGACTTCCGGATCGGAAGAAGCTTCAGCGACCCTGGCCCTCTTTTCCTGCCTTTGTTGCTCCCTCACCAGCTCAAGAACAGTAGGCCTCTTCTTGGTCGGAGCTGCTAGCTCCTCGACATTCTCCTCGACGGGTGGGGTCAAATCAACTAGAACTTCCTCCTCCTCGTCCCGCAGCGACCCATAGCGGACCGTTAAACCGCTAGAAGATGGAGTTCGGAGGGGTGACCGAACTGGCACCGTCGACTCGACGGCAGCAGAAGTAGTCTCGGTTCGAAGCAGTAGAAGGCGCCCTGGTCTCAGCAACTTGCGCAGTAGGGGCAGCCCGGTCCTCGGGAGGCGGAGCAACTCCAATCACTGATGGTGGAAGGTGTGTGGGATCGCTGATCGAAGAGAACTTCCCCACTACAAGGCAAATGGGACAAGTTAGTTGAGCAATAAAGAGCAAAGTTATCAAACTCTACAAAATAATAAATACACAAGCAAAACAAAGAAAGTCCCTACGGTTCTCGTGGTCTTGGACATGAAGGTTTGCATATGGGATCGATCCAGCCTCCTCCAGGTGGGCTAGATTTAAAAGGAGACTTAAGTCTCGAGTGCACACCTCGAAGTCAAAGCCACCTAGTCGGCGGGCCTCTGGAGGAACATAAGCGTTTCCTAGCTTGTCTTTCTTCACGCCCCTCGACCTCCATTGTCCAACGTATGGATTCTCCAAGCCATGATGAAGGAAGAAGAAACGAGGCTTCCAGTCCCCGTGTGATGAAGGCCCCATAGATACAAATTCATGTCGGTTTGGCCTCCTTTGAAAGGTATACCACAGCTTGTCAGGTGTAGCTGCAATCTGGTAGTAGTATCGAAAGAGGGGAATCGAGAAGCAGACTACAAGGACTCGAGAGGCTACGATGAACCCGATGAGAATCCTGAAAGCGTTCGGGGCTAATTGAGAAACTCTTATCTCGTAGTGATCCAAGATCGCCAGGACGGCCGGACATAGTGGAAACCTCAATCCACTCAAGAGTTGGGCCTCATAAACAGTGCAGAACCCTTCCGGGGCTCATCGGCAAACTGATGAAGGCCAAAAGGGAGTCGGACTTCAAATGGAGGGTTGGTGATTTCGGATTTCCTACAGATTCTGGCGATCTCCTCAGAAGAAAGAGAACTGAGACAGCCTTTAGGGCCTTTACCCTCCATCCTCGTGACTAATTTCTTGGGTTGATTAGGGACAGAGGGGGAAGAGGCTGAGGGTTCGTCGGAAGCTTGCCAGAGAGGATGATCAGAAGGAATAGACGTCGGAGTTTGGCTATGAGAAGGTGTTTCGCTACACCTATCAGATTGATGGCACTACTGGACATGGATAATGTAAAGAAAAAGAATAACACAGGAAAAAGACGCTTACTTGGAATTTTGGAGTGTTTTTGCGGTTTGGCAAGAGTTTTCTTCTGAAGCCCTTCTCTCTCTCTCTCTCTCTCTCTCTCTCTCTCTCTCTCTCTCTCTCTCTCCTTTTATGCTAGCCAAGGTTCTCAAATGATCTAAAAGGACGTGAGTGATGGGGGTTATAACCCCCTATATATCGCGAGAATCAAGGCAATGACGCGTTATGATTCGCGGGATACAAAGCGTTTGTGTGCCGTGACATCACGCCACGTGGCTACAGGCAGTTAGGGTTACAATTGGCGGGCTTTTTCCCGCCCAAATGATGACCCAACTCGGAGACGATTCATGTGACAGACTCGACCTCGGACAACGGGAATCGCCTCTCTCAAGTCTAGGGGGCTTATGACGATACAGGGTTACACCCCTCCACGTGTCGTCTATCGGTTGGTCACCACGCTGTGAATTGACACCAAGGTATTCCTGCCGGTGCCCGGACTCGAGGCTACGGTGATCGACCATCAAGCAGTGTAGGACAATGAGTCCCAGAGTCGAGTACTGATAGCAAAATAACTAACTGCTAACTTTAACCGACAGAGTATCGGGTCAACAGTAGTATAATGGTAACAAGGTCGAATCCACAGGGAATAACGTTTAAGTACCAAAGTCGACGTAGAACTTAGTTCAGGTCAAGATTATGGTAGAGAGATATTACACTAATGCAAAAGTAAAGATTAACTAACGGTTGTAGTTTAGTTATTAAAAGGTATAGCGAATTATGATCCAACGAAGTTACTTTTACCCCTAAGAGAAGACTTGACAGGAGCGTGTTTTAACCAACCTACCTTTTCAAAGTAATTTAACGACATCCATGGGTGCCAACTCTAATTCGGTGTTAAGGTCCGAACAACTCTCGCTCAACACCCTATGTGAAATTGATTAATTTTCCTTTAGAAAACCGATTAACCTAACATGATTACGCTCTCAGAGTCGCTCGAACAACGATGACAAACCTCTGTATTGGAAACGGTCCTAACAACTAGGCCGAATCTACGCAAGCGATCCTAAAACCCTTATCCCACATCTCACCGCAAAATACATCTATAGGTTCGATGTGCGTGATAGTGAACTAGGTGATCAATCTAATTCAAAGACGTTTAAAATAAGTTTTAGGACGTGGATTAATCATTAAAACATAAAATTACGCGCTACACAACTCCCGTTTTGATCTCCTTTAGGGCGTTTCACTCGTTTTCACATATTTCGGCTATGAAAAGTTTAGCTACCCATATAAATGGATTCTGTCAACATGTCATGGATTAAAATGGCGGGAAGTTTTACATAATAGCCTTCTGTCAATATGGTAGAATTCTATTAAAACCAAATTAAAACCGAAATCCAATCATTTGTCAGATTCTCCTATATATGGATACTACTACAGATACATATATATATATATATATATATATATATATATATATATATATATAACGAGAATGAAAGAAACAAGAAAGAAATAGCTAGATATAGATATATTAATAATGAGAGAAAACAAAAGCAAACTTACTATTATATGAGATATCTTGATTACATATAAAAAAACTTGATATTACAACGATTTCAAAGAACAATTCAACTTCCAATAATTTTAAAGCATTACAACGATACTATTATTACTAAATATATTTCGCATAAGGCCTTATATACAACCTAAAAAACTAAAAAATAAGGATATATATATATATATATATATATATATATATATATATATATATATATATATATATATATATATATATATATATATATTATGGTGTCCCCATCTTGCTCTCTGAATGCTCCTTATATAGGCAAAGTTCCAGGGGCCGGACCAGGCCGGGTAGGGGCCGGACCAGGCCGGACTAATCATGACATTCATCTCCCCTTAATTTCCAATTTACGGATAAAAATTTATATTTTGAAATAAAACTTTAAAAATTCATATCTTGAGTTCTAGATCTCCAAATGACATGATTCAAGAGGCATTAGAAAGCTCTCGGAAAAATCTACAACTTTCATGAAGGACTCGTCTTCATAAAATATCGTTTTGATGAGCCATTCATTTGTCGAAGACATTTCTCGATTACCACTAAATCGAATCGATTAGCCACTTGACCACTTCGATTGACCACTTGACCACTTAAGCAATTCGATTGACCACTTAAGCTCGTGACATTCTCTAAATCCCTTCAAAATGTCGATTCTCGGGTTCTTGGCTTATACATCTGCAATAAAATACCACAAATACCCACGTAAATCTGACACGACATTACGATTTACTAAAATCGGTACAAAATCTAGTAAAAACACGATATTTTACATGATAACTACTACTAACATACTTAGATAAATCTAAGGAATTAATGACTCGAAATGATATAATAACGCTCAAAATGATATTAGAAATAGAGTAAAATGTTATGAAAATAACTGTGAATTTTTCCCTCATCACAACCCCCCACTTAGCTTTTGTCGTCCTCGAGCAAAACAAGCGATAAAATAAAATGAATGAGGAAAAAAATCATGAAGAGATAAGATGTAAGGGACAACCAGATGATGAAACCATTCGAATCATAACCACACGTTAACCTCAATATAAATGTATAACAGAGTGCGTGTGTGACAAGCTTTTCAATTTCCACTATCCTCGCACAAGTATCTATTCAGAACAGTCCTAATGACTTTCCTAGGTATAAGCGTAATAGATTCCACACAAAGTCCTCCCTGCACTTATTAGGATAATCCCTAAAGCATATCATTCACTTTTATCACTGGGATAGTCGAGGAAGATAACTAAGTTTTCAACCATGCTTAATTCATTCCCAGCAATAGGATGTTTCATGATAACACCCTAGCTGGACTTAATTTCACATGTGTAGCATATGCCTTCATTCCCAGCAATAGGATGTTTCGTGATAACACCCTAGCTGGACTACTATCATCAGGCAGTCGGGAGCTTTTAAACCTCATAGTGATATAGGACGTTTCGTGATAACGCCCTACTGCACTCAAATCATTGGTAGCTACAACCGACATATATGTAGTTCATCTTAATTTGGTATTTTTCTTTTCATTCCACTTAACTTATATCCTTTCTATCATATTCAAACCTTCAGATATTCACAGTACACAAAAAAAATTAGGTACTAAGTTACTCCAATTATCTCTAGAATAACCACTTAGGATACTGAATGGATAAAGTTTAAAATTTTCGCTTCAATATCAAAGGCTTACGTGAACAATGAATTCATGTTACACAAATAAATTTGTGGTTAAAATGCACTTACGGTTCACTTTGATTATATACATCCAAATCGATCATTACATCATCAAATCCATGAAATATATACCTTATACAATTTATTTTAATCAACTAAATAATGCTCGAAAAAAAATAAAAAACTAAGGGATTTTCTGATACAAAATAAATACTTAATGCCATTACTAGACCAACCTCGACTCTACCCCCCACTTACGAACTTGCAATGTCCCAAGCGTGTGAATGAGATAGAGAGGAAGACTTAGCTTATAAACCTGGCAGAAAGGAGCTACCGAATCCCGTAACAGCCATGAGAAAGCACGACCCGAATCCCTATACAAAACTAAAACAAAGAAAACATGGGACATGGTCCTCATGCCAAGACATCGAATAGGGATATGGGAATAATAAGGAAATGGCCCTGTCACGTCAGAAAATTCGATAGGCAATATGTGCATACATATCATATAGAGCATTTACATATCATAGTCAAGGCATCAATTCAAATTGGAAACAGACTAAATCATAAAATGTAGTGAGTCTTTTATACCCAAATTCTCAAGGGTTCTGTCAAAACAGTCCAACAACCTAAGTCCAAGAAATGATGCATTTGAATTTTCTCTTTGTTCTCCATCGGGATTTTCGGATAACCACCTAATCGTTCCCATCTTAATGACATTCACACATTCATCCAGAGACTTGGTTGTGCTTTGTGTTCAACTTCCATTATGATCATACTTTCCACAGATTCTATATTTCATTAAGACTAGTCTTATCCATATTATTATTATTATTAATAACGGGCTGCCTCCCGGTAGCGCTTTTGTTTAACGTCGTTCGCTCGACAGAGACTCAGAAACAATTAATCAAGGCTCGGGATCAGCCAAATGCACAATTTCGAGAGCCTCATCAAATGGTAACTCCTATACTTTTTAGCGAAGACCGTTCGTGATGAACGTTCCGTGCTTCGGATGTGTTACCTCGATGGCTCCTGAGTCGAAAACTCGCAATACCGTATATGGTCCCGACCACCTTGACTTAAGTTTGCCTTGAAACAAATGGAGGCGAGTGTTATAGAAAAGGACCTCATCACCTACGTTGAAAATACGCGGTTTGATCAACTTATCATGAAGCATTTTGGTCTTTTCCTTATATTTCGCGAACAATTGTAAGCTTGAAGGCGAAACTCATCTAACTCGCTCAATTGGGCCATCCTTCTTTCACCGATTAATACGTCATCCATATTTAGATTCTTAATTGCCCAATAGGCCTTATGCTCTACCTCTGCACGGGAGATGGCAAGCCTTGCCAAAAACAAGCATGTAGGGTGACATACCTATTGGTTTCTTGAAGCATGATTCGGTGTGCCCAAAGCGCATCATCTAACTTCTTTGACCAATCTTTAAGATTAGAATTGATTTGTCTTCTCCAAGATTCTTTTAATTCCCCGATTGGAAACTTCTACTTGGCCACTAGTCGAGGGTGGTAGGCAAAGGCCTAACTTATGAGTGACCCCATACTTCATTAAAAGCTTATTGAAATCTCTATTTGCAAAGTGACTTCCATTGTCACCGATTATCGCTTCAGGTATTCCAAACCGGGATAGAATATGTTTCTTAAGAAACCGTATGACTACATGTTTATCGTTAGTAAGCGAAGCAATTGCCTCAACCCACTTTGAAACGTAATCACAAAGCGACAAGACATGTAATGTACCGATTCCCGAAAGAAGATGGATATGGTCCTATGAAGTCTAATCCCCATATATCAAACACTTCACACACTATTATCGGTTTTAGGGCATCTCATTTCCCTTGGAAATCCTCCCTGAGCGTTGACAGGCATCACATGTCTTAACATACGAATGTGCATCCTTGAAAATAGTGGGCCAGTAGAACCCACTTTGTAACACCTTCAATGTTGTTCTCTCGCCCGAGAAGTGGCCACCAGCCTCTTTATCATGGCAAAACGAGAGAATACTCACTATCTCACTGTCATCAACACATCTCCTCAGGATTCCATCTGCACATAGCCTAAAAATTAAGGGATCTTCCCTCACATATCGGTTCACCTCACTATAAAACTTCCTTTTCTGATTCTCATCAAACTCAGGATCTACGAATCCACACTCGTGATAATTAACGAATGGTGCATACCAAGGGTTCCCTTTCTTCCCTCTCTGCAGGAAATTTCCTCGCTTAACCGGGAGCATCGTATCCACTACGAACAACTGCTCATCCCGAAAACGATCATCAATCTCAACTTTAATAGAGTGTTTCTTGTCTCCATGGTCCATCCTACTGAGGTGGTCAGCTACTACGTTCTCACACCCCTTTCTATTCTTAATTTCAACGTCGAACTCTTGAAGAAGCAAGATCCACCTTAACAAGCGTGGTTTTGCATCCTTCTTGGCAAAAAGGTATTTCAATGCAGCATGGTCGGGTGTGAACTATGACTTTTGATCCAACCAAGTATGACCGAACTTGTCGAAAGCAAAACAACGACTAAAAGTTCTTTTTCGGTTGTGGCGTATTTTTTGTTGAGCCGAGTTCATGGTATGACTTGCATAGTAGATAGGCGAAACAACTTGTCGACCTTCCGACCTGGGCGAGCTCTACGGCATAATCACTAGCATCACACATCACTTGAACCCCTTGGACCAATCAAAGGTGCTACCAAGATAGGCCGAAGTAAGAAGTTTCTTAAGAGTTCGAAAAGCATCTAGGCATGCCGCATCAAAAACACAAGGGGCACCTTCATCAATTGAAGAGTAAAAGGTCTAGCAATGTGGGAAAACCGGAATGAATCTACGATAAAAACTCGCATGACCCAAGAATGAACGTAGAGTTTTTGATTTGTAGGCATAGGAAGCTTAGAAATTGCCTCTATTTTCGCTCTATCGACCTCTATTCCTTTACCCGATACCTTATGTCCTAAAACAATTCCTTGATTACCATGAAATGACACTTTTCCCAATTTAAAACCAAGTTTGTCTTTTCACACGCAACGCAAGCACCTTATCAATATTCGACAAACACTCATCAAAAGTATCACCAAAAACGCTAAAGTCATCCATAAAAACTTCCATGAAATGCTCTATTATATCAAACAAAGATGGCCATCATGCATCATTGGAACGTCATGGTGCATTACACAACCCAAACGGCATTCTTTTGAATGCAAAGGTGCCATACGGACATGTGAATGTAGTCTTATCCTGGTCATGTATATCGATGTGAATTTGATAATAGCCACTAAAACCGTCAAAAAAGCGATAAAATGCATGACCACTCAGACGCTCACAGCATTTGATCAATAAATGGTAGAGGAAAATGATCTTTCCTAGTCTTATCATTCAAAGATGCGAAAATCAATACAAACTCGTGACCATTAACTAAGCGAGTAGGAATGGGCACACCTTTTCATTAAGCTCAACTGTGATGCCTCCTTTCTTAGGCACGACTTGCGTGGGGCTCACCCATTCACCGCGTCGGAGATTGCGTAGATTATCCCTAACTCAAGCATCTTTACTACGTCTTTTCTTACCACTTCTTGCATATGTGGGTTCGGCCGTCTCGAAAGCGCCTAACCGGCTTGGCACCTTCTTCCAGGATGATCTTGTGCTTGCGAGATATCAAAGATCGATCCTTTTATGTCAACCATCTTCCATCCGAAGGCCTTTTGTGTTTCTTCAAAACGTGGATCAACTTAGCTTCTCGCAAAATGGTTAGTGCCGAGATGAAACAATAAGAGGAAGTAATTCATCAGTTTAAAAACACATACTTTAAATGCTTAGGAAGTGGCTTGACTCCGGATCGATAGGTGGTTCCTCGATTGACGGCTTTGGCGACTTGCCGATCAAACCGAGCTCTAGCTTCTTATTCCAGCTTGCGTCGACAAAAGGAGTTGCCTCCAAATGATATACCTGAACTCTCATTTGTGGATCGTCATCCTCTGCGGTGCTTGACTTCATCAAACATTCTTCCATTGGTTCTTGGTATCTCTACAGGTTAGTGTGCTCCAAAATACAAGGATATATGGCATCAACAGAAAAACAATCACTCTTTTCATCATCAGGATGCTTCATTGCATTATACACATTTATGGCTACACTTTCTTTCCCGACTCGTAGTATATAATCTCTCCTCTCTTGCGTCATCAAGGTCTCTCCTGTGTTCAAGAAAGGCCGACCTAACAAAAGTGGGGTTTTAGTATCCATATCCATATCTAAGACTACAAAGTCAACGGGAAAACAAACTTGTCTACACTGCACCAACACATCTTGGCTACCCTCAGAGGTTTCTAAATGAGACCTATCCGCCATCCTGTAAGGTCATTCATGTTGGCTCTAACGCTCCCAATCCCAATTTCTCATAAATTCCTCTGAGGCATCGAGGCTCACGAAGCCCCCTAGATCACATAGCACATTTTTAAACACAGTTTCTCCAATGGTAATTGGGATGGTAAAGCTATCTCTATCCTGCAACTTGGGGGGTATTCTATTATCAAAGATTGCAGAACATTCCTCACTCAAATGTACCATCTGTTGCATCTTCTCCTTTCTCGACAACATTCCTTTCAAAAATTTAAAATATGGGGGAATGCTCGAAATTGCCTCTAATAGGGGAATATTCATCTCTACCTTTCTTAAGAGATTCAGAAATTTTGCTCGACCACAGGTCAAGTATGTCCTTTCTGGGTCCCTTGGAGGATAGATAGGGCAAAGTATTAACATCAAAATCGGAGGAGGAGGAATTTGCTTTTTCTTACCTCTTTTTTAGCGGCGAGGCTTCTTCTTCTTTGATGTCAGGACCACATAGTCTTTCTTTGGTGTCGCCTCTACCAATGCTTTTTTATTTGCCTCAGCCAAATCTTTTTCGTGGCTTCCAATTCTTTCCTCATTGCCTCCATTCTTTGCTCGACATTGCCAATCTCCAAATCTTCGATCTCGACTTCACCATACATCGCTCCTTCACGGTCAGCCGCTTTTCTTTCTCGGCCTTTTTAGTCTCTCGCTCTCTCCCATAATTCTTTCTTTTGTCACTCGGCCCGACCTCTTTACCACCCGTGTGAACACAGCATTCACACCCTTTGGGTTCCTCTCGGTGTTACTCGTGAGTCCACCACTTAGATTTGTCTTGAGTGTCGGTTATTTGACCCACTTGGGTCTCCAAATTCGAATGGCGAGAATGTGTGGCCACTTTTTGTTCTACAAAGATTCTTATTTAACTCGAGCTTGATCATGTCTAATCTCTCCGGGAGTATCTCGGTGGCCATCTTACGAACACGTAATTGTTTGATTCTTGATTGCTTTGATTGTTCAGTGCGAGATGAAGCGTTTGATCTTGATAGGTGCGAATTATTACTTCTCAATGGGTCGCTCACTTGTTGATTCCGATTGTTTCTTCGACCACGATTTCGATTCCACCTTGAATTTGGTTCCACTCGATTCTCTTCGTTGTCCTTGTGGCGAGGATCATGGATTCGACTATTACGATAGTAGCCTTGGTTTTGATTCGGTATGAACTCGATTATGGGATTACGATTCCAAGGTCGGTTGTATGAGCTTTGGTTTTGCCTAAAACCTTGGTTCGATTATTATTTCGATTCCACCTCGATTCGCCTTTGGTTCCAACCTTGTCCAACATAATTCACATCATATTATTGTGAACCATCACCCGTACCATAATCCATTTGTGGCCCTTGCCGATTATCAAAGTTACGATTCCACTATTCTTTGGCCAAACTCTTGCCGATTCATATCCATTTGCCCCATTGCATAGACATTCATTCGTTGTTGGTCATTCTGATTTCCCAACTGTTGTTGCACTGGAGTAAGTTGCAACTGTTGTGGATAAGTGGGTTTTCTCGATGATGTACATTCCATGGCCGAATGTCCACCTCCACAAAGTGGCATTCTTTGTGTTTTCTTTCTTTCTAACTCCATTCGGTCCATCTTTAGTACCATTTCTTGCATCTTATCGTGTATGGCCGATTCTCTATCAAGTTCTTCTTTCAACGACTTCACACTTTCCATTGGGGCTTTCTTCTTCTTTCTACTGGACCCCCATTGTCCTTCTCCTTCTGCTGCATTCTCAATCTGTCTCATAGCTTGTTCTGGCGGCAGATTCATAATGTCTCCACCACTGGCGGCATTCAGCTTGTTCTGGTCCATCGGCTCTAAGGCCCTGAATAACATAATGACTTGCTCCACCGTAGAAAAACCGTGTGGAGGGCATCTCTTCAGTAAACCCCTAAATCTCTCATAAGTCTCTTTTAATGTCTCTCCCTCGAGACCGTCAAACGAAGAGATTTCTTCTTTCAGATCTAACATCTTCGCCGAAGGAAAGTACTTTTTCAGAAATACTCTCGCTACATCTACCCATGTATGCAATGAATCATTGGGTAATGAATCGAACCAACTTTTGCGGCTCCTCTCAATGCAAACGGAAAACGATTAGCTTCACCGCCTCGTCACTCACCCCATTATATTTCATCGTTCCACAAACCGGAGAAAGTGGTCAAGGAAACTGTTCGGGTTCTCAGTTGATTTCCCGTGGAATAGAGCATGTTCCTCCAACATGTTCAGAATGTTCTGTTTGATGTCCATGTTGTTTGCATTAATTGGGGGCACTCTAATGGGATTGTGCCCTATAACTTCCTGAGGAGTAGTGACGTAATCTCGGCAAACCCTGGTCATTTGACTCTTTGAGCCATCTGTGGTGATAATCATTGTTGTTCTTTGTTGATAATCCCGCCGCATAGGTGGTTGCCGATTATATGGGTTTTGGAACCCTGTTGATTTCCTTGATTCTCTAGCATCCGCAATACTCGATTTACCGCCTCTTGGTCTAATTCGGGTCCTAAGTTCTGCGTGATTCAATATTTTGTCCTCCTCTGCATCTTGCCCAATCCTCGCCCTCTGATTAAGGCTGTGGGGTTCTCGGTTGACTTAATCTTGTGTTGTCATCTCTTGACGGCTCATGACTAGGGTCCTCGGTGGAGTATGCAATGGTAGTGTTGCGTTACCACCAGAGTGTCGAGGTTTTCCTTGTACATTGTGCTCGCTTAAGGGCTCTTTGCCATCTCTATGATGAGTTGGTGAATCCTCCATTCCCTATGAGGATTCTCGACAATGAACTCTCTACTACCCTTCTTCCTCGAACAAAGGGTTGGATTTGGCAATCGAGAGGTTCTCTCGGCGCCGATCGCTTTATGACGTCGCGTAAGCTTCAATTTCTTCAATTGGCTCGATGAGTGGTTCTTTGGAGCTTGGTCATGCAATCGACAAACAAGAAACAACGAAAAAAATAAAAGCGACTAAGCCCAAGCTTTCGGTCAACTTACAAGATATCAAACGTTACCTCCCGGCAACGGCGCCAAAAGCTTGATAGCAAAATAACTAACTGCTAACTTTAACCGACAGAGTATCGGGTCAACAGTAGTATAATGGTAACAAGGTCGAATCCACAGGGAATAACGTTTAAGTACCAAAGTCGACGTAGAACTTAGTTCAGGTCAAGATTATGGTAGAGAGATATTACACTAATGCAAAAGTAAAGATTAACTAACGGTTGTAGTTTAGTTATTAAAAGGTATAGCCGAATTATGATCCAACGAGTTACTTTTACCCCTAAGAGAAGACTTGACAGGGAGCGTGTTTTAACCAACCTACCTTTTCAAAGTAATTTAACGACATCCACGGGTGCCAACTCCTAATTCTGGTGTTAAGGTCCGAACAACTCTCGCCAACACCCTATGTGAAATTGATTAATTTTCCTTTAGAAAACCGATTAACCTAACATGATTACGCTCTTAGAGTCGCTCGAACAACGATGACAAACCTCAGATTGGAAACGGTCCTAACAACTAGGCCGAATCTATAACGATCCCAAAACCCTTATCCCACATCTCACCGCAAAATACATCTATAGGTTCGATGTGCGTGATAGTGAACTAGGTGATCAATCTAATTCAAAGACGTTTAAAATAAGTTTTAGGGACGTGGATTAATCATTAAAACATAAAATTACGCGCTTACACAACTCCCGTTTTGATCTCCTTTGTATGCGTTTCACTCGTTTTCACATATTTCGGCTATGAAAAGTTTAGCTACCCATATAAATGGATTCATCAACATGTCATGGATTAAAATGGCGGGAAGTTTTACATAATAATTTGCGTCAATATGGCAAAATTCTATTAAAACCAAATTAAAACCGAAATCCAATCATTTGTCGAGAATCTCCTATATATATGGATATTTACTATGAGATACATATATATATATATATATATATATATATATATATATATATATATATATATATATATATATATATATATAATGAGAATGAAAGAAACAAGAAAGAAATAGCTAGATATAGATATAATAATAATGAGAGAAAACAAAAATTCAAACTTACTATTATAACAGAGATATCTTGATTACATATAAAAAAACTTGATATTACAACGATTTCAAAGAATGAACTTCCAATAATTTTAGAAAGATTATAAAGATACTATTATTACTAAATTTATTTCGGCATAAGGCCTTATATACAACCTAAAAAACTAAAAAAAATAAGAAGGAGATATATATATATATATATATAATGGTGTCCCCAGCTTGCTCTCTGAATGCTCCTTATATAGGCAAAGTTCCAGGGGCCGGACCAGGCCGGGTAGGGGCCGGACCAGGCCGGACTAATCATGACATTCATCTCCCCTTAATTTCCAATTTACGGATAAAAATTTATATTTTGGAATAAAACTTTAAAAATTCATATCTTGAGTTCTAGATCTCCAAATGACATGATTCAAGAGGCATTAGAAAGCTCTCGGAAAAATCTACAACTTTCATGAAGGACTCGTCTTCAGAAAATATCGTTTTGATGAGCCATTCGTTTGTCGAAGACATTTCGCGATTACCATTAAATCGAATCGACAACTTACCACCACTTCGATTGACCACTTGACCACTTAAGAATTCGATTGACCACTTAAGCTCGTGACATTCTCTAAATCCCTTCAAAATGTCGATTCTTGGGGTCTTGGCTTATACATCCGCAATAAAATACCACAAATACCCACGTAAATCGACATTGACATTCGATTTACTAAAATCGGTACAAAATCTAGTAAAACACGATATTTTACATGATAACTACTACTAACATACTTAGATAAATCTAAGGAATTTATGACTCGAAATGATATAATAACGCTCAAAATGATATTAGAAATAGAGTAAAATGTTATGAAAATAACTGTGAATTTTTCCCTCATCAAGTACCGCAGGTCGGCAATATCGACATGGAGGACAGAGTCCGCACCAGCTGTCCAGGCCCATTAACGGTGGTAACTTAGGCAAGGGTTAAGGCCCATTTAAGGGTAAATATGACAATAACTCAAACCGACCTAGTATTAGGGTTATGGCACGTGTTGTCATTATAAATACCACAATCCATGAACTACGTAAGGCTTGATTCCTGGAACCTAACAGGATACGTAGGCAATCTAAGATACATTCTTAGACTCAGCCGCAAACACCAAAACGACACCATCTCATTCTTTAGGCATTAGGGTTTTTGTGTGTGTTCATCACTAGATTCAATTAGGGCCCGGATTATCTAAGTGACATAATTTGTCATCGTCATAACAAACGCCTTGAATCAACTCTTCTTTTTTTTTTTTTTCATTTTCGGGAGGGGAAGGAAGGGAGGCTATGATAAAACGCATTTAAAACAGAATGTCAAAATCAATTAAAATGGAAGAAGTAGTCGAAATAATGATTCTTGTTATAACAAGTGTTTCCAGGAAAAGGAAAATCATCCAAATAAATTTCATCATTAAAAAAAAAAAAAAAAACAGACATCTAAATCATTCATCAGCCGCAACTCGAACAATCTTTTTCCCAACATTCTGGCCATCAAAAAGCCCCAAAAATGCAGGTACTATGCTCTCTACACCCTCTGAAATGTCTTCCAAAGATTCCAACTTTCCGTCTCTAAGATACTCAGTCGTCGTCGAAATGAAATCTTTATAAACATTCATGTGATCAGCAGCTAAAAACCCTTGTATTGTGATCCTCTTGTAGATAATATCAAGCATGTTAGGTGCAGCAGGTTTAGCTCCACCCGTATATTCAGATATTACGCCGCAAACACAGACTCTACCGAACGTGTTCATGTTTGCAACTGCTGCTTCTTGCATCTCTGCTCCCACGTTGTCGAAATATATGTCAATCCCATCAGGGAAATACCTTAAAAATATTTAAAAGATTCAGTTATCATATTGTTTATTGCATGTTTTAATTTCTTGAAGATTAAGAAAAAGGAAGAAAATGAATAGAACCTTTTAAGGGCTGATTTTAAATCAGTTTCTTCTTTATAATTGAATGCGTCGTCAAAGCCGAGCTTCTCCTTCAGCAAGTCTACCTATTAAATTCATCAAATTCATCAGAAGAATTTTCGAGCTAATTAATTAGTTCAATCGCGCAACTTAAAAGCCCAAAAAAAGGGTAGTAAATAATAACCTTATTCTGAGAGCCAGCACAGCCAACAACATAGCAACCAAAAAGCTTAGCAAATTGACCAACCAAACTACCAACAGAACCAGAAGCAGCAGATACAAACACTTTTTCTCCCTTCTTTGGTTTACATATTTCATAGAATCCTGCGTATGCTGCAAGCCCACTAAATGCTGCGTAACAACAAACATTGGAAATACATTAGAAATTCACATGCATGATCTCCCGAGTTGTAACGTACATGTGGCACGACACACATTTACACTATTAATTATAGTGTATACGTGAAGAATATATACAGTGATTATAGGCCTTTTACCATTTTCAAAAATGTGAAAGTATGGTGCAGCATATGTTGTGGTTAAATTAAATGGATATTTGTTTATAAGGACTAATTTGAACACTTAATGGCCATTTAGGACACCCTTAAATCTTATTTGTTTATAAGGACATATTTTAATCAACTTTCCTATTTTACCCCCAGATAATAACGTTGATCTCCATGGGTAGAAAGAAGCGACGGAAACCCAAGAATGCCTCTCATTCTTCGGATTCTGATGTTGAATCTCCACTCAGCCTTATGTTCATCATCGATCATCAAAGAATGGAGGTTTGAGATACAGAAGGGATGAACGATCGAGGAAAACCTATGATTTTCAAGCGGACGACTCAGACTCTTTTGATTCAATTTAATACAGCTTGTAAGAGAATCTTTCTTTCTGTTCTTTTGTTTTTTGGGTTTTTGAAAAAAGTAAAAGAAAAACTGTAATTGAACTTTTATGGAAGAAAGCCCAAGGTTAGAACTCTTTTATGAAGGTGGAAAAGGTTGGGTTTTGTGAGCTGCTGCACCTTTTTATGAACCTGCAATACCAACTTTGTGTACATATTCTTGCTCTCCTTTACAGTTAAATTCAGATGCTGTTTTCAGGTGGTTGAGGCTGCTCAGTTTTGTTAACTGATGGCCTCTCTTCTAATCTATGATGGAGATCAGTTTTTGGCTATATCAGTTTTGTTTGTTGCTGCAATACTATCAGTTTTGGCCTCTCCTTAGTGGTATTTTGCACCTGTTGAGGACTATTACTTTGTAGAGGACTATGATGTGTTGTTGTTGCTTTGGACTATGAATAATTTAGGGATATGCTCTGTGAGATTTTCTAATATGACCCCTGTATTTTTTATTTATTGTTTAGGATGTAATAATCTCGTACTTTTACGTACCAAGGTATAATTTTTTTACATTTTACCAAAAAGATATTACCCCTGTTTTATATGCGCAGAAATCATTTCTCAAAGGCCGATGAATTTACAGCAACTTGAATCCATTCGAAATTTCCAGATTCGTCTTTCGCAACCACCGTATTTGCATTTATAATTTGAATATTAGTATAAAACAAATTTGAAGTATTTTTTTGGTGTTTGTTGTAGGTTTAGCTTTGCTGAAATTTAGGGAGAGAGTTGTGAGTGATCCCTTTGGGGCTTTGGCTAATTGGTAGCAAGATTATCATTTTTGTTTGTTGTTCCTCATTGACAATGACATTAATGTCACTTCATAAAATGTTGTTGTTATTGTCTGTCACTTCATAAAATATTGGTGTCATTGAGTGTCACTGCATAAGGTGTCGCTTCATAAAATGAGATGTCACAATAAAGAGGACGAAAACATATGAATTAGGGAGAAAAATTATGTCGATCGTAGTTTTATATCAAAAGATATAGCCATTTGAAGTCGATTTTATGAAAAAAGAAAAGAAATCAATTTTCTGAAATTAAGTCAGAAAAATATCAAATGTAATCGCGGTGTTGCTTCATCGCGGTGTCGCATCAACGCGGCGTTGCGTCATCAAATGTCACTTCATCGAGGTGTCTCTGCATCAGGGGTGGTCACTGCATCACGGTGTCTCTGCATTGCGGAGGTCACTGCATCGAGGTAGTCAATGCTTCACCGTGATGAATGCATCTTGTTGGTCAATGCATCGCGGTTGTCAGTGCATCGCGGTGTCATTTCATCGAGGTGTCTCTGCATCGCGGCATCTCCATCGCGGTGTCTCTGCATCGTGGTGTCTCTGTATCGGGGGTGGTCACTGCATCGAGGTGTTTCTGCATCGGGGTGGGCCGCTGATCGCGTGTCTCAGATCGGGGTGGTCACTTTGCATCGGTGTCTCTGCGCAGCGGGGTGGCCATTTGCGATCGGGATACCTGCGAACGGAGGTGGTCAATGCATCGCGATGGTCACTGCATCGGAGGTGTCTCTACATCGAGGTGTCTCTGCATCGCGACGTCTCTGTATTGGGGGTGGTCACTGCATCGTGGTGTCTCTACATCGGGAGTGGTCACCGCATCACGGTGTCTCTCAGATCGGGGTGGTCGCTGATCACGGTGTCTCTGATCGGGGTGGCCTTGCGATCGCGGTGGTCAATGGATCTGGGGTGGTCAATGCATCGCGGTGTCACTTCATTGAGGCGTTTCTGCATCGGGGTGTCACTGCATCACGGTGTCACTTCATCGAGGCGTCTCTGCATCACGATATCACTTCATCGCGGTGTCTCTGCATCGTCAAATGTCATAACATCGCGATGTCTCTGCAATGCGGTGTCACTTCATTGCGGTGTCTCTGCATCGCGGTGTCTCTGCATCACGGTATCTCTACATCGTCACACGTCACATCTTCACATGTCACTGAATCGTGATGGTCACTACATCCCGATTGTCACTGCATCGCGGTGGTCAATGTATCGCGGTGGTAAGTGCATCAGTGTGGTCAATGCATCACCGTGGTCAATGAATCGTGGTGGTGAATGCATTGGGGTAGTCAATGTATCGCGATGGTCACTGCATCGTGGTGATCATTGTATCGCGGTAGTCAATACACCGGTGTGGTCAATGCATCACCGTGGTCAATGAAAAAAAAAATTTCACCATACATAAAATTAAAATTAAAATTAAAAATAAAAACTTTCAACGTACCGCCGGAAAAAAAAAAAAAAAAAAAAAAAAAAAAAAAAAAAGCTATCAATGTCCAGAAAAAAACACACACACACAAACAACATCAGCGCTGTTTCAATAATAAAATAATAAAAATATTAATAAACATTAAGCCCAGCACTTCTTCCTTTTTTTCATTAATGGTATTTTGGTCTATCTATCTGATTTGTGTCCTTATAACCTAATAAAATTTATTAGTATCTTATTTGCCTAACAAAGTCTATTTGGTGCCCTTTTGGACCGTTGGCCCTAAATTAAAATAGGTGATTTAATCAAAATTTTAATACTAGAGAGTTAGGTAGTTTGGGGAGCTAAGTGTTTTTTAATGGAAAAAAATATCCTATGAGTGGGTCAATGGGGTTGGGAGGGATTTTAAATGAATTTGTCTCTCTTTATTTTTCTTTTCAAATAATGACCATTCTTCCTAATTTTCTCCTAGTATTATTAATCGTTTTACAAAAAAAAAGGCAACTTAATCCAATAATGTAAACAATATTGAATAATATTTAGTAGTAGGATAATATAACTGACCAAGAACACCGACGTGGTAAGACAGAGGAAAACCAAGTGGATCCAGCTTGTTTAGGAGGCCACCTTCTTTGACTGTTGTGTACTCTCCCCATGTTAGAAGTCCACACACCAATTCACCCTTTTCAAATTCTGGGTTCCCTGAATCTACTACTCTTCCAATCCCATATGTGTCGATTTCCTAAATTATAATAATCCAATATATAACAATTTATATATATATATATACATGATAGGTCAAGTTGCCAACTAGGATGAACCTATAGTAAAGACAAGTCAGGTCTGGAAGTTTTTGGATGGTCAATCTGTATGGAGTGAAGTGACCCGTAGGGTGACACTGTGTGGCTCCGATCACCCTACGGGCCACGTTGCTCTAAATACACTCTCCACCCAAAAACTTCCTGGCCAAGGCAGGCTGTCTATAGAGGGATGTACGTATATGTTGCTATAGAGGTTTGGAAGAAAAAAATGTATTAAAAAACAATGTATTTTTTAAGTTAAAAATAAAAAATGTAAAAACACAATTAAGCTTTGGGTGGATTTTTTTGAATTTGTGTTGAGGAAAAAAAATTGTATTCATACATGTAAAATACTCAAAATAGTAATACCTGGCCAAGAGCAATCTGACTGGCGAAATTGATAGCAGCCTGAGAAGAACTATGGAACTTCATACGGTTAATTTGATATGGATCAACCGATAAGTATAGGTTCTTCACTTTTACTTCTTTTTTACCTCCAGATTCTACTTTCAAGCTAAAAGACTCAATCTTCAACTCAAAATCTGAATCTTTTGGAGATCCATCTATGTAATTCTTCACTGCAACAAACTTGTTCTTCACTACTATTTCCGTTGACATTTTTGACTGATATCTTCCTCTTTTCTCTCTGTGATAATTTGCAGATCGAAGTAGATAATTAATACAATAATCCTTCTTATAAATATGTATATATGTGTGTGTTTATATATTGACACCTGAGTTTTGTAGCAGAGGCTGTTGAGTGGGAGAACTGTTGTTTTTATTTTTATTTATTTATTTTATTGGAAGGTAGTGTAAAGGAATCATGTTAAAAAAATAAAACAGAATCAATAACTGGAGGGTGGGAAGTAAACAAGAACAAAAACAGACAAGTTGATGATACATGAATTAATCATTGAATCGGCCGCGGGCCGCCCATTAACGCCATGATCAAACACAAAGAGGAATAATATTGCCGGAACATCCATCCCTAATTTATATGGACATGGTTCATGACACCAAGGTCAATATATTCGGGCACTACACCTCGTGTAAATTTTGATTTTACAGAGATCGAAATATGTTTACAACCCTTTCAGAGTCGAATTTTGTGCATACGATTGTACCTTCTCGGGGGATTCAACAGGGGACCCTCTTTCTCCTTTTCTCTTTATTATCTGTGCTAAGGAGGGGCTCACTGCCTTACTTGACCGGGCGACTAGAGCAGGTCTGTTGCGTGGAATCACCTTTGGAAGGCACGCGGAGGTTCAGGTATCGCATTTGTTATTTGCGGATGATAGTAAGCTCTTTTTTGAGTGTGCGGATGGGGCATTGAAGACTTTGGCGGATCTATTTAATAAGTACCGGGTGCCCCGGGTCAAGCTATAAATTTTCAAAAATCTAGTTTTTATTTTAGAAAGGGGTTGCGGCAGGAGGAAAAGACGTATATTTCGGATTTCTTGCAGATTTCTATTGGCGTTGGCACAAGGAAGTATCTTGGTACACCATTTGTCACTAGCCATAATAAGCGGCAGGTGTTCGATTTTCTTCGTGAGCGCATTTGGAAGAAATTATCTGGGTGGAAGGATAAACTTCTTTCACCCACTGTTAAGGAAGTTATGATTTAGTCAGCTTTGCAGTCCATCCCCATTTTTATTATGCAGTGTTTCAAGGTCCCGACTACTATGATTTAGGAGATGGAGCGCTGCATCTGTGGTTTCTTCTAGGGGACACTGAGGTCAAGAGAAAGGTACACCGGAAAAAGTGGGACGTCTGCTGCTTACCGAAGAACTTGGGTGGTTTGGGGTTTCGAAACCTAGAGTGTTTCAATCTGGTGGCAAAGCAGGCGTGGCTCTTGCTCTCTTATCCAACGGCTTTAGTTTGTCGGGTCCTAAATGCGAAATATCATCAGGGGTGTTGTGGCAGGAGGATTAGGGCGGCGACCTTCCTTTTATGGTGGAGAAGTTTACTGGAGGGTAGGGATTTATAGTTGCTAGGACTGCGGTGGCGGATGAGAGACGGGAGCTCGGTATACGTTTTTCACGATGCGTGGGTCTCTTTACCACCTTCCTTTCGTATTGCCCATGCCTCTCACGCGCTGCCGACAAACTGCTTGGTAAGGGACTTGATACTGCCTGATGCACGCCAGTGGAATTTGCCCCTTCTATTGCAGGTCTTTCACTCGTGGGAGGTGGACGTGATTTTATAGACTCCAATAGCTGGTACTTCTCACCAGGATAAGAGAATATGGCATTATGATCATAAGGGACGCTATACGGTTAAATCATGGTACTTTGTGGCAATGAGTTTGCGAGCTAGACCGCATTCTATGGTTTGGGGGTAATCTTCTACAAAGCCGGATAGAGTGTGCCAGGATGTTTGGCGAGTAGTGGTGCCTCCGCGAGTCCAGAATTTTCTCTGGCGGTGTTTGCAGGAGTGCTTGCCAATTGGAGAGAATCTGGCGAAGTGGCATCTTGGAGATGGCCTTTGTTTGGCTTGTGGCAGGGAGAGGGAGTCCATGCGCCATGTTCTGTTTGACAGTGACTATGCTCAGGCGATTTGGAGGGCCGCGCCTTTTGCAGACAGCCGGCCTCAACATATATCGAGCTTTCGGGAGTACTTTGGTGGGCTTTTGGAGCGGTATTCAGTGGAGGAGGTGCCTACAATTTCTATGTTATTGAGGAATCTTTGGAAAGCACGGTGTAGTGCGCTTTTTGATGATGCTCCCATTTATGTCTCCCGTATAGTCTCCTCTTCCATGGTGGGGGCATTAGAGTACCGACATGCGATGAGCATTTCTTTTGAAGTGCGGGAAGGGGCCTCTCACCCTGTGATCTGGAGCCCACCACCTCAGGGTCTTTGCAAGCGCAATGCGGATGCTTATGTGGCGTATGGGTGTACAAGTGTTGGTCTGATCTTTAGGGACAATGTTGGATCTACTGCGGTTGCTTTTTTCCTTTCATTTTGACCCTGATGATAGGCCCGAGATTCTAGAGATGCGAGTGATCTTGTTGGCCATGGAAGAGGCTATTCATCGAGGCCTTTTATCGATTCTCTTTGAGAGTGATTTCTTTTCATGTATTCGAGCATTGTTGCGGCCTGTTGAGGATTTGCCAGTCATAGGACATCTTGCTCACGATCGTGTTGCTCTTTTGCCTGCTTTTCATTCATGTCGTTTTTCTTTTATCAAGCGTACGGGAAATGTGCGCCTATTAGCTAGGCATGGTGTTTCAGCGTCGGGTCATGTTGCTTGGGATGTTACTCCACTATATTTGTTGGTTTTTTTTTTCTCAAAAAAGAAGTTCTAACGAGTGTAAGGACCGACCTTAGAGCAGCAGTAGTGAGGCTCCAATGGAGAGTTTTTTTTGCTTTTTGTCAGAGAAGATAACCATAATTTGTAAATTGTGAAATAATAATGGTTAAAGGGAGAAGAATTTTTAGAGATTATCTACACCATTCTCCATTTGTAGATAATGGATTAGAGAATTGTCAATCTTCTCCCTCCTCCAACTTCCACCGTCCTCCATTGGAAAGGAACAATTTAAAGGCCGGTGACGTGTCGGTGGCCTGCCGGAGAAGAGTTGGAGGCCATTGTTTCCGATTTCATGTAAACAAAAAAAAAAGGTAATTCTTCACTAGTTGAATTTTACTACCATGGATGAATTTTTACTGCCATGGATTCTGGCAATGTCATGGACTGTGAAAGGGTTGGAGCAGAGAAGAAGATGGGAAGAAGTGGGTTTCACCATGGATTCCGGCTATCTTGGTGTTGCCGTGTTGGGCGGAGAAGAAGCTGTGGAAGAAGCTGTGGAAAATTTGGCTGGCTGCCATTACTGTATTATCTCTCCAATTTTCCTATACAAATTATCTCTCCAATTTTCCTCCAATGTTGATTTGCCACATGTCATCAGTCTGTCAGAGAATAGAGCCAACCACTACGGTTGCTCTTACCAGATTGTTTAAAGCAGATACATAATTATGATGCGACACATAAAAAAAATACAAGAGAATTATGGTGTGCAACAGTGATTACAAAATAGAATAAGCATATTATTATAACAGAAATGACGATAGATTTCAGATAAATAATTAGGATATATCCTAGACTACATATATATTATATATGTACCAGTTTTGCCCATTGGTTTCTAATAAAGAAACAACATGAACAAATACAGGTTCCATCTCTCCAATTAAAGAACAGCAGCTCTCAAATATCCAAGCTCTTTTTTATCAAAACCCCAAATTCCCACTTACCCTTCGATAAAATACCCTCTAGTAGTTTAACAAAAACAAACTACTAAAATACACCCATTTACAAATTGCCAACAGCTCAGAGAGACTAGAAGAAAAAGAAAAAAAAAGCTATGGATGCGGGCGGGGCGTAAATATTACTCATAAATGCAACTGCCCGGGTCCTCTTCTTGAAGATCTTGAAGGCTGCTGCTGTATGGTTTGTTCAGGCACTGCCCCCATAGCTCTATTTGATTCTTCTATCCTTTCAGCCTCCTGAATTCAAATTACCGCACTTTAAATTATTTCTCCACCAAAATTTCGAGAATGTTAAGGTACCCCTCCACCCACACACACAACTCATGGACTCCTCACACATAGCCGGGTTGTTTGAACCTGGAACCTCTAATGCGGGTCTTGGCTTCTTTACCACTTGGGAAAGTCCCATCGGCTATGCTTTCTAAGTTGAGAGAGCAAAAGAAGTTACAAACAGGGCAAAAAAAACTAACCTTGGTTGTGGATGAAGTAGAGCTATTGCGTGCCTGGGGAAGTGACTTTGTATGCATACGGTGTTGCTGTTGAATCTGCTCGAATTGTTGCAATCTTGATATGAAATTTATTCCACTATTGCTGTGACGTGAATCTGTGTCCAAATCACCGTCCTCTGAAATATGTGAGCCATCGCTTCCAATATGGTTCATTTGGGAATAAGGAGTCCCAGACGAATTTCTCCTGAAGAGGTCACGATTGAAGGAGTACGAAGGTACGGTTTTCAATCGGGTCCGCAGTATCTTGAAGGCAGAACTTTGCTACATCAGCAAACCAACTCACTCTAGTTAGTCAGTGTCTAAATTCCATATGCATCATCAAAAGCAGAAGGAAAATTTTAGTTGATGTCTTGTTATGAAAACAAGCTAAAATGGAGACAGAAAAGAAAGAAAAAAAAAAGCATCTTGATTTGTCAAAATGCAATATAAAGAAACCAAGCAAGTACCTGGGGAAGCAACATCAAAAGGCCGTACAATACTTTCAGTAGCCACATGTATCTTCCAGGTTCAAGAAGCTGCAAGAGATTTTAGACATTAAGGCAAATAGGCAAACTCTATTACACCACTTTCAGGTTAAAAACATCATCTCAAGAAACAACTTACGCAAAACAGGATATACAATTTGTATGACACTGAATGCCCATACCTACTACAGCACGACGATTGTAATAACTTCTCAAAGTAATCCTAGGAAAAATGTACATCCCAATATACAAATGTAATATGTATGCATGTATGTTTGTTAATACACAAACAAACATATACATATAGAAACAGCAGACAGGCAGAAACGTGGCTGTGATGATCTTCTCAAGATATATTCCCTTCGTTCCTTATTAGTTGAACAAATTACTTAAAATACTTGTTCCTTTTTTATTGACACTTTATATTCGAAACAAAACAAGCATTTATTATTCTTTTTCCAACTCTATCCTAAACAATTATTAGGAGAGACAAAAAGTAGAATGCATTAATAATATCCTAAGGCTATTTAGTCTTCTTATTGCTGAAGTCAAAGCAATTACTCGTTTCTTTAATCCCATTGTTGGCAACCTGTTCATCTAATTAGGAACGGAGGGAGTAATCTTTTTCCCAGAAACTTCATAAAATCATTCCAACATAGAAAGCTCCCACATTACAAAAAACTTAGTGAAGTACAGAATCCAATTAACCTGTAAACAGACACAAATCCCTATACATTTTTTTTTTTCTAATTTGCTTTTATCAAGAAAAAGGATCTATATTTTCCTTTTTTCTACACAAACGCTAGTGTATGCACTACTCGGAAAAAATCAGAAGATATAGGATTTCATAGTTAGAACCTCAAATCATGATTAACATAAAGAATAATCACCTGTAGCCGAAGGTATGCAAAGCTAGGGGTCTCCAATAGATGGATTAATTTGTCCAGCTGGACCAAAAACTTAACATTAATATCTTCCTCGACCAGAGATTGAATGACCGCACTTGCATGCTGGTAAGTCTGTAGAGTATTGTCAGCAACATATACTCAAACCAAAAGAACCAGGATTTTGAGAATGTTAACGATATTAATAAGATATTCTTGGGTATGTACCTGTGCTAACAAGCAGAGGCTTATTATTGCCATTGGTGAATGACACCATGAAGCATACAAAGACAGAAACAGATCTTTCCCAGCAGCATTCATCAGAGTTTGTTTCAGAAGATCTCGAAGACCACATAATTCAGAAGATGTGAGCAAAATCAAGGTCAAAGCCTGAAATTAAAAATAAAAATAAAAAATTGTTGACATTAGTTACTCCATACCCTTACTTAAAGATCACTATACCAATGGTATACATTGAATTTAATTCACCAGCTTTCATGTTCTTGCATAGCATCAATACCGTAGCCATTATACAGACTAAAAAACTTTATAAGATGTGAAGTGTGGCACAACCTGGACCATAACAGAAGCAAAATCAAGATCAGCTTCTCCTTCAAGTATTGTAGAAAGTTCCCGATAAACTCTTTCTGCGTCTAAAAGCACACACAGCCGTCGAATAATCAAAGCACCACGCCTGATAAAATAAATTAGAATTAAGGCAAATACTACCAGACAAGCATCTCCAAAGACACAGACAGCACAAAGGATAGAATAATCATGTAGAGCTGATCGTATGGAAATGCTACCTCTCCAAAAGAGAAGTGTCTATCCGAAAGTTATGAACCAAAAACACAACCAGCTCGCGAAAATGTATGGGATCCTGGGCAATACATGCATGCACTTGTAGCGCCAGAAGCACAACCTAGGAGGGAGAGAGAGAGAGAGCAAAAATCAATAGCAGAATAAGTCAACTGTAACAAAAAATTAAAAAAATAAATAAATAATAATAATAATAATAATAATAATAATAATAATAATAATAATAAATCAACAGCTCATGAGGCTCCTCTAAATTAATCTTCTAAGAAATTTCAAGTAAGGATCTCTAAGAAAGAATAACGTGATTATTTTAAAGGTTGTAAGCAAGTCTCAATAACTCCAAAATAATCACAAAGGAAAAATATGTTTTTATTACTCTTCAAAAGAAATCCTAACACGTATTTATACACACACATGTATACAAACATCTATATATTTATTTCTTTATTTACATACACAGAAAATAAAGATAACTGGCAATTCACAAGTATCATCATCCGGCTCATCTATCTGTCATTTCTTCAACTAGATATAAAAACAAATTATAATGTGCCTTCGAAATCAACTTGTCGGTGTCATCCTAATGGTGGATAAATGATCGCTGATCAATGGCCTCGCTATTTCTGTGCAGTCTCTCTCAAGTCCTGAAATCCCCCACTCGTTCAAACTCAAATTAACTGCTCAACAAACAAGCTGTGAAATCTCTCAAGACCTCTGGAAGCAACAAAAAAATCCACTATCAGGACCTAGATGGAACCAAGACCGTGATCCCTAAAAGCTGTTCTTGAATCTGCAAGACTACAACAGTGGAAATATGCATCTGGAAAATGTATATCATTTCCCTGGATCTTTTGTTCATTCTCTTTACTTAATTTAGCTCAAATTTACTCCCCAAGAATTACAGCATAATATAGCTCCCCTAAAGTAATATAGCAGATGACAACACCCTTATTTGCGTTAGTCAGAAGAAGGGATCATCAATCTTCTGATCTTTCATCGCTCTATAATAGGGGGGGTCCATGAAGAAATATATTGCAGGTGTTTATATAGAGTATAGATGAAAAAGCTTCCCCTGTGATGACGGGCAGGATAACTTCACAGAAAAGTTCAAGGAAAGATCATGAGGGTTGTGGAAAGAAGAAAGGTATAATTAGGAGAATGGCACAGAAATATCAGAACACACAAACTAGAAGACTGCAAGGGTGAAAAATGAATTAGAAGTCAGAGAACCAATCAAACAGAAAATTGATTGAAAAGGAAGAAAGAAAAAAAAAACATAATTCGTGGCAATGAAACAAAAATAAAAGAAATCATGTCCTCGTGAGAAAGTGGAAATATTGGGGGGGTGTGCCAAAAAGTAGGAGATTTATAAGGGGAATAGAAGATAATGCTAGGAAAATAACATGGGACTATCAACAATTGGTGACTGTAGGGTCTGGAGAGAGAAAATATTCAGGAGCCAAGACAAAGCCTATTACAGACAGGCAAGAAAAGGTTGAAGAGACCGGAACCAGAATAACTGGAAGGATGCGAACTGAGAGCAAAACGTGTACTCAGCAGCAAAAATATGAAAATATCACTGTATGCCAAATGTACAAGTCAGTGATGAGAAATAGGAAATGACCACTGGTTAGCCTTGTTTCTCCAATAGCTTATATGCTGGCGTTTCCTTAGCCAACAAAGTAGAAAACTGGCTATGTCATAAGAGGATTGTTTTCCTTTATTTTTTTTCCTCCTTTTGCGACTGGTTGCGCTTCTTAGTGGATATTAGTGAAAACTAACTTCCAATCAAAACATCAAAACGACAAATTGGCTAAAACATAGATGGTAAAAAAATCAAGTCACCTGCTGCCATATAAGTAATTCCATAAAATTGTATCCCTCAGTTCTCATCAACATAGCAGCACCAATAAGTTTTAAACAGGAAAAATCAACTAGTAAAAGGAGACACTCATAAAGCATGTCAATATAATAAACAAATAAGAGGAGATTGAAATCAGTGTTCTAAAAATCGCTGAAATCGGTCGCCTAGGCGCCGCCTGGGCGCTAGGCGCACCCCAAGCGTGTCGAATACACCCTAGGCGACATCTTCTAGGTGGCTGTGTCTTCTAGGCGCTTCTAGGCGACCTGGGCGCTGCATAGTCGATTAGGTTTCAATTTTTTTTTTTTTTTTACTTGACATATAAATACCAAAAAATACATAATAAAAAACACTTTACACTTGCAAGCAAAAAAAAAAACAGAGCCTCCCGTCGGACCCGTCCCCTTCTTCTTCAGCGGCTGCATCTTCGCCCCCCCCCCCTCTTCTTCTTCTTCGATTTATCCACTCCCCTCCTCCCCTTCACGCCGCCGGCCAACCCGACCTCCACCGGCCCTTCACAGCCCTGTCAGCCGACTCAGCCCGCCGGAGGTGAATCTCTTTTGTTTTGTTTTTTTTTTTTTAATTTTAATCCAAATGTTTTATCAATTTGTTTACTTATTTTGTATTTGGTATTTACTTGTATCAATTAGTTGTTTTTTTTTTCTTTTGATTTTGACATTTTGTTGATTTGTTCAAGTCTTCAAGAAATGAAACTATGAAAGTTGTTAAGTTGATTAATTTCACATTATGTATGTATTTTTTTTTGGTTTAATTTGTTTATAACTTAGTTCATATTTCATAAGCTAAGTAATGAAAGTTGTTAAGTTGATTAATTTCATAATATGTAAAGATTTTTTTGGTTTAATTTGTTTATAACTTAGTGCATAAGCTAAGTAATGAAAGTTGTTAAGTTGATTAATTTCATAATATGTATGTATTTTTTTGGTTTAATTTGTTATGTTTATAACTTAGTTCATAAGCTAAGTAGCTAACTAGCTAAGTAGCAAGTACTTAAGTACTAAGTAGTAACTAGTTTTGTTTGATTTTTTTGTTTGACACTTTGACTTATTTTTAGATAAACAATGGCTCAAGAACAAGGAGGGAATGCAAATATTGGTACGTCTAATGTTTCTTCTTCTATCCGGAATCCATTGAAGAAACAAAGTGACGATATTGAGTGGGAGTTTGGATCGTTGTATGAAGCAAACAATAATGATAAGTGGAAATGTTTAAAATGCGGCAACAAATATAGTGGAGGAGCATATAGAATTAAGGAACACATCTCCGGATACCATACCGGAAAAAAGAAGAATGTGAAAGCTTGTCCTATGGCGTCTGAGGAAGAAAAGAGACGTTGTAAAGAAGCACTTATTTCCAATGTAACTAAGAAGCAAACCGAGAATGTAGAACGTGAAAAGTCGAGGAAAGAAGTTGATTTCAATAAGGAGTTGGATGAAATTGAAGTCATTGAAAGTGGAGGAAGCAACAAAAGACCGAGGCCTCTTGGACCCATGGATACATATGCCTCACAAATTAACCCGGAATATGTCTCGGATGACACTTTTCCTACGAGAACAAGGCAACAAAACATAAATGATGCACTTTTCAAAGAAAGAACTCAAAGTGTGCATCAATATGTGGCTAAGTGGGTGTATCAAAGCGGCGTTTCTTTCAATTCAATTGACAATGATAGTTTCAGACAAATGTGTGAGGCAATTGGACAATTTGGCCCGGGTTACCAACCTCCAACCCAATACCAACTTAGAGAGCCACTCTTGAAGAAGGAAGTGGAGAAAACAAAAGAGGCTCTCAAGAGTCATGAAGAGGAATGGGAGAGAAATGGTTGTTCAATCATGACCGATGCTTGGAGTGATAGAAAGAGAAGAAGCATCATGAATTTATGTGTGAATTCAAGAATTGGGACGGCTTTCCTTTCTTCAAAAGAGGCTTCCGGTGATGCACATACCGGTGAATACATATTTAATTATGTGAATGAATGTATTCAAAGCATTGGAGAAGAAAATGTGGTCCAATGGTGACCGACAATGCTTCAAACAATATTGCGGCCTCGGATATGTTGAAGGCAATAAGACCACGTATCTTTTGGACTCCATGTGCCACTCACTCCATCAATCTTATGCTTGAAGGCATTGGTAAGCTCTCTACTTTCAAGACCATAATCAACAAAGCCAAGAGTTTTACCATATTTATCTACTCTCATCACAAGACTTTGCAAATGATGAGAAAGTGTACAAGAAGAGAGATTATACGACCCGGAGTGACTAGATTTGCCACTTCTTTTTTAACATTGCAAAGTTTATTGGAGAAGAAAGAGGCTTTGAGGCAAATGGTTAACTCTAATGAATGGGAAGCGACAAAGTGGTCAAGGAGCAAGAAAGGAAAAACGGCTTATTCTATCATTGTGCAACAAAGCTTTTGGAGTGGGGTTGCTCGTACATTGAAAGTATTTGAGCCGTTGGTAAAACTCCTTAGACTTGTGGATGGCGATGTGAAGCCGGCTATGGGCTTTGTGTCCAGTGAACTCAAAAGGCCAAGAATGAGATCAAACAAGTTATGAAGAATAAAGTGGAGAGTTATAAGCCTATACTTGATATAGTGGAGAAAAAGAAAGAGGCGTGTTGACACTCCACTTCATTTGATGGCCTACTTGTTGAATCCATACTATTACTACAAAGATGCTTCTTCATTGTCCTCCGATGAACTTATGAGTATCCATGACGCGGTCTTTGAATGTGTGGAGCGATTATTTGAGGATGTAGACATGCAAAACATTGTGACAAACACTCAGTTGGTGCTTTACAAGAACAAGGAAGGTTCATTTGGTAGACCTATGGCTTTAAAAGGATGTGAACAATATACTTTTGATCCGGGTATGATTATGAACTCTCTCTTTAATCTTTATGAAGTATTATTATAATATTAACTATTAAGTATTAAGTAATAAGTATTAAGTATTAACTAATAGTTATTAAGTTCAATAATGTCTTTGTTACTTTTTGTCATTTTGAATTTTAGTTGGATGGTGGTCTAACTATGGCAACCATACACCGGAACTCCAAAAAGTTGCAATGAGGATTCTTTCTTTGACATCAAGCTCTTACAGGTTGTGAAAGAAATTGGAGTGTTTTTGAAGGGTAAAGTCTTTATAAAAGTATTCTTGAATTGAAATTTAATAATTTATCTTATGTGATAGTGTGATATTGATTTTTTAGTGGTTAATTTTATTTTTGTAGATACACACAAAGAAGAGAAATAGACTAGATACCAACCGAATGAACAAGCTAGTCTATGTTCAATTCAATTCAAGATTGTCTTAAGAAGAAGAAGAGGAAGGACAAAGTTGATGTGCTTACAGCATCAAGTCTTTGAAAATGCACAATCTTGGATAGTTGATGGAATAGATGATGATGACATTGACATTGATGAGGAGGTCACACCCGGCTCGGGCCTTACATGGGAAATGGTGAGTGAAGCATCCGGAGCAAATGAAGAATTGCAACCAAGAAAGAGTACCCGCAATACGGGAGAAGTAAGAGAGCTTGATGAAGAGGATTTTGTGTCCGATGCCACGGAGGATGATACCGATGATCATGAAGACATGGACTTTGAATTGGAGTCGGACAAAGAGCGTGATATTGTTGGAGTTGGAGACTTGGGAAATAATGAGGATGAGATTGAAGATTTTACTTGAGAGTCTTGACTTGAGTGTTGACAACATGAGGTACAATTTGTTTCATTTCGTACTTTGGGTTTTGGCTACTCGTTGAGTCGTTTCTTTGATCTGTTGACACATTTTTACTTGATTTTTATGTTTTATGATCATAGGATGTAAAAATTATATGAGACGAGTATTATTATTTAAAAAAAAAAAAAAAAAAAAAAAAAGCGCCTGGGCGCCGCCTAGGCGCCCCTGTAGCGCACCGTCTTCGCCTAGCGAGTTTTAGAACATTGACTGAAATAAATCCAATTAATGACAGATCACAATCCCAAACGAAAGAAAGGTTCTAAGAAGACAAATACCTCATCAGAGGGATCCGACAATGTCTTAAGAAGGTCATCAAAAATCTCACTCAGAAAGCAAAGAACCTGTTTCAAAAACGCGCAGCACATGCTTAATAATCTTACTAGGTAGAAATGTTAAACAGAAGAGAAAAACTATTTTCCCTCTCCAAATTAAAAAATGTACAAACATCGGTTCTCAAGTGTCTTCACACAATTTGAAGGAAAAAATTAATTACCAAGAAGAATAAGGATATCCCTCATACTTTACCCAAACCATTCTTAGCCAGCGAGAAATTGAAGTACTGTTGGCGTTTTCTTATGCAACTAAATATTAAAATATTAATCATTCTTGCAGTTAATAGGTGAAAATCAAGGTGAAGAACACTAATGAAATCAATGCAAGTTCTCCGGAAAAGGATAAACAGGATTCTGCTTTTCATAAATGTTCTAAATTATAAGAGAAGGGGACCCTTTATAAGGTAAAAGTGGTAGCCATGTGACCAAAGATCAAATGTTCAAGCAGCAGAAACAACCCCTTATGGATATATAAGGTAAGGTTGTGGACCTTACAAATTAGCAAAAACAAAACAAGTGCGCCTGAAAGGCATAAACGATGACCCAACCTGTCCCCAGAACCCGCATGGTAGGATGATCAATGCACTGTGCTGCCCTTTTCTTTAACAATTTAAGAACGAACCCCCCTGTATGTTTGATAAGTTGAACCGATATAACAGCTCTTTTTCAAGCAAAAATCCTCATTAAAAAAGTTCGTTTTATATAAAAATTTAAAACAGCGCACGTTGTATAAAACAAACTGTCTAAAAATTGTTTGTCTGAAACAGGCAAATAGAAGAGGGCAAGGATATGCACAAGAGATAAAGCCCAGTCACCTCGCTTCTGTGTCGGTTCAGAAGGGTAGACATCCAATGCAATGCCTCAATGCGCGTAGCTTCCCACTCACTAGATAAGTGCCTAAACAAAGAAGATGAAGATCACAAATTAAAATATAATCCATAGGAATAGTAGACACAATGCAAATGATAGTGGGCCACCGGAGGATAACAATTATCACAGAGTAATTATAATTTAGTGTGTGTAAATAACAAACAAGCAGTAAGCGATTCATGTCAGTGTCATCGGTCAAAGGTCTACACCTCCTTGCAACTGTAAGAATGGCTCCAACATCAAAGTCTTCAGATGGATCGGCCCTAATTGTACGAAGTTCGTCATTGGTTTCACGAGCGACCTATAAGTATTTTAAAAACAACAATAACTTAAATAGGAAATCGGTAATTGGTACAAAATAATTACCATCTAAATGCTAGTGAAGACTACAATTAAAAAATTTCTTTAACAGCACAAGAATGATAGTAAATACACATGGTGATCAACGATGACAGTAAGCTCTAGCCTTATCCTACGTAAGTACACATAACAAGCGTGTGAAAATCTCCAGCTTACAACTCTTATTTTTTCTTCCTTATCAGATATACAAGGAAGAATGGCACCCAGAATATCAGCATAATAAGGAACGAGCTGATCCCCACCAAGCTTTACAAACTCGTTTATCTGCACAGCAGAATAGCGCAATGTGAATGCATTAAATAAAGCAAACACTTCAACACATACTGAACCCCAGAACTAAAATATATAAGAACAAATAAAAAAAAGGGTCAAGCTACAAATACAATACCCAAGTAATAGCTGTCAGCCTAGTGAACTCATCTGGAGAAGCTGCCCTTTGCACCAGTATCTCAGTCATGCGACCATAATCTACAGACTTGAAGAATAGCACTGCTCAAGTTAGAGAGGTGGAAGCGTAGTTATCAAAAGGCTGTATGCTTTTATTCACAAGATCAGGCATGAGAACGCTATAGGCTACCTAATGGTAAGATTTCAGTCAAAGAAAAGATCATCTGTGCACAGAATGGTGTCCCATAATTCATATTAGAATGCAGCTCTCAACAGAAAAGAATTTTCTCAACCAAAAAAAGAACTAAGCAAATATGAGCCTAAGTAAACTGCAAGGTTCTCTTGACTACACTATAAATGACGATGATAACCTTTGAAGGCAGCTGCTGTACAATCATATGATTATGAATTCTGTCCATTAACTTTTACAAGAATGATTACTAAAGAGTCCTACTACCTAGTTGCCAACTGCATCATTCTGAGGGAGAGGTAATGTTGGGTGCGAATAAGAAAACAGTAAAAAAGAAAGGAACACAAGAAGAAACCTGGAATTATCTTATTAACAGAGTTCTTATAAACCATAAATAAACCTGAATCTGAATCCCCACACACACACACGCCACTTTTTTCCTTCTATTTAGTATAGAACACACATCATCAGGTCAACAAAAAAAATAAACAAACGACTTAAAAGCAAACAGGAATAACACAAACTTAAAATTGTAAACTGCTACACGTCTTACTGGCGAATTTTTTATTTCCTGAAGGAATTCTGAAAGGGCTGAATCAGCTTGTTGGCGTATTTCATGGCTATTATCACTTAGCATGTTGAATAAGCCTGCAATTTCATTAACATGAGTGCAAGGAATATCTCTAAAAATATGTAGTTAATCAGAGGCTAAGACAGCCCACATATTTTAAAATTCTCTCAAAGCATTGAAATATCTATTCTTTTGAAAGAAAATAAGAACTGAATACTCCTGCAGCGAATAACATCTGAAACATACCATCAAGAAAATCAGGGAGGAAGCCCAGCATATCTATGTCCGGAACACTGTCTAAAACAGTAATCCATCCTACCAAGAATTGCCTTACATATGGATTGAGGACATTCATTCGCTCTCTCAGTAAAGGAATAAATTCCTCTATGCTGTTTCAGTAAAAAAAAAGGCCAATACTGAGAATAAACAAAGAACACGTGCAATAGACTGCAAAGCATGAGATTTTAGAGAGAGAGAGAGAGAGAGAGAGAGATGAAACTGACCTGAATTGATCGCTTTCTGTGACAATGTCCTGCACACACAAAAAAGAGCACCCAACATGTTCATGAGGGAAAATTTCAAAAAAGTAAAGAATGAAGACAAAGCCATGGGAATAAAAAAAGCATCAGCCAATACCTTCACAAGCCTATCTAAAAGATGAGCAGCACTCTGCACATTGGCATCTGAATCAGCCGAGAGCTTGCATAAGGCGTCAAAAATTTGATTGAAGAAGATAATAAATTCTCCTCGTACCACCTGCATATAAAACAGAAAGAATAAAACCCAGATTGTTCCAAACATTATCCATAAAATGAATTCAAGACATGCTCACCTTAGCTATATTATATAGAGCTTCGCAAGCATAATAACGAACCCGACTATCCTGGTCAGAAAATGAACTCAAGACTGGGGGCACAATTTGCTGCAGAAAGGACCCACAGGATCAGTAACATTAAATGAAAGGGCAAAATATGTTGAAGCAAAAGATAGAAAAACTGGATTAGCAAGTGCTCAAAGGACCGTAAACTTGTAAAAGAACACATAAAAGGCAGCCTGGTACACTGCAGTCCAAGAAAGCGTCTAATCCTTAAGAGGGTCTGATTTAGACGGTATTATGTCACAAATATTTCTAGACGATACTGATTTCAGCTGGATCACATAGCTACAGACTGCAAAGCAACAATTTTAACCACCAACTCAAGGCAGTCCTTCACATTTGTAAAACAATGTACAGCCCAAACATCAGCAAGTAAAAGACAAATCCTTGATGATGAACAGAACTGCAGGGGCAGAGTCTGACATAAAAGAGAGATGATCACGCACCCAAATTTTGATCAATGCCCAAAACAAAGTTCCAAACTTCTTTGCAATAATATGTCCAAGTTGCTTGCATTTCAATTACAAAAAATATTCAAAAGCTCAATATGCTGCGGAAACTTCAAAAAGCAGATAAAACACTTAGGAGAACCCTCATGAATAGTTACACCATAGATGCCCAACGCTGCCATGTACATAAATAAAGTTCCAAACTTCCTATGCAGAAACATATCCAAGTGTCATTTTACTTGAAATTAAAAAAAAATGAAAAGCTCAAAAATTTGTTGAAAATTTAAGCATCACATAAAAAATTAGGCAAACCCTAACAAAGAGATACACCATAGTAAGTGAACATGCACAAAATCTTGCCTTACGCAAAACTAACCTGAATTATGCCAAAAGCCCAATACCCACGCCTAAAATTTAACACGGCCTTCCCACTAAATCACGTGCACCTTTTTACCAATCTACCCTTAAAAAGTGACCAACTTTCACTGGTCCTACAGTCATGTTCTTGCTTCTATAAACTCCATGTAAGGTTTTACAATCTCCAATCATTTAAAAGGTACAAGTTAAATCTTCATTGCAGAATATAATAAGCCTACATAACAAATACAGCTAAACATATCTCCGTCTGTTTCCATATTAGTTTAGACACGCCAAAGGCTTTTCATAATTTAATTCACAACTCTTTTAGCCCACATTTTGCATATGCTATGAGAAGATAAAGTAGGAAGGACACATTCTGCAAAATAACATATTCCATTTATATATATGTCCATGACTACAAGAATCACAGACATTTCAGACAGGTAACAGATTTCTCAAAGATCATTCCCACAAACAGCTAGCATATGAAGATTGCAAAATAGTGTCTATGCCATACCTCCAGATGCTGGGATGCTTCTGAAGTCAAACCAACGGTGGCAGCCGCCAATCCTATCAAACCTCCCTACATTAACCACCAGAAAAAACAAATCAACCCGAAGTTCATTCCCATAACTTCCAACACAGCGTTGCTAGAATTATTACTCACTTTTCTATGATTCGCTTGAGGCGAATAGGTAAACTCATTAACTAATAAATTAATAACTGAAGTAATCTTATCATGTTCCCCAGCAGCTGTCAACTGCTTCACTATCCCTTCCACCTGCAAAAATCCATCCCGTTAAGCCCTACAGCAAAATAAAAATCACACTTGAGCAAATTGAACAAAAATTAAGATCCCAAAAAAAAAAAAAATACCTCGAGGGCAGCATTCTTGCGCTTTTCATACAGTTTATCAGATAAATTACGAAGCACAGAAGCGGGAACGATAGAGAACGCATCGGCCATGGGATAGCAAAACCAGTACCAGCAGTAGAATTTCAAAACCCTAAAACTAAGTGGGAAAAAAACCGCAATTCTCCCCCTCTCCACCCTGAAAATTCTGAATCTAACTATAAAATAAAATAAAATAAAAAAATCAAGGAAGAGAGATAGATAATCCAGGTTCTTCTTCGCGTTTAAATCAAACACTTCTTTCCCAGAAAGTCACAAGATTTATAAAAAAAAACATAAATTAAAATCAGAAGAAATTGAGGAATGGCATGAGTACAAGGAAGGAGGAGGTAATCCGATTAAATGAAAAAAGAGATGAATTAAAAACTACTTAAATCGGGAAAAAGTTTCCTTTTTCATTTATTTGTCAATTGGAAAAAGGGAATTCGGTGGTTTTGAAATTTCTGGTTTGGCTTCTTCCCCTTTTTGGTATTTTTGCCAGTGTAATTCATAGATTAGTGATACATCCATTTGACCTACATATCAATACAACTACACGTTGTGTTTCTGCTTTTATTCGAAAATACAACTGTCACACAAAATTGTAATAACTTCTAAAATTAAAATAAAAATTGTCATAACAAAAAACATATAACATTATTTTATATATATATATATTAGCGTTCATGACTATAAAAAATCCATTTATTCATGAGAAATATAATAAAGTGTATTCGGTCGTTTACTCTGACCATAATGTTGTGCACTACTTTTTAATCAATTAGCTGAATCATGATGAAAGTCAATATACATACTATATATTTGAATTTTTCAAATTTATCCAAAATTCAAGTGCGTCAAAGTCTTCTGTTGAATCTGTGAAAGACTAAAATTTATACTACTACATATAACGTATTTCACCATGATATGCATTTTTTTTTTATCTTATGAAATAAAGAGTTGAATGTGTTTCACTCCGAATTGGTGAAGTTGAGAAGTAAATAATAGGTGGGAAAAGAAAAGAAGAAAAAAAAGATTGGCACACACTCTAAATAAGCACAATATACATTTATCAAAAAGAATGTTTTGAGAAAAAAAGTTATGATGCAACATGTTATTTAGGTATATATGACGGGCTTCGGGAGAAGAATAGGTACCTTAATTCAAATTTTCTGATCAAGTGCAATAAAGAGGGAAAATTACACTAAATTTCTACACCTATATATATGCACTAATCAAGAAAGAAAAAAGGGTTAAAATTGTTGGATGATCGATGTTAATTGAAATCCATGGTCATATCTCATTTTTCCAATCTATATATGTTCCACTTATCAGCCCTTTCCTTTGAACAATGTTCATATATATGGTGTTTCCTTGACTTTATTTTTATGAGAATTGGCGTTTCATCTACCTTGATTAAAGAATTACAGTTTGAATCAAACAAATTCATCGTATCCTAAGAAATGTTTTCATACATTTCCTCATGTGCCATTATTGGAAGGATCGAAAGAAAAATGGAAATTGCTGCTTAATTATGGGAGAAGGCCATCCCTCTATCATCTCGGTGTGATGATGATAAACTCATTTGGCATTTTTCAACTAATAGCATTTATTCGGTAAAGTCTGGCTACCATTTAGCTTGTGATATAAAATACCAAGAGGATAATGCTTTGAGTCCTTCTACTTTCAAAAAAGGGAAGAATGTTTGGCAACTCATTTGGAAAATAAAGGTCAAGCCCAGGATCGGACATTTTTTTTGGAAAATCTTACATAATTGCATGTCCACGGCATTGGGTCTACAATCTAAAGGCATTGGGGATGGTATTTGTAAAGTTTCTGCAAGAAGTGAAAAATCCATATGGCACTGTCCTTTTTAGTGTGACATCCCTAATGCGATTTAGCAAGCCTACCGCAATTATGGATGTTGACGCCAATTGCGGTTATACTCTTGGAGCGAATTTTTCGTGACCTTAATAACAAAGGAGGATGAATTAAGAGTTGCTGAAATTGTGTGCCTTTATGTGGAACATATGGAAAGAAGGTGTAGGTGGCTTTATGAGGGTCAAGAAGTACATGTGACGACGTTAATAACTCATTCCGAAGCCGAGGCAAAAGACTACATCGATGCGGTCGAAAGGGCTCAAGTGTCGACATGTACAAACATTGGTGCGAGTAGTTGGGGTGCACCACCTTCATACGTTGTCAAGTTCAACGTGGATGCTGCTTTTGGTACAGACAGAGTTGCGATTGGAGGAACTCTCCGTGATTCTAGTGGAAATATTATGAGGAGTTTCTCTAGAAGGCTAGAAGGCAATTATGATATGCTTGTCTGGGAGATTCTGACTATCTATCATGCGATATTTTTTGCAATGACCTGGGGGTTCACGAAAGTGATCTTTGAGAGTGATTCTCTTCTAGCCTATCAAAGCCTCACTTCCTCATCGGAAGATTTATCAGTGGTTGGGAATATAGTCAATGATTGTTGTATTTTTTTCCCTTTCTTCTCCCATATATCGTTTCTTTTGTTAGGAGAGAGGGAAATGTTCCCGCGCATTTGCTAGCAAAAGAATGTTTGAATTTAATTGGGTGTGTCGAATGGGGTTCGTCCTCCCTTTCATGTAATAATGTATTGTGCCGCTGAACGCGCTTAATAAAATGACTTTTATCTTTAAAAAAGAATTATCGGAGAAGTTTGCTATGATTTTCGAAGAAAATTAATTATACGTGATAGCATATAGGATGGTGATCAATGACCTTAGCAGATTAGGCCACACCCGTAAGTCCATTGAATTTCTGATCGATCAATGGACGATCGTGGAGAAAGTTAACAATTGAAGAAAATTATTGAAAAGATGACAAATAAAAACACATCCTTTGTTTTGAAATAGTTTGCCTCTTGTGTGATCATATGATGATGATGGGACTTGTCGAGATATTTTTAATTTCTTCGATTTTTATTTTTATTTTTTTAACAAAGGGTTCGATCTTATTATATTAACTAGTGGAAAAATCCGTGCATTGCACGGGGTATTTTAAAATATAAAACAATTATTAAAATTTCATAAATGTGTATGTTGAACAGTTTTTTTGTGTCAGTGAAAAGTTCATGATCAATATTACATATTTTTTCCCTTAAAAAAGAAATTTATTTTGTGCGGTGAAAATTTGGTGAACTTTTAAATGAAGAGAGGTTAATGACTAAATATAAAAAAATATATTACATATTTCAGTCATAAGTAGCATACATGATTTTGCAGAGGTAGATTTGGGAAGGAGAAGAATGAAAGTACTCTTACGTTCTATATTTCTCCTTTAATGGGAATAATATTATAATACCAAAAGAACATTCATTTATTTTTATCTCATCTTATCCCTAATTTGTTTGACAACTCAAAATTCAGTAGTTTACATATTTGACTGCTCAAGTGATTACACCGGAATTAAGCTAAAGTAGTTACTCTAACCAACTGTATTATGTCAAAGAACCGAAAATTCTCGCCTTGTGCTCATGTGAACTCCTGTTTGGCTTCGCTTAGTTTTCCTTTCTCCATAGATCACAATTTTTTTTCCCTATTTCCCTCTTTGTGCTCATACGAACCCGTTTTCACCTTTGTTAGTTTTCATATGTCCATGTTATTTTTAGGGCTATTTCATATGTCCATATTGAGTAGATCACAACTTCTTCTCTATTTTTTACCATAGACAATGAACCAGGTTTTCAATATATTTTCAATATAGCCCCACCTCTACACCAACCAAGCATAACACGTGAAGTAGAAAGAAGACAAAAAAAACACAAAAGTAAAAGTATTTATGAAGGAGATGAGAAGACAAAAAGAGAAGGAAAATTTTTAGAGAATGGAAAGAAGAAATGTACATGTTGACGACTATGGAGATGCTTCATCAGTCATACAATCAAATCACCCGCTTAATGATCACCCTGTCACCTTTGAACCCATGGATGTCTGCAATTAAAAAAATAGTTAATTGTCAATTATGACACATTTAGAAAGATGTCAGGATTTTAGGGCTATAAGAAAAGATTTTTATCAAAAATGACATTTCATCAGTGAAAGTGAAAATGAAAGTGAATTTGAAAGTGAATTACGTTGGTTTTGAGTCACTTTCAAATTGTGAATTCACATTCACATTCACTTTCACGTATGAAATGTCCTTTGTTGACAAAAATCTTTTCTTATAGTTCTATTTGTGTGATATCTTCCATATTGTGTCCTTTAGGACCCTTATCCCTTAAAAAAAGCCATCATTTGAATAGAGATATAACCACATAAGAGTTATTTGTGTCGATTTTGTATTGTTTTATCCATCATTGTTTAAACTTGTACGTCTTACCCAAAATGGTTTTCTAAGGTGCACAAATGGTTTTGAGGTTAAATTTATACCATGGTTTTCCAATAAACACATGGCTTCTGCTTGGAACTATGCACATAAAATAATGGTGATGCAATTGCCTCCTTCAAAATCTTTACAAAACATACACATACAGGATAACGTAATAGAAGCATAAAACTTTCAAAGGCTAAGCGCTACAATTTATTCCAAAACAATGTCATTGTAAGATAATATGCATTTTACATCTCACGTACCAACTGAAGTCATAACTTATCTTTATTGAAAAGAGACATGCTTACATTGTATTTATTACTTGCAAATAAAGCTACTTTTTTCATAGGTTGATTTACAAAGTCAAAAGAAAAGTAACTTCAACAGTGATGCAAGTGATTAATGATTAAAGTATTGTGTAAGACAACATCCAAATAATAGTTAGAGAAAGTGATGTCTTCCATTTATAGCATATGAAAATTGTCTGCATTTCTTACGTTGTGTGCATGTGAGGGAATGACAAACCAAACAACCAAAATAAGTGAACAATATAGAAAAAAAAATTTGACATTGAAGACAAACAAATACTATGAACTACTGGATAATAAAGAGCCGATTCATGTGGATTTCAACACATTATCCATTGGTTAATACACATAGTTCAAGTGGTTATGAGCATATTATTCGGTTTTTGAACCCCAAATCAAATAGCAAATCAGACTACTTATCAAGGCAGATAGTAGAAACACATCAAAAAAAAAATACCATTCACATGAGATTATTCGTCAGGTGTGAATCCAAGCCGCCAAACCCTGCTCCGTGAATCTAAGAATAGAGTAACAATCAATAAACAAAATCAGTAAACATAGGATAAAGCAATCACACACACACACACAAAAAAAAAAAACTTTTAAAGATGCTCATTCATGTAAAATATATAGTTACAGAGCTTGTATTTTCTAGCGAACCTCTTGTCAATAGCAACAATGTTCAGAAGTTCATCCAGATCTGTTGAAACTAACTGTTGATCGAACACCTTGTGAAGGGAAGACTACTTCTTTAAGTGTTGTTATGCTCCTTTACTGAATATTAGAACCTTTAACGATTGTATTGGAAACCTCAAACGATAATATTGAGAGTTCATTGTTGTTGGCTGTTTCAACTGAAACAAATTTGCTACTTGGATTAAAGCCATTCACGGTGCTTCCAAGACTTTCTATTACTCCAGCAGCCTTCCTGAGTCCAGTTGAGCCAGCTATTCCTAAAAGAGTATTGACAACTGAAACCTGTATAATTGTTACAATTTGTCTCTACAATTTTCTGAGATGCCCATGAAATGAAAATTTTATGTTCATAGACATAGAGCCCTCCAATTTGAAGCTTGCAAGCATCATACCCAAAAAAATTGGCCTACCAGGGAAAGGAAAGAAACAAAAACAGAACTAAAATTTTACCTCACTGTAAATATCAGAAGACCAGCCCTTTTTGCAAGGTTTATTAGTTAAATCCTGAGTCTATCTACGAAACAATAAACAATGCCCATAACAAATTAAAGGGACATAAAGAGGTCCAAATTGGATCCCGTAAATCTACCGATACCTTGTATCATTGTCATCGTGTTTGTCAATTGCAGTCCATGCCAACAAACTTGCTACACATTAGCTTCACAAACAATAAGAACACAACAACCTACAACCCAAAAAACAAAAAATTGGTAAGACTCTTCAGAAAATTGTGTAGGAATAGACAAAGCGAAACCATAACATGAAATATACAAAGTAATGAATTAATAGTAATGTGCATGCTTGTGTAGAGACACTTAATGCATTCTGCTCAATAATGCAGAAAAGTTCTTTGCTATGCATTGAGATAAAACGTCTGACAGAATTTTTTTAACCAAAGCACAAACCCCACGCCAAACATTGAATGGCAAACATCAAGATGACGTTGTAAGTTAAAGAATAGACTGACAATATTGCTAAGAAAGCATTCAAAATAACACGGTTCTGAAAAAAAGGACAGACATCCGCAAAGCCCTGATCGATGAAAACAAAATGAAGCATGTACATCAATAGAAACAACACGATGCACACAGAAAAACAAACAAACTGAAGCGTAAACATGAATGAAAACAAAATGATGCACGCACAAATACAGTAAAGAAAATAAACTGAAACCCCGGATGTTGAGACCTTGCCTTCAATGACAGTGGCTACTCCTCTGTAACCGCACGATCTGCAATTGTTGTTCCGTCAGTCCAACCTATGAATAATCAAGCAAATGAATCAAATTGAGCATACTACATTATTGAATCACACAAAATAAAGCTAAGAAAGTTTCAGCAATGGTTGCTAAGTGAAAAGGTAGCCTATCAAGAAATACAACAAAATCCCTGAAGAACAATTAAAACATTGTAAATCCCTGAAGAACAATTAAAAATCTATGAATCATCAAATGCCAATGCCCACCTGAGCCAATCAGAAATGTTAGAAGATAAGATCAAGAAGGGTATATTAGTCTTTACTTGAAAGATTGTTATTGAGAGAGTGTGTACTAGAATATCTAGTACTAGATTCTACCTAGATTTTATCCTTGTCTTTATCCTTACTCCATATATGTAATAGCATCTGGACCAGAATGTTTGGAACAATAATAATATCTTTTCACTGAAATTCAAGTTGGTATCGGAGCCTTTTGGCTATGACCGATTCCGGCGAGATAGCCACCGGAGCAACAGCTCCACCGACTGCTTCTACAACTCCTCAAAGATCTGAAGGTGCGAATGTTACCCAAACATCCACCGGTCTTCAATCTCAGTTCTCCACAATACCGCTTACTACCGGAACCTCTCCTACTTTCAACTCCATCTCTTACCTCCGACCAACGAATCCCAATTTCTCCACCTTCATGCAACAAAGTCCTATAACCAGCTCGTTTATGCAATCTTCAACACCCATATGTCTCTTACACCTTCAAAGAGCTCTTTAGCTCCCTTCAATGGCAATTTAAATCAAGCGTGTACCATCAAGCTAGATAGATCAAACTATCTACTGTGGAAATCAACCATCTTACCTATTGTTAGAGGCCACAAGTTTGACGGTCATCTCTTGGGCACCAAACCAAGGCCACCAGAGGTTGTGTCAACCTACAATCCGACAACTATGTCCGCCATCACCATCCCAAATCCTGCATATGAAGAATGGTACACCAAGGATCAGCTGCTAGTTGGATGGTTGATGAGCTCCATGAAAGAGGAAACACTGCTGGAAGTTGTTGGATCTGAAACTGCAAATGAAATCTGGACAAGTCTTGAAATCCTATACAACAACCAATCTGAAGCAAGAATGCTCGAGTACAAGACAACTCTGACTCGTAATGAAAATTGATCTAAATCCATGATGGACTATCTTGCTCAAATGAAGTCCTACTCAGATGGCCTAGCTGCTGCTGGATACCCGATTACAAAAGGTGAGCTAATTCTTGCTACACTTGGAGGTCTAAGCAAGGAGTATGAATCTGTCATTGTAAATTTAACCTCAAGAATAGGCTCGTTGGCATGGCAAGAGGTCCAGTCACATTTGGTGACTCATGAACGTCTGTTGGCTTATTTTAACCCCTCTACAAATATGGATTTGGGGTTATCTTCTGCAAATGTTGCTGTATCAAGACCTGAGGGAAATAGACCATCAGGAAATAGAGCTGGAAAACCAGGCCACTCAAGATCATGGCTCTGAAAGAGAAAAAGGAACTAGAGGAGGTATGAGCTCCAGGGGATGAGGAGGAATAGGACCTGGAACTGGAACTGCAAATGCTTCAGGAAATAGGCCAATTTGTCAATTGTGCAATAAAATTGGGCACACAGCTGTGGATTGTTGGCATATATTTGACTCCAGTGTAGGTGCCCCAAGTTAAGCTGGAAACTCACAAAGGAACAACAATGCCTACCTTGCTTCATCAGACACAGTGAATGATTCAAATTGGTATATGGACAGTGGTGCTTCCATTCATGTTACAGCAGACATCAAAAATCTTCACATTAACTCTGGTTATGAAAGCTCAGATAATCTAACAGTTGGAAATGGTGAGCAACTTTCCGGTCTTCATATTGGTCAATCTAAAATCTGTGGTCCTAATAGTGTCACTAAACTTAAAAATATACTTCATGTTCCTGAAATTAGTAAGAATTTACTCAGTGTATCTAGATTGACCACTGACAATCCTGTTGTTGTTGATTTTATGCCTCTGGTTGTTGTGTGAAGGACAAGGTCTCAGGGATGGTGCTGCTGGAAGGTGAAGTCAAGGATGGTCTGTATCAACTCAAAACTCCCAGCCTGAGCTCTCTTCAATCCAAGAATAAGAATCCTAGTGTCTGTTATGGTCAGTCCACCAATGGTCCTAATGAGTCTGTTGCTCAAAATGGACCTCTAGAGTCTCTAGTTTGCTCTGTTAATTCTCAAGAAAAAGCCACATTGTGGCATAGAAGATTAGGGCATGCTTATGTCAAGGTCATAGACCTAGTGACAAAGCAATGTAATATTCCAGTCAATAAAATGTCTGTGTTTTATGAAGCTTGTCAGTTTGGAAAACATCGTAATTTGCCTTATTCTCATTCTGACACTAAAACCATACAACCCTTGGAACTTATTCACTCTGATTTATGGGGACCCTCACCAATCAGATCTTCAAATGGATACACTTACTATATATATACATTTTGTGGATGCCCATACCAGGTTTACCTGGATCTATCCTTTAAAACTAAAATCTGAAGCCTTAAATGCCTTTCTGGAATTCAAAACCATTGTAGAAAACCAATTTGACAAGAAAATCAAAACTCTGCAATCTGATTGGGGGGAATACAGAAGCTATGAACCTATCCTAAAACAAACTGGAATCATTTTTAGACATCCATGCCCTTATGCACATGCTCAAAATGGCAAGGCTGAAAGAAAACACAGACATATAGTTGAAATAGGACTTACTTTGTTAGCACAAGCTTCCCTATCACTTAAGTTTTGGTGGGAAGGTTTTAGATATGCTGTCACTATCATCAACTCTCTTTCAACTCCTATTCTGTCTGGAAAGTCACCTTATGAAGTCTTATTTGGCAAAAAGCCCCAATATGATCAGTTTAGAGTGTTTGGAAGTGCCTGTTACCCCTATCTCAGACCATATCAAATCCATAAGTTCCAATTCCATACAAAACAATGTGTTTACTTAGGACCTAGTCCTAATCACAAAGGTCATCTCTGTCTAGAATCATCAGGAAGGATATACACCTCCAAAGATGTGATTTTCAATGAAGATCATTTCCCATATAAGACTGGTTTTCCTAGTAAAGAGACTACCCCCTAGTTGTCTCTGGTGAACCACAAACCAACAATCTTGTTTTCTACCTTCCTGATGGCACTGGTTACAATCCTGGATTCACTGATGCTCCTACTACACAATCTCATGATACATAACATCCTTCAGAGACATCACCAACTAGCAGCTCATCCTCAACTGACCAAGACTCACTTGGACCAGGATCTTCACCACCAACAGGTTACTCACCACACACACCGACACCTGCACCATCACCATCACCACAATCACCACAAGCACAATCACCATCACCTATACCTCAAAACACACCTTCACCATCACCATCACCATCACCATCACCATCACTGTCCATCAACCTGCACCAGTTCATCAAATGCAAACTAGGTCAAAAAGTGGCATCTTCAAGCCCAAGACCTTATTCTATTTAGCCACACACCCTGCTCATCCATATCCAATTGAACCAACAAGAGTATCTGATGCCCTAAAGCAGAGTGAATGGAAAGTAGCTATGCAAGAAGAATATAAGGCCCTGATGCAGAACAACACCTGAGAACTGGTTCCACCAAATCCTAAACTCAAACTGGTGGGGAACAAGTGGATATTCAAACTGTAATTAAATGCTGATGGGAGTATACATAAGCACAAGGCAAGACTTGTACAAACTTCAGGACTGGACTACACTGAAACATTCAGTCATGTGGCAAAAGCCTCCACTATCAGGGTGATTTTGGCCTTAGCTGTTGCATGTCAATGGAAAATCAACCAAATTGACATCAACAATGCTTTCCTCAATGGAAACCTCAAAGAAGCAGTGTACATGCCCCAACCTGAAGGGTTTGTTGATCCCTTGAAACCTCATCATATATGCTATCTAAAAAAGGCTTTTTATGGTCTCAAACAGGCTCCTAGGGCCTGGTTTGAAGAATTGAAAAAACAACTTATCAGTTGGGGGTTCAGAAAGTCCAAAGCAGACGTGTCTCTCTTCATATTCAAGCAAGGAACTGTTAGGAAATCACTAGTTTAACGCAGCGGAATTTAAAATTTGATTTTCTTTTCTAGATCGTTCTTCGTTTAATGCAATAAACACGTTAAGTAGTTTGACGGTTATACCTTAGATGATCTATAAGATCGTCGCTTTGACCGCCAACGGAGAGTAGTTCAATGCGCAAGCCGTCCACGCGTCCGGCCTCTATCGCTAATCCACACGAACCCCTTGCCGGAATCCTCCTTGGATTGCTATCAGAAAAACTCCGGCTGTTAGACCGGGCCTTTTCTTCCCTCACAAACTCACTATGGAAGGCTCTCTATTTTACACAAGAATTATGAACTCTTGCAATTGTGATGTACAAAAGAGCTTGACACCCACCTCCTATATATTGTGGTTGGGGCGCCTCATATGGTGTGGAGGAGAAGAAAACCTTTTTCCAATAAAATAAGAAAAATCAACTAGATTGATTTATCTCTTTAATTATAATTTATTTTGCCAATATCTTATATATTGATTATAATTATCTTATTACCATAAATTTATTTTTCCAAAATCAATTAATATCTTATATTAATATTATGGTAATCTTATTAATTAAAGTGCACAATCCAAGTGTATCTCATACACTTAAATGTGGCGCCCCATATGCCAATAAATTGGCTTCCGGGATATTCTTTAATTAATCTAATTTATATATAATTAATATCTTGTATTTTATTTATTCATAATAAATAAATACTACCATATTAATTTACCACTATAACCTTTATAGTCTAGAGATAAACTTTCATTATTTGGTTATCAACTATAACCGCATTTTAATCCGACTCGATGTTCATATGTGTGTGACCCGATAGGCTTCCGAATATGTTGGCCGTAGACACAAAGTGCAATTTACTAAAATGCCCTTCATACCTAACGATCACGGGATAGCGTCTAACAACACACCGTGACCCCCAATTATCGGAAGAGTCAAAAGCAATGACTACTACCTTTCATGTGAAGCAGTTACCGTGTAACTTACAATCCTATCGCTATAATAATATCCATACGATCGTATCTCGAGTGTCAATACATTAACGATCGTATCTTATAATCTGGATATCATGCTCTCTCGGAATAACACACTTACTCCCACTTAGCGAAGATTCTCGAGAGCTAGACATTCCTTATAAGAAGGCCATTTCGGATATTCGATCCCAATCATAGGATACGCGATTCCCGGACGACCAATCAAGTATACTCCGCATGCTTCAATATCATACCCAATCACTACCGCATGATCGCCCCATGGTTAGGAGAAATCTCAATAGTGTCAAAGCATGACAATCCACACCGTGATGCCATGAAGACTCCGGTCAAAAGGATAATTACACAACCGCCACATAGTGTGACACTTAATGTAAGTGGGTCGATCCTAACGACGCATTCTCTAATACACGCCCGTGCATACCCAAGTGTCTCTACACGTCGATAGAGCGAGATCTATCCCTACCTTCTAAAAGGTAGAAGACATCAATACGTGCTAGTCGATTATACTATCAATGTCCCATTTGATAATACATAAGACTAGAGACATTTAAGTACCAACCTTGTTATAGTGATTAGAGATCTCATCAACCATAATCACTAACATGGTTTCTCTATCACAGATTGATACTAGGGACGTTACTATATATACACAACAAATAATATGAAGATAAACAATATATAATAACATAAGTGCTTTTATTAATCATAATAAAGTTATTACATGAACTAAATAGACTGTAAACGACCTGACCCGGTCGGATCCGGTCCAACCCGATTGGGTTTAGGACACCTTTCCAACAGGAACCACCCTACTATATGTTCTCATCTATGTTGATGAAATATTAGTAACTGGAAACAGGTTTCAACTGATACAGAAGTTCATCAAGATGCTTCATCAGAAATTTGCCTTGAAAGATCTTAGGAGACTGAGTCATTTTCTGGGGATGCAGGTTCATAGGGATGATACATATCTGTACTTGAATCAAAAAATGTATGCTACTCAACTCCTACAGAAACTTGATTTTACTCATCTCAAGCCTTGTCCTACACCAATGGCACTTGGAGTGGATCCACTAGTACAAACAGTCCTCTGATGGATAATCCAACTTTATATAGAAGTGTCATTGGTGCACTCCAGTATATGACCTTTACAAGGCCAGACATATCATATGCAGTGAAAACTCTTAGCCAATACCTTCAAAACCCTAGAGTGATACACAGGCAGTCCCTCAAAAGACTCATCAGATATGTGCAGGGTACTATTGACTATAGATTACATTTCCTTCCTGATCAAGGGTTCACACTGACAGGGTTTTCAGATGCAGACTGGGAATGTGATCTAGCTGATAGAAGATCCATTGCTGGATATTGTGTTTATATCTGTGGATCCTTAGTATCATGGAGTTCCAAGAAACAAGGAGTACGGTGTCTAGGTCTAGCACATAATCTGAATATAGAGCCCTAGCAAACACAGCAGCAGAAATTCAGTGGCTCAGATCCCTCATTGGTGAACTATGCATTCCCCTACCAAAAACTTCTGTGATTTGGTGTGATAATTCAAGTGCTCAAGCACTGGCCTACAATCCTGTTTTCCATAACAGGACCAAACATGTTGATTTAGATGTTCATTTTATCAGAGACAAGATTGTGGAAGGTTCTATTTCTATCAAATACATTCCCTTCTCTGAACAGATAGCAGATTGCTTCACCAAGCCACTGTCCATCACCAAATTCAGTCAGTTTCGAGACAAATTTCAAGTGGTCAAGACCCCTTCTCGTTTGAGGAGGGATGTTAGAAGATAAGATCAAGAAGGGTATATTAGTCTTTACTTGAAAGATTGTTATTGAGGGAGTGTGTACTAGAATATCTAGTACTAGATTCTACCTAGATTTTATCCTTGTCTTTATTCTTACTCCATATATGTAATAGCATCAGGACCAGAATGTTTGGAACAATAATAATATCTTTTCACTGAAATTCAAGTAGAAACAATCAGAAACATACATTGGGAGGTATATTAGGGTCCCCACCTGAGCCAAGTACACATCCAGTTGTGATTGATACTATATGACCTCTTTCTGTCAACAAAATCCAGTAGTGATTTCTCTGATTCCCTGCCATTGAATGTAACCATTTCTCATTAGGTTTTGGGAGAGGGGGAACATGAAGGAGAATGAGAATCGGAGGACATTGGAAAGAGGCTAGGGTCGTTGAGAGCACGTTCTATTTGTTGTAAAGAGATGTGGGTGGCCGATTGAGGGAGTAATGAGTGGTTTGAGGAGTTGCTAGCATAAATGAAGAAGGAGGCTTAGTCATGTGTGGAGTAAACGGGTCGAAAGTGGGTCAAAAACGGGTCAATTGACACAATTCGGGCTAATTGACGGTTTTTCTCTTTTATATATATATATATATATATATATATATATATATATATATATATATATATATATATATATATATATATAAGAAAACCAAGTACAAAAGTACACCATTTACACAAAAGTACACTAATGACTCCAAGCCAAATGTAACTGCCTTGCTTTTCGAACATTTTTATCAACGAAAACTAGATATGTTAAACGAATCGAGCGTTCACGAACAAGTCTCGAACTCGGCTCGTTTAAGCTCGTTCGAACTCGTTCATTTATGCTATCGAGCCGAGCTCGATCAGGTTCTCCTGCTCGTTTACTAAACGAGTGAACACGAGCTTGCTCATGAACGCTCGTTACAGTTCGCGAGCTTATGTAATATATAATATAAATAATAAATATAAATCATATATACACATAAATTTTTTTAGGGAATATATACACATAAATAATTTAACAAATAACAAATATTTTGTGGATGTTTGATTAAACAAGTATTTTGGGTTGAATAATGGATATAAACAAATCATTCCCCATAATTGAACGAGCCGAGCTCGTGTTCGAGCCTGTTCGCGAGCTTGATCTCGAGCTCGAACATTTTTTATACTTATCGAGTTGAGCTCGAACAGGCTTTTAGGCTCATTTGTGTTAACGAGCCGAGCCGAGCTACCCGATAACAAACAAGCTCGAGCTTGAACATCAGCTACTCGGCTCGGCTCAGCTCGTTAACAACACTAACAAAAACAAAGGCCGGGGGAGGCTCTTCTTTCGGATCAAGAATTGTCTTGTTTCGCCAAAACCAAATACTCCTCGTCGTTTGACCTCTTTGCGGTCCTTTTATACCCCAAACTTTATTCCGTTTCGAGCGCTCATTATCCATACAATGTACCGGAAGTTGAATATCATACACACTGGAGACGGTAAATTTACTTGAAGAGTTTGCTTTCCAAGTTATATCACCTTAGTCGGTGACCAAAATGCCAACGATAAGAATATTTGTGGCCACACAGATGCTATGCCAGGTGTATGAACAATTAGCCTTGGGCCGGAACATCAAGCGGGTTGCCATACTTAGCTCGTGTAGAATTTGTACCCATAAGTTATCACTATTTTGCAGGATTTGCCACCAAACTTTAGTCAAAATTAAGAGCTAAATTCACCAAACTTTAATTAATCTAGCTAGATCAATTAATTAAAAACCATACACATGAGACCAGGGCCTAAGGCCGATTGGTCAGCCGGGGACCTTAGTCCAGTTGGTCGATCAGGCAATAGACCGGTTAATCGGTCAGATGAGACCGGTTATTATATATATCTATATAATAAAAACTATGAAATATATATTACGTGACATGCTACATTTTTATATAGGCTTTTCTTTTTCAGTTCACTTAGGTGAGTTTTATTGTCATCACGTAGTTGATATGTATTTGTGCTTTTTTTGAGAATTTATACATATTTGTCTTATTATTATTTGTAATTTATCTATCACAATATGTAAGAGTCAAATTCTGCAGCCACGATACAAAATGAATTCCAAATTAGTCGGATCAGTTGGTTTCAGATACCGGAGACTTAAAAAAAACAAACAAAACAAAACAAAACAATATGCATTATTTGTATATTGAAGTCATATTATTATTGTTTTACCTGGACATAAACGATCAAAACGTGTCATGATATACGAGCTTTAACCAAAAATTGGTCTATGATGATTTTATTATTATTACAAAATTGCAGATTGGAGAGGGAGCCCACAGGATCAGGGGCTTAGAGCAAACGTACGGTATAATCTCGATAAATTAATACCATCAGGACCAGAAAAATATATTCTTTTAGCGAGATTATTCATTTATCGAATATTATTTTAAGTTATTTCGCCCAAGTCGTGACCAGAGAAAATTATTCATTTAACGAAGTTATTTACTCATCGAGGTTATACAATAGCAATATTTTGCCATTAGAAAATGGATTTGTGAATGAGTGCTGACGTGGAATAAAGTGATTGGATAAAAATTATACACGTATTTTATGGATGTTTTGTGAATGATAAGATGTTTTAATGGTCATAAAAAATTTAAAAGAGGATATGTTAAAAAGTAGGAGAGAGAAAGACTCAACCAATAGATGCCCATCTCTGATACATTGTACAGATTCATTCTGCCACCGATGTCTATCCCACATTTACCCTCTACATCCTTGTTGTTAATTCATCTTTGTGGGAAATTCTTACACAAGGAGTCCTCGCATGCATCGCCCGCTGGATGCACGACAAGTGTACAAGAAGAATCTCAACATGTGTTACTAGAAGACAAATGTGTTACTAGAAGACAAATACTAATTTGTCTTCTTGTACACTTGTCGTGCATCCAACAAATCGGTACACGCGAGGAGAGTGCGGGTAAGAATTTAAAATCTTTGTGTACAATAAGTCTCCCTTCTGACAATATGCAGTGTACAAGCCGGCCACAATGCAACTACTACATTTGCTCTTAGGTTGCCTATGCATTGTTGGCTTTGCTATAAATTATGCATTACATGTAGAGCACGTAATACAATATACGGATGCTTTATTTAAATTCCATGGCTAAAAAATATGGATTGAATTGTTTGATTATAATTAAAGGATTAATAACAAATGTCATTTCTTTTGTTGAAGTTAGTACGCTGATGTATGGGGTTTTGCTCATTGTAGCATTTCATCAAACACTTATACACAAGGCGGTTAAAGTTTGTTATAGTTAGTTGTTAGAGTTGGTTATCAGCAATCAGTCTATATATACTGAAATTAGTTGCTGATAACTTCAATTACAATTCTGAAAGATTAATTTCGATGATCAAGTTGTTTTCCTTTTTCCCGCCCTTTTTACTTTTCAAATATTTTCTTCATCTTCTTGATGTTCATGAATGTTCATGAGATTGTTGGCAATTTTATTGAATCAAAATCATTTCTAGTGTTGTATATTTCCAGTTTTTAGTAAATTCAACATAGTATCAGAGCAAACTCAATAGTAAATTCAACATAGTATCCGATTCCTCCATGTACTTGTCCAGCTTTACAAATGATTCGAGAACACTATGAAAGGGCTTATACTACTAGGTTTTTGAAAGGGCTGAATGGAAATTTTAGCGATGTAAAGTCACAAGTCTTGATGACAATACCTCTGCCTGATATCAAGACAACTTTTGCTATGGCGTTAAATCATGAACAATAGCTCAATTACACCTCTACAACCCCTGATTTTGTGGCCTTGTCCTCTATTTCTCAAATTCCAAATACTAGTGTTGATTGCAATGCAATCACTGGGCAGCAGCCTAATTTTTTTCAAGGAAACGGACAAGGAAAATGAGGAGGCAAGGGTTTCCAAGCAAATTCAAAAATGCCAGTCAATACATTTTGTGGGAAGGAAGGTCACACCATTGATAAATGTTACAAGAAGTATGGATTACCTCCCAATTTTAGGCCTCGAGGAAGAGGTTCTGGTTCTTCCATCAATAATGTCATGAATAGTGAAAGCTTTGAGGCTAATAACATTGATAATCACAATCAGAATTCAGATGACTCGGGAGCAATCTCCCAATCTCAGTATGAGCATCTGTTATCTCTTATCCATAATTTGCAACATGTTGTTTCTAGCCAATGCAATTCTGTTGTTCTATCAGCAGGTTCTAATCCACAGGGGTTAGGTATTTATGGTAGCCTAGAACATTGGATTTTAGACTCAGGTGCAACAGATCATATCACTTTCTCCTTAGACTTAATGTTTGAAGTTACACCTGTAGTCAATGTGCATGTTAATCTGCCAAATGGTGCTACTATTTCTGTCACACACGTTGGCAAAGTAAGAATTAATCATGATATTGTGTTACACAATGTTTTCTGCATACCATTATTGTTTACCTACAACCTAATATCTGTCAAGAAGCTAGCCAGTGATAGCAATTATTATGTTGTTTTTTGTTCTAACTACGGTATTGTGCAGGAACACAGAACTATGTGTAAGATTGGTTTAGCTAATGAAATGAAGGGTTTATACATTCTGACTACTCACACTGATACTTCTACAATACAATCTATTGTGCCTACTGTGACTTGTAATAGTTGTGCTTTTTCAGATTCTTTACTGTGGAACTATAGACTAGGTCATCCCTCATCCCAGAGAATTAAAATGTTACAAGCACTAGACAGTAGCATAAAAGTCCCCAAACATGATTGTATGATCTGCCCTTTGGCAAAACAGAGAAAACCTAGTTTTCATGTGAGTATTTCTTTTACTTCTAGTTGCTTTGATTTGGTTCATGTGGACATTTGGGGACCAAACAAAATACCTACTGTAAATGGTGAATCTTACTTTCTGTCAATAGTTGATGATTACAATAGATTTACTTGGATTTACTAGATGAAAACCAAATCAGAAACTGATACTCTTTTGCATGCATTCTGCAATCTGGTACAAACTCAGTTTGACAGATGTATAAAAATTATCAGATCTGATCATGGTGCTGAATTTAATATGTTATACTTTTATAGAAAGAAAGGTATTGTGCATCAAAAACTCTTGTGTTAGAACACCTGAACAAAATGGTCTTATTGAAAGAAAACACCAACATATATTGAATGCTGCTAGGGCCTTAATAATTCAATCTAATATGCCTTTACAATATTGGGGGTATTTGTTAGTCATGCTATCTATCTGATAAATTTGATTCCTACCCCTCTACTTGACAACAAAACTCCTCATTTTCTGGTCTTTGGAACTAACCCTAGTTATGATACTTTAAAAGTATTTGGTTGCCTTTGTTTCGTTTCCACCTATGCTCAAGGCAGAGGTAAATTTGAGAATAGAAATGCTAAATCTGTTTTTCTGGGCTATAAGCCACACATAAAGGGTTATAGAGTGATGGACATGCAATCTAGAACCATTTCTATATCCAGAAATGTCATTTTATCCAGAAATGTTATTTTTCATGAGCATACTTTTCCTTACAGTGATGATCAGGCATTATTTACACCTGAAGATCCTTGTTTACCTATTCCTATTATTGATACTCCTCAGGTAATATCTATCCTTGATCCTCCAGTAATTAATGATCCTGTTAACAATGAAACACTTACTAATCAAATATCTGATGTAACGAGAAGGCCAGCTAGACAAAGACTATTGCCTTCATATTTAAATGATTATGTTTGCCATGCCACTGTTAAAAGGACATCTCCTCACACAGTGGATTCTGTCATTTCCAATGCTAACATGTCTTCCAGTTATCAGGGTTTCATTGCAAACATTAATGATGAAATGGAGCCAAATAGTTTTGCACAAGCAGTTCAGGACCCTAGATGGCAGGATGCAATGGATCAAGAGTTGAGAGCTTTGGAAAGAACACACACTTAGACACTTGTCTCATTGCCTAAAGATGTAAAGCCAATAGGCTGCAAGTGGGTGTATAGAATCAAAAGAAAATTATATGGATCCATAGAAAGATTCAAGGCTAGATTGATGGCCAAGGGGTTTACACAAACTGAAGGCATAGATTTCTTGGAAACCTTCTCCCCAGTGGCAAAACAAACAACAATCAGGATGTTTATTGCACTAGCAGCTCAAAAAGGATGGAATTTACATCAATTAGATGTAAACAATGCTTTTCTCCATGGTGACCTTGATGAAGATGTTTATATGAAGGCACCTCCTGGTTTTAAGCTAATGGACTAGTCTGCAAGCTCAATAGGTCTCTATATGGTCTCAGGCAAGCAAGTAGACAGTGGAATGCCAAATTGACACAAAAATGGTTACAGACAGTCACCCAATGATCACAGTCTCTTCACAAAGGGATCTGGACATAAATTTGTAGCCCTCTTGGTATATGTAGATGACATTATAGTAGGGAGTTTGGACATGACAACAATACAGTCTTTAAAAGATCTTCTACATCTAGCCTTTACAATTAAGGATTTAGGAGAATTGAGATATTTTCTGGGGTTTGAAGTAGCAAGATCAAAAGCTGGAATAGTCATCAATCAAAGGAAATATTGTCTTGATCTTCTCAAGGAATTTAGATTTCTGGACTGTAAACCTATCCTCACTCCCATGGATACCTCTAAGAACTTAACAGAAGTTCAAGCTCCTTCTCTAGAATCAAACACTGAATAAAGAAAACTAGTAGGCAAATTGCTATACCTTGGTAACATCAGACCAGACATTGCATTCCCTGTGCAACAGCTCAGTCAATTTTTAGATAAACCTAATGAAGCTCATCTAAAAGCTGCTCACAGACTGCTCAGATTTCTCAAATCTGCTCCAGGCAAGGGTCTTTTCTTTCCCAGCACAGGACCATTCAAACTAAGGGCATTTAGTGATTTTGATTGGGCATGGTGCAAGAAAACTAGAAGATATGTGACATGATTTCTTATTTTTCTTGGTGATGCACTTGTTTCTTGGAAGTCAAAGAAACAACCTACAGTCTCCAGAAGTTCCAGTGAAGCCGAGTACAGTCTCCATCTTGTGAAATACAGTGGATACTTTATCTCCTTATAGACTTTCAAATCAACTACACAGACACAGTTCCTCTTTATTGTGACAGTCAAAGTGCTTTGGACATTGTGGAAAACCCTGTCGTCCATGAAAGAACAAAGCACATAGAGATAGACTGCCATTTTGTTTGGGAAAAATATCAAGCCAAGCTGAGCAGAAAACCCAATCCAACCCAAAACCCAAACCGAACCAACCCGAAAACCCAAACCAATTGAAACCCAAATTTTTTGGGTTGGGTTTTGACCCGAATCAAAAACATTTTGGGTTGGTTTGGTTTTTTTTATTTTTTTTCCGGGTTGACCCAACCCAACCCGATATATATATATATATATATATATATATATATATATATATATATATATATATATATATATATATATATCTTGGTCTACAATTCTTTGACCTTTCTTTGGAAAAAAGAATCCGCGTATGTATTTTTATGTATGACTATTGATATTTAATTATTATATTTATATGTTGTTGGTTTGTTATATGTTTTTGGACTTTTAATTATCAAATTTTAACGTTTTCTTTCCTAAAAAAATGGTTTCTTTAACGATTATTGTTATGAACATATGACATGGAACTCGAATTCGGATATGTACATGTGTGTGGATTTTATAGCATAAAAGTGTTATTATAGATGCATGTTTTATGGATGAAAACCCGAAACCCAACCCGAAACCAACCCGAACCAACCCGTTGGGTTTTATAGTCATTTGGTTTGGTTTGGGTTAGTTTTTTCTTGAACCAACCCGACTTATACTAAGTAAAAACCCAACCCAAGTCGACCCAACCCAACCCAAGCTCAACCCTAAGCCAAAGTTCTAAAACCTCTACCTATACATACTCAGGATCAACCTGCGGATCTCCTTACAAAACCTATGGACAAAGCCACTTTCCAGAGATTACTCCAAGCCTATCCTCTCAAAGATCTATATGAGCCCAGTATGAAGTTAGTACGCTGATGTGTGGGGTTTTGCAAGCTTCACTGGGCTTCCCACTACATCCAAGTTCAGCTTGAGGGGGGGTGTTGAAGTTAGTACGCTGATATATGGGGTTTTGCTCATTGTGGCATTTCATCAAACACTTATACACAAGTCGGTTAGAGTTTGTTATAGTTAGTTGTTAGAGTTGGTTATCAGCAACCAGTCTATATATACTGAAATTAGTTGCTGATAACTTCAATTAAGAAGTTCAATTACAATTCTGAAAGATCAATTTCGATGATCAAGTTCCTTTTTCCCGCCCTTTTTACTTTTCAAATATTTTCTTCATCTTCTTGATGTTCATGAATGTTCATGAGATTGTTGGCAATTTTATTGAATCAAAATCATTTCTAGTGTTGTATATTTCCAGTTTTAGTAAATTCAACATCTTTAGTTATAAGATCACAACTATTGATATCACGATAAATCTACCGAATCGATTTTGAAATCGAATTTGATTTTAAATCCGACTCTAGAAAAGTTGAATATGATTATGATGTCAATAACAAAGCATTAATTATATAGTGAAAATATTATTTTGAAAGATATATGATTCCTTTTAATAAAGCAAGATACCTGCACCTTATAAATTACTACTCCCTCCGTCTCATTTTATTTGTCATGTTTGACTTTTCAAAGAGATTTTGACAAGCTTATTTGATGCTTTGAATCTCATTAATCGATCCAATATTTTTACATATGATAAAGTATTACTTAAATGACATAAATGTAAAAAAATTGGATAATTTAATGGGATTCAAAGCATTAAATATGCTAGTCAAAATCTCTTTGAAAAGTCAAATATGACAAATAAAATGAGACGGAGGGAGTAATATTTTTCGAACAGTAATATGTAAATTACATTTGAAGCAAACTGAGGTGAGTTGCAATACACCAAGCTGAAAATATGAAGTTGGTGATATAAAATCATAGCGGAAAAAAAATAAACAATGAGAAGAAGTCAACCACTAAAGCCAAAAATCCAGCGAATTTGGCAATTTCAATGCATTTGTTTCATAAAAGACATATCGGACTTTAACGTCTAAAATTAATTACAAATTATAATCATTCATTCTGTTAACGTGTATGAAAACATCTAAAATGACTGTTAATTAATGACGGAGGCATTCGTCTTTGAGCACACCAGAGCCATAGGGTTTTCTTTGGGTTTGTGATATTATATCCAAGAATAGGCAATGGATTCTTGATGCTCTTCATTCTAATCTGCCTAGAGATGTTACTAATTAGGCCATTAGAGGAATTCCCCTCAGCTGGGACTCTTCTAAGAAGGATAGCCGTTTATGGATCCTACACAAAATCTAACAGAAGTCCAAGCTCCTTTATTACCCTCAAATTCTGAATACAGAAGTCTAGTAGGCAAACTGCTCTACCTTGGCAACACTAAACCTGATATAGCTTTTGCAACACAGCAACTCAGTCAGTTTTTGGATAAGCCAGTAAAGCTCACATGAAAGCAACACATAGACTCTTAAGATATCTAAAAGCAGCACCTGTTAAAGGTCTACTCTTTCCTACTGAAGGGCATTTCACACTCAAAGCCTTTAGTGATTCTGATTGGGCAGCATTTACCAAAACCAGACGATCAGTCACAGGCATGTTAGTTTATCTAGGGACAACACTGATATCTTGGAAATCAAAAAAACAACATACTGTATCAAGGAGTTCCAGTGAGGCTGAGTATAGGGCCATGGCACTCACTGCTTGTGAGATACAATGGCTCATATATCTACTCAAAGACTTTCAAATCAGTTATATATACAAATCATGTTCCTTTATATTGTGACAGCTCTAATGCCTTACACATAGTGGAAAATATTTTTTTCCATGAAAGAACAAAGCACATAGACATTGATTGTCACTTTGTAAGAGAAAAATATCAAGCCAAGGTCCTTAAACCTCTACCAATCCACACAAATCATCAACCTGCTGATATCCTAACCAAACCTGTCAACAAACAGATTCTTACAACCCTGCTTCATGCTTTCCCTTTCAAAGATCTGTATGCAGTATAAAACAACACAAGAGGATTGCAAGCTGTTCATGGTGCCACACCATTCCAGCTTGAGGGGGGTGTTAAAGCTCAAAACAACACAATAGGAGTGCATTTTTGTCACATGGTTAATTGAGGAGTTAGATACAACCGCCACAAGTTAGTTACAGCAAGTTGGAGATTCCAATCCTATATAAAGTGTAATTAGAGTAGTGATTGATCATTAAGAATACACTGCATTCATTCTGAAAATGTAATTTGATCAAAGCAACTAGCTTTCAGTTTTCCCACCATTTTTCTGTTTTAAATTTGTGAAGAAGATCCTCATCTTCAACATTTCGTTTTCTGGAAATTGAATCAATTCTTGTTTGAATTCTCGTTTGAATTCTTGTTTCATTTCTGAATTTTGATATTCTCCTGATGATATTAGGATTCTTTTGTCGGATGACTCGAGAGGGGTCTTGTTACCTAGAGAGTAGGCTTTTGTTTTGGGGTCTTGACCCCGTCGGGCTTTTTATTCACAAGGCCCGACACTCTTTCGGTATGAATAATAAAATCACCTAAAAATAATATTAATATTGTAATATTCCGATTTCCGGGAAAGGGCAGACGTGTCATTTTGCGAAAACGAAATATTGGGTTCGGTTCCTTTTATTCAGAGTTTAAGTATTTGTTAAATTATATATATATATATATATATATATATATAAATATATATATATTTTGAGATATATATGTATATGTTTAAGGAGGAAAATCTGATTTTTATGATTAAGGAAAATAATAAGATTTTCTATTATTTTGGGATTTGTTATTTAAGGAATATAAATCCCCACAACTCTTATAACCTACTAGAAATCAGATTTCTCCACCTCCTAAATTCATCATCAGCGTGTGAGGGCAAGAAATTAGGGCTGAGGGATTTTCATCAATTGCTAAGTCGATTCTTAACGGTTTTCAGATCAGAGTAGAGTGCCGGAATCGTTGTGAAGAGAGCAACGTTTTGAAATCAGAAAGTTGAAGCTTTGTCAATGTATGTTTAAGCCCTAATTCTGTTCTTCTTCGAGTTTGATGGATTCGAACTCATCAATTCGTAGTTTGGTTTGTTTAGAAGCGTGTGATTGAATCTAATCTAAGTTTGGATTTATCACATGTTTTTCTGCAAAAAAGATCTGTGTTTGCTGCTGTTTTTCTGAGTTCTTGGAGTTGGAATAAGCTTGCTAAAGGTAAGAAGCTCTTCCTACAACCTAATTGTGGTTTAGAGTAGATTAGATCATGTTTTGATGCGATTGGTATCAAGTTTTGAGCTTAGATGTTGATCAGGGATTAAGGGAAGTTAGGATCTGTGAAAGTTATGTTTTTTCTAATGTTTTCTGCTATATTTCGTGTACAAGATGTTTGGGATCGAGTACAGATCGTTAAGAGATGAAAAACAAGTTTTAGGGCTTTTTCTGCATAGGATGCGTACGTATTGGCTAGCAATGCGCACGCATTCCTGTTACAGGATTGCTTAGGATAGTAGCAGCAGGTTCAATGCGTACGCATTCAAGGGAATGCGCACGCATTGTTGTTTCAGAGTTGTTCAGGATGTTTGCTTTCTGATGGATGCGTACGCATTCATAAGAATGCGCACTCATTGATCAAACAGAGGGTTCAACTTAGGTTCTGGTCTTGGGATGCGTATGGATTGAACACAATGCGCACGCATTGCTTGAACAGAGAGTTTTTAGTAGGTTTCAGCAGCAGGAATGCGTACGCATTCCAGAGTCTTGCGCACGCATTGCCCCAGATTTCTATATAATGATGTTTTAAGCTATGTTTTGAATTTTAAACCTTAATTCATGATCAAATAACATTAATTGAATATGAACAAGCCTCGATTGAACTTCTGATTCGTTCAGTTAAAACACCGAATGTACTCTTAAAGGGAGTTGAAGTTTGGATCCGTCGGAAGGGCATGAAAGGGCTTGTGCTTTGATGAACTAGAGTTCATCAATGTCTGTGTAATTGTTAAGATGTGATGTCTAGCTGTCTAAGTGAGGGAGTAGGATGAGTTAAGGTGGGTTTTATTCCGAAAACACTTAGGTGGTTAGTTAATTCACATTAATAATTACATATGTGTAGATAAAAGCTAAAACGTCATTTAATCTTGGTTAGGCACTGATTCAAATCGGCAATGTGATACGTTCATAAAAGGTGGACAACGCTACTGGCTCAAAAGGCTGAAGGGTAGTGGAGGAAATCCATCGAACGTATATGCATACCGGGGAGATCCTGGGACTACCGGTGCTAATCACCGTAGTTGGCAAGTATATCTCGTGATGGAATTTTCACCATGCATTGTGTCCTTGAGTAATGATGTAACAATGATAAGCTAAGTTAGAAACGTATAGTAACGACGTGTCGATGGGCATGTAGTGAACTGATGTGATCCACGATGATGTTCCGGATCCACTTGCCCCTTTAGCTACACCTGATCCACTTATCATCCGAGATGGGCCAATGGCAAGACTTCAAAAGAGAAGAATGCGTGAAGGCTATCGTTTGCATCAGTGGTCTTGAGAAAGCCGAATAAACTCTCTTATATTAATTATTGCTGTTTTTAGGATTTAAAAAGCCAAAAGCCCATTAGGGAAGGTGCATGTATGATACTATATTGGGTTAAGTATTTATTTTCAGCAAATAAGAGTCATTTGGGCTCCACAGAGTCAAGTTAGGTCCATCAGAAGATAAAGTGGCGAATTTTACTTGTAAAATATCCCACATTGCTTAGGTTTTCTATTTTCATTATGATTGTAGCCTATAAAAGGCAAACTAGGAGCACATTCTACAGACAGTTAAACTTTGAGTGAAATATATTTATTTGAGTTCTTTTGAACTTGTGAGTATTCTTTAGTAGAGTATTCAAACCCGAACTTATCAAGGTCGTGAGCATACCTTGTGGCGTTCACAAACCGAGGTTCTTAGATACAAGGATATCTAGGGGTCGAGGTCCTTAATCCAAGGTTCTTAGGTACACGGATACCTAGGGGTCGCGGAGCTCGTTTCATTGTTCCTACAATCAAATCCTTGGGCAGATTCAGAATTGAGCCTCTTTGGTTCACTTCAGTTGGTAGCAGAGCCAAGTTGCACGTGGAAGCTCAAACTGAACGCTACAAAAGGCATGCAAATAAAGGCAGAAAGGAGGTTATTTTTTAAGCTGGAGATTGGGTGTGGTTACACTTGCGGAAGAACAGATTTCCCAACAAGCGCAAGTCCAAGTAGCATCCACGTGGCGATGGTCCGTTTGAAGTGTTGGAGCGTGTTAACAACAACGCTTACAAGATAGGCATTCCTGGTGATTGGGGAACGGGCGATACATTCAATGTGGCTGATTTGACCCCGTTTGACAACCCTTATGATCTGAGGTCAGATCTTTCCGAACCGGGAGGGAATGATGTGATCCACGATGATTTTCCGGATCCACTTGCCCCTTTAGCTACACCTGATCCACTTATCATCCGAGATGGGCCAATGACAAGACTTCAAAAGAGAAGAATGCGTGAAGGCTATCGTTTGCATCAGTGGGCTTGAGAAAGCCGAATAAACTCTCTTATGTTAATTATTGCTGTTTTTAGGATTTAAAAGGCCAAAAGCCCATTAGGGAAGGTGCCTGTATGATACTATATTGGGTTAAGTATTTATTTTCAATGAAATAAGAGTCATTTGGGCTCCATGAGTCAAGTTAGGTCCATCAGAAGATAAAGTGGCGAATTTTACTTGTAAAATATCCCACATTGCTTAGGTTTTCTATTTTCATTATGATTGTAGCCTATAAAAGGCAAACTAGGAGCACATTCTACAGACAGTTAAACTTTGAGTGAAATATATTTATTTGAGTTCTTTTGAACTTGTGAGTATTCTTTAGTAGAGTATTCAAACCCGAACTTATCAAGGTCGTGAGCATACCTTGTGGCGTTCACAAACCGAGGTTCTTAGATACAAGGATATCTAGGGGTCGAGGTCCTTAATACAAGGTTCTTAGGTACACGGATACCTAGGGGTCGCGGAGCTCGTTTCATTGTTCCTACAATCAAATCCTTGGGCAAATTCAGAATTGAGCCTCCTCGGTTCACTTCATGAACCCTAGATTGAGTCGGTCTCACTAAGATAATCTTTTAATAATAAACCTTAATTATGTTGTAGCTTCTACTTCTTACTCTGTACATTGTACTTACCTCAAATGCATGTTTATTTATGTGTTTGAGGGAGAGAAGACGAACAGGTTAGTGAAGATTTTGAGGAGGACTTTGATGACGACGTTTGAGGACGCCGAAGTTGAAGACCTTGTTCATTATTCATTTAATTACATTTATTTCATAGACTTGACTTATCATTGGAACCTTGTAGTTTACTTTTAGTTTTGAGATTCGTACTTTTTGATTCGTTTGGTTTTCCGATGTAATAACGTTACATTTCTATCTTTAGTTATTTCTATTCTTGGTTTTCTATTTAAGAAAAATTACCCGAGTCTTTTGCTTCCGTTTGCTTTTATTTGATACGACGTAGTAGAGGCTTACGTGTAATATTGTTTATTTAATATTAGGCGTGCCGAACGTTGCATTGTCGGATAGGGACTCGGTGTCCGGAAACGGGGCGTTACAAATATTATAAGAGAAAATTCGGGAGAAATATTTTTCATTAAAACTGTAAGAAAATGTATTATTCTGTGGCAATCGCCGACCTGTATGAGTGGTATACAAAATATGATCCTCGGAGAGTATGAGGATTTCAATTTGGGGAAGGAATGAAAAATATGCTTGTGAGTAATAATGCAGTAGAAGTTAAGATCCGTGAAAAATATTTAATTGAAGTTGAGTTAAATTATTTTTTCTAATGATATAGTTTGGTCTTAAATTCGTACCATAATGATCTTTAACTTAATTAAAAAGTAGTGATACGGTCACTAAACATTAATCAAGCTAGTCACTACATCATTTATCACTATTGATTACATGCAGTGTATTAACTTCGATCAATGAATCATACATAATATAAATAGTCATAATATAATATATATAAACCATGACCTAAGTGTCTCCCCTAATTAAGGGACGGCCCTTGACGGCGGTAGTAATGTATATCATTTCATAAGTTCAGTCAAGGACAGAGCTTAGCACAAGGCTAGGGGGGACGGGCACAGGGCAGGGGGGACGGAGGTTAATCCCACCCGACGAAAAAAATTCTACACCAAAATAATTATGTAATCCAAGTTAACTCATCAAGATATATTATTTAAGCTCATCCGATTGTCCGTATATAGTATATTGATCAACCTAAATTTTAATTCCTGACTCCCGTCGGGGAGTTTGGTGAATGATTTTTTGGTCAAAATATTCTTTAGATTGCATTACAAATTGTATTGAATAAAGTATTATCGATTGTGAGGAGAAAATCGAAAGTCAAAAAAACACTACTTTATTCGATAAATAAAATTGTTTTATTAGCGGAGTGATAGAATATAAAAAGTTTCTTTCCAAACGTGTCACTGCACTAGAATCTGTATGAATAAATTGTGAGAATAAGATAAAGAAGAAGATACTTTATTTAATAAATAAAGTTGTTTTCTTATTGGAACGAATAAATAAAAAAAACATTTCCCAATTGTGCCTTAAAATCTTGTTTATTTATTAGCATAAAATTTATTGGAAGCTTATTTTCTCTATAATTATTCATTTTTCTCCTCTATTTGTAAACAATTTTATTCATCTTAAATAATTTAATTGTTTTGCTCTTACTTTTATCTTCACATACATCATATATGTCTTTTATCCGAACAAATAACATATTAATAATTCTTAAAAAAATAACATATTCATCCTCAAAGTACTTCGCATGCAGCACTTGAGCTGCCATTGAACCTGGACTCGTAAGAATATGGCACTATGACCGTAGGGGGGTGTATACGGAACGGTCTGGCTACTTTTTGCTTTATCGCTTTATCGGTTACCGGTGGGAACATGCCCTTCTAGCTCAACTGGCCAGGGCCGTCTTTGGAAAAGCTGTTGGCACCTTCCAGTCCAGCCGCGTATTCAGCATTTCTTATGGCGATGCCTTCAGGATTATCTTGCAATTGGTCAGGGTTTGCAGCGGAGGAGTTTAGGGGATGGTGTATGTTTGGCATGCGGGGAAACTTTGGAAACCTTACGGCATGTCCTCTTCGAGTGTGAGTTAGCTGTCCGAGTTTGGCAAGCGTCGCCGTTCAGGGGTACCTTACAACATCTCCATTCTGCATCATTTGCGGAGTTCTTTATGCGCTTAGTAGCGGACCAGGGTGTCCAGGACGCAGCTAGGTTCGTGTGGCTTATGTGGGGAATCTGGAAAGCCCGTTGCTCAGCAGTCTTTGATAATCAGGCGGTCTATGGGTCTACGGTGTGTGAGCGGTCTTTGGCTGCATCAACTGAGTATACAGAAGTGATGGCAAGTTATCGGTCTCAGGGCTCAAGCCAGCACTTACCGGATCGATAGTCGAAACCGCAGTCACAGCTGCAGGTATTGGGGCAATCTTTCGGGATTCACACGGACTAGTTCTGCATTCCTTCGCATGCCATTTTGATCCGGGCGATCCCGTTGACTATATGGAGCTTCGAGCAATTTATCTGGCTTTGGAGGAGGCACATCAATTAGGGATTGGACAGCTGGTAGTAGAGAGTAATTGTTTAGTGAGTATAGCAAGCCTTAGCAGATCTCACTGCTTACGGGTGTCTAGTCCAGGATTGTTTGGCGCTTTCATCTAATTTTTAGTCTGTCTCATTTTCTTTTATTCGGCGCATGGGAAATGTCCCAGCGCATCTTCTAGATAGACATGGATTGTTGGTTTCTTCTCGGACACTTTGGGGTTCTTCGCCCCCGGGTGACGTTTTGATCGCCTGTTCGGCGGATATTGATTAATCAAATTTGGTTTTTCAAAAAAAAAAAAAAATATTAATGAACCACACTTATAATAAAAATTAAATTAAATTAATTAATTCGAAATATTTTACACTGAAACAAATATTTTATATTTTTTCCCGAGAGTCAATGCCAATCATAGTAATCCTACGTACATATATAATTGTTTATATTCCTCTTTGGAGAATACTACGTACACAATCATTCAGTGCAACAATTGACCCAATTTACTTTTGCACTCTTTATTATTATTGTAAGTCTAAATCATTATTAACGAGCCATAAATCATTATTAAGATGTAGTTTTGACTGAATAATTATGAAAGTTTGCAGTACTCTTTATTATTATAAGTCTAAATCATTATTAAGATGTAGCTTTGACTGAATAGTTATGAAAGTAATATACCCTTCCTCTTTAGGGTGCCTAAGATAACAAATCAAATGTGTGATACATAAGTAGGCCATAAGCCCCTTAACCCCACCCCCGAAAAAAGGGAAGAGGGGGAGGGGGGAGAAACAATTAAGTAGAAGAAAAGAGGATTTACTAATCAAATGATGGTTAATGATAACATGTAGATCCTTCCAATGGTTGATGATTGAATTTACCAATCCGTATCCTCATCTTTTGTTTCCCCAGCTTTTGCCTTCGTGGTGGCAGCTGATTGGCTGAAAAACTGAGAGGCGAGCTGAGTCTCAGTTTCCAGGGGCCGAACTCAGTTTTTTTAGCCAATCAACTGCCTCCACGTCACCAAAGCTGGGAAAAGCTGGGATTGTAAAAGCAGAGGATCCGGATTGTGAATTTACTGCATCAAATTTGGATTAGCAACTAAGCAAACGAATCTTGAATACATCTATTAGTAGTACTACTATAGTTAATCATTAGTAATCATCTTGAAAATCAACCTCACAGTTAGAGCAACTTTGCTAGTGTAATTAAAACTTTATGCTTAATTAAGACCCACTTCGGTGAATTAAAATCATGTACCGGTGTATTTCAATTTACCTTCCCGTGCATAGTATGAATATAAAGGGAAAAATTGAATACATCACACACTTTTTAGTTGATGTATACAATCACACACGTACCTTCTTGTACTCCCCGACGTCAAATCTGATTTAATTATGCATAAAAGTGTATCACGTTAATCTAATTTCACGTGAAATTCGTAATAGTTGGGGTAAATACCTTTTGTCCGCGTTGTTTGACATATTTTGAGAGGACTTTCTTGAGAAAACCAGAATACGAAAAACAAAATAGACTTTATCTTGACACTATAGCAACCATGTCCCATTCTTGTGGCATTCATCATTATCTTTGTGTCTTCAAATACCATCTCTCAAACAAGATCGGCTTAATTTGGAGGTTAAGTGTTGAAACACAGACGAGAAACTTACACTTGAAGAAAGATAAAACAGATGCAATCTAACAAAAATAAGGCAAAAATTGATAAAACATAGAAACAAAGAGAACACGGTGATTTAACGTGGTTTCCGACTACTCCACGGACAGAAAATGAGATATTTTATTATGCACAGAATTACAAGGTTTTCACTAGTGTGTAATAACACTTTGAAAGACACACTTTGCATTGATTACAAGTTCGGTATTTATAGGCACACATCCCAAACCCTAACCGCCTAAGATCTTTGTCGGAATTGCCATAAATACACCAGATGTGGACGCCAGCTCCAGCTGTTATCCACCAGACAAAAGTCAGCTCCAAATTGACTTTCCCAGAAAACTCACTTTTCTTGAAAAACTCACTTTTTAGAAAACTCACTTCTAATCAGCAAACTCAGATGTAGAACTCAGCAAACTCAGTTTCCACCAAAACTCAGTTTCCCCAAAACTCAGTTTCCATCAAAACTCGGTTTTCTAAACTTTTCCCAAAAGTCAGTTTCACTTCACAAAACTCAGTTTCAGCTTTCAGATTAGTTTCACCAGTTTTAGAGATCAAGTCACAAAACTAACAAATCTCCACCTTGACTTGAACTCTCATTCAACGTCACCATATTGCATAATTCAGATGTACTTGTACCAGATGCATTCGTCAATGCCAGGATGTACTTATACCAAACTTCTCCATAGAATCCACTCAGCTGACCTACCCTCAACTGAGTTTCCAGAAAACTGATTATAAGCTTTGAACGTTAAGCAAGTCCAGACACAACTGAAACTTGCTTTGTTGAACTGGTTTAGTAAGTATATCAGCAGGATTTTCTTTGGTGCCGATCTTCTTCACTACAACCCTCTTCTCATTTCTCAGAAAATGATATCTCACGTCAATATGCTTGGTTCTCTCATGATGAACATGATCCTTAGCTAGATAAACTGCACTTAAACTGTCACAATAAATCTCAGCTTGATCCTGATGTAGCCCCAAATCACTAACTAGACCATTCAACCAGATTGCTTCATTGGTTGCTTCAGTAAAAGCCATATACTCAGCTTCAGTAGTTGATAAAGCCACTGTTGCTTGAAGGGTTGCTTTCCAGCTGACAATTGAATTCCCTAATGTGAAAACATAACCAGTCATTGATTTTCTACTGTCCACATCACCTGCATAATCAGCATCACAGTATCATGTGACCAAACTCTGAGTATCACCTCCATAAATGAGACCAACATCAAGCTGTGCACTTCTAAGATACCGAACATTCTTTTCACGGCTTTCCGGTGTTCCTTTCAGGTTGAGCCATAAACCGCTTAACAACATCGATCGCTCGAGCCATCGGCCTAGTGCACACCATGGCATACATCGATCGCCTAATCGCACTAGCATAAGGAACTTTGACATACATTCCTTCTCCTCACCGATGTGAAGCATAAAGCGACAAATGAATATTTGATGCCATAGAGTATCTATTGGCTTTTTAAAGAGACATGCCATACTTGGCCAAAATCTTCTGTATATAGCCCTGCAGAGATAAAAACAGTTTCTTCTGACTTCTATCTCTCCAGATCTCCATCCTCAAAATTTTCTTGGCTGCACCCAAATCTTTCATTTCAAATTCAGCACTAAGAAGGTCTTTCAGATTCTGAATATCAGACTTCTTTCTTGCAGCTATCAGCATACCATCCATATACAGAACAAGATAGATGTATGATCCATGTTCTAGCTGACTATTGTAGACACAACAATCATAAGGACTTCTGTTATAACCCAGCTAGATCATGTAACTGTCAAACCTTTTATACCACTGTCTAGGATTTTGCTTCAATCCATACAAGGACTTCTTTAGCTTACAAACAAATGCTTCTTTACCAGGAACTTGAAATCCCTCTGGCTGAGTCATGTATATCTCTTTGTCTACCTCACCATGTAGAAAAGATGTCTTCACATCTAACTGCTCAAGTTCAAGGTCTTGTTGTGCCACCATTGCTAGTAACACTCTGATTGAAGTATGCCTGACTACTTGTGAGAATATCTCATCAAAGTCCACTCCTTCTTTTTGACTGAAACCTCTAGCAACCAAACGTGCCTTATACTTGACCCCTTCTGCCTCAGTCAATCCTTCATTTTTCTTGAAGATCCATTTGCATGTAACAACTCTCTTATCAGCTGAATGTTTAACAAGATCCCAAGTCTGATTCTTCAGTAATGACTCAATTTCATTTCCTATGGTAGCAAGCCATTGAGATGACTCAGAACGTGTCACTGCTTCCCTGTAAGTAAAAGGTTCAAAACCATCCACCTCTTCTGCAACTTGAAGTGCATATCCAGCCAAATCTTCAAACTCATACCTTCTGGGAGGTATCCTAACATTGGATCTTCTAGCTCTGCTGACAGCTATACTTTGCTAACAAATATTAGTTTGACGCTTTCGGTGACCCACATTCGATTGATCGCCTTGGATTCGATAATCGAGATAAGATGGCGACTTTGTTCGGTGAGTGTTGCATCTCGATTGACTCCACTGAAGCTCCACCTCATCATCGCTTTTCGGTTTCAACACTGGTTTTTGATTTGATAATCCCTCATCGATGAACTGAGCATAGAATTTTCATCAAAAACTGTATCTCTGCTGAGAATGACTTTATTTTCTGTTGATGACCAAATTCTATAACCCTTAACTCCATCACCATACCCCACAAACACTCCTTTCTTGGCCCTTGGTTCCAGTTTCTCTTCACTAACATGATAGTAAATTGTGCTTCCAAATACCCTTAGAACTGAGTAATCAGCAGGCTTTCCTGACCACATTTCAACTGGTGTCTTGAAACTGATCCCTGTGTGAGGACTTCTATTGATTAAGTAACAAGCTGTGCTTACAGGTTCTGCCCAAAATCTTCTTGACAAACCAGCATGAGAGATGATGCATCTTGCTCTCTCCAGAAGAGTTTGATTCATTCTTTCTTCTACACCATTTTGCTGAGGAGTATTCCTGACTGTATGATGTCTGGCAATACCCTCATTTCTGCTCAACTCATCAAACTCATTCCAGCAGAATTCCAGACCATTATCTGTACGAAGTCTCTTGATCTTCTTCCCCAACTGATTTTGAATTAGAGCCTTCCATTGCATGAAGCTCTTGAATGCCTCACTTTTGTGTTTCATCATCACCACACAAGTTTTTCTTGAATAGTCATCTATGAATGACACAAAATATCTGTGACTACCCAATGACTCCACCTTTGATGGCCCCCAACAATCAGAATGAATGTAATCAAGTGATGACTTTGTGCTGTGTATCCCTTTTGAGAACTTTCCCCTATGAAACTTCCCAAACACATATGCTCACAAAAGTCTAGATTCTTGACCTTACATCCCCTAAGAAGATCTTTCTGAAAAAGAATCTGCATCCACTTTTCACCCATGTGACCCAGTCTCATGTGCCATAGTTTTGTCAGCTGTGACTGATGAACTTCAGCAGATGCTACAGCAACAGACCCAGACACAATTGATCCTTACAAAATATACAAGGTTCCCTTTTTGACTCCCCTGAGAACTGAAACTGAGTTTTTGTAGACACTCAGTTTTCCACCTTCACCCTTAAAACTGAATCCCTTGCTGTCTAAAAGACTGGAGATACCAAGTTCTTGGTCATCTGTGGAACATGTCTAACTTCACTCAATGTACAGAATTTACCATCATTTGTCCTCAACTGAACTGAGTCAATCCCAACTATCTTGACCTTGCTGTTTTCCATAGCTATATAGCCACCATATATCTGTTGATAACTTGAGAACCACTCTCTGTGTGGACAAATATGATAAGATGCTCCAGAGTCCAGAATCCACACATCAACATGATGTACTGATTCTCCACCTACTAGAACCATGTTCTCTCTCGATCAAACTCAAATTTCTTCAAGAAATTGTTCCAATCGTTCTCTTGTTGTTTCTTTTTCTTTGGACAATTGGACTTCCAATGTCCCTGCTCCTTACAATAATTGCAAATATCTGTGGATTTAGGACCTTTGGACCCTATTTTCTTGGATTTCTTCTTCTTCCCAGACTGCTGCCCATGCCCTTTTCCACCATTGCTGCTGACTACTAGTCCAACAGCCTGACTGTCTGCCCTAGCTGCCTTATGTCTCAACTCCCTGGCATTTTAAGCTGACCTTACATCTTCCAATGCAACTGTATCCTTCCCAACTATAAAGGACTGCACAAAGTTCTCATAAGAAGATGGTAGTGATACCAACAAAATCAGAGCTGCATCTTCATCCTCAATCTTCACATCAATATTCCTGAGATCAAGTAATGTTATGTTCAACTGATCAAGATGATTTCTCAGCTGAGCCCCCTCATGCATCCTTAGGCTAAACAGCCTCTGCTTTAGCAGCAATTTATTGGTCAATGACTTAGTCATATACAATGTTTCAAGCTTTGACCATAACTTAGCAGCGGTGTCTTCCTCAGCAACTTCTGTGATAACATCATCAGATAAGCACAACATGATGGTGGAATTTGCTTTCTCCTCCAGACTGGCGTAATCTGTTGCACTGGCATCTCCTTTACCGGATAAAGGAGTCCACAATCCTTGTTGTTTTAACAAGGCCCGCATGTTGATTTGCCACAGACTGAAATTGTTCCTCCCTGTAAATTTATCAATCTTTACGTTAATTGCTGGCATCTTTCTTGTTAAAGAACAGATCTTTGATCACAAAATCCTAGCACCGGTCACCGGTCTTTGTGAAGATCAACTCCGTTCAGCCTGCAAATCTCTCTGAATCTTGATAAAACACAGAAACAAAGATGCGGCAGCGTTTCCTTCTACTTGTCTCTTCTTGAATCCACAATCTCTTGCAAAATGTCCCTTTCTGCCACAATTGAAGCAAGCATTTAGTTGCTTGTGAAAGCGTTTGTCTCCTCTTTGAGGTCTATCATTACTTTTCTTATCATCATGTCTCTTCTCTTCAATAAATACTCTATTGATATTCTAAGTAGACTTATATCATGTGACAAGTTCAAAAAGCTAAAGAAACTTATATTTTGGGACGGATGTAGTATAATTTTATATTCAAACCATACGAAAATTTTATGACGAGACATCCATAACCATTTTCAAAATATCTCAACATCCAAATCATGACAATTTTTGCAATAAAAGATTCATTTTGGTTAAAACTTACCAATTTATTCTTAAAAAAACACCAGTTCGATAAATACATGTCCGAGTTACGGTTTAGTGGTTCGACCGACAGGTATTTCTGTCCTATGCGGTCGAATGCCTTAATCGGCTTGGTCCGTAACCACTTCACCTATTTTTACAGTTGATTTGACGGCCGGTTTTGTCCGGTTATAAAAACGATATGCTTTCTTGTTATAAAACAGTGTTCATTTTGTTCTCATATGGTTTGAAAGAAAAAAGTAGATGAAAAAAAAGTATTGCCTCTAAAGCATTTGAATCAACATATATAGAAACATGACTGTTGAGAAGGTATTGTCAACATCCGTTTAATAGCTTTTAAGACAATGAAATGAAGCCAAAATAATAATAATAATAATAATAATAATACTAATAATAATAATAATAATGATTCGGGTACAGCCGTAATGATAGACGGTCATATGCAGTGTTAATTATGATGAGTCTAAATTGATTATCATATAAATCTATCATTATCAACGGTGCAGATAATCTTGAATTTATGTGTAATCCATGTGTTGTCAGATCGTTCTTAAAAAATAAAAATAAAAATAAAAATAAAAATGATAAAAGAGGGAGAGTCCCAAAACGTTACATTTGAAAACGGTACACAAACAACCAAACAAAGTTGAGGAAGTTGAGGGAACAATGGAGAATGATTTGAGTCTAATCACACAGATAATTGTCATTAACATAAGACTAAATCTACTTTTAATTATTATTATCATCTATGGACTTTAACTAAAACTAAAAGGACAGGTTTTTTCATGTGTCTTTTTCTCATGTTCAGCTCGTGGATAGATGGGGTATAATAAGGTACTAAGGTTGATGGTGAATTGGTGATGCTTAATTAAAGGATAGTAAACGTTGCCCATATGCCAAGTATGCAGCTTTTTCACTTTCTTTTCTTTACGGATGAGGATGTTTGCTTTACTTTTCCTCCTTATTTCCATGACACCCTCTTTTATATATAGGTTAAAGGTTGTGGAAGACAGTTTTAATTTAAAATAGGAAAAAATGACAACATGTAGTAACACATGTAGAAATATATAGTAACAGACGCGTCTTGTCCTTCTCAACCATTTTGTATCTTATTTTGTCTTTCTAGCCCGCCACCCCTATATATATTATATTTTTAACATATCTTTAATCTATCTCATACACCTATTTCTAACTACATTATAAAATAGGGAATATTAGGTCAACTTTCCGTCCTGTATATAAATTTTAATCTAGTTTGTATTTTTTTTTGTTGATTTAAAGACAAAACATTTTCGTTCGGACTATTTTGCCCTTTCTTTTAATCACAGTCAAAATCCCATTTTTTCACGCCTATTCAGTAACCTTTGCTACCAAATCTAAGAAAATGATCGAGGCTTTTGCCGCGGCTCAATTTTGCAGTAACAACAACAAGAATAACCTCTCCATAGATAGATGCAGTCACCGAATTATTGAAAGGCGTAACCGGGAATGGGGCGTCGCCGTAGTGGGTTGGGGTGGTGCGCCTGCAATTAAGTCTGTGTTCAAGATGAAGGCTAAAATGATGGCCGCTTCAACTTTTTCTTTCGAAATTGCTACTGATTTACCTCTTTACGAAGCTCCTGAGGTAAAGTTTTACATCTAATCAACTAATCATCCTCACTTTGCAAAGACGATTAGTCCGAATTTTTAGCATGTATTGGGTAGCCAGAGTTACTAAAGGTGCGGTTTTGTGTTAGGAAATCAATCGAGTAGCGCAGCGGAATTTCAAAAATTGATTTCCCAATACAGGATCGTCTCCGTTTAAACAATAAACATATAAGAGAGGGGGGACGGTACTATTACCTTGGTTGATCTAAAAGATCGACGTTTTGACCGTCCCGTAGAAGTAGATGTGCGCGAGCCGTCCAAGTGTCCGGCCTCTACCAGTAATCCACACGAGCACCTCGCCGGAATCCCACCAAGGATTGCTACTAGAAAAACTCGACTTCTAGGTCGACATTTTCTCTCTCTATAATCTCACTCTAAGAAACTCTCTTATTTTTTGCAAGAACAATTAGCTCTTAGAATTATGGTGTACCAAAGAGCTAGCCAAGCCTCCCTATTTATAATAGTAGGTGGCGCCCCATATGGTCTCCCCAACTGATTGGGATTTGCTTCTAGTAGATTGATGTGAGAGAAAACATTTTTCGAATAAAATAAGGAAAATCTCTTTAATTGATTTACCTATTTTATTTAATATTTTATATTAAATATTTCCAATATATTTGACAATATCTAATATTGAATATTTTTATCTTATTATCATAAATCTATTTTCCAAAATGAATTAATATCCAATATTAATATTATGGTAATCTTATTAATTAAATTGCACAATCCAAGTGTATGTTGCACACTCATGATCTGCGCCCCATATAGCCATTAAATGGCTTCCGGAACATTCTTTAATTAATACAATGCTATGGTTAATTAATTTGCAAAATACATGTGTATCAATATACACATATAATTTCGACTTATATGTAACTATATACATATTTAATTAATCAACATAATTAATATCTTGTATTATATTTATTCATAATAAATAATTACCACCATATTAATTTACCACTATAACCTTTATAGTATGAGGTAAAACTTTCCTTATTTGGTTATCAATTATAACCACATTTTAAACCGACTTGATGTTCATATGTGTGTGACCCGATAGGCTTCCGAATATGTTGGCCGTAGACATAAGGTGCAATTACGAAAATGCCCTTCACCTCTAACGATTATGGATAACGTCTAGCAACACGTCAATGACCCTCAATTATCGGAAGAGTCAATACGCAATGACTACTACCTTTCATGTGCTCGGTTAGCGTGTAAATAGAATCCTATCGTTGTAGTAATATCTATACGATCGTATCCCATAATCTGGATATAAAGCTCTCTCGGAATAACTCATTTACCCCCACTTTGCAAAGATTCATGAGAACTGGACATTCCTTATGGGAAGGCCTTTTCGGATATTCACTCCTACTCATAGGATACGCGATTTGCAGACGGCCTAACATGTATACTCCGCATGCTTCAGTATCATACCCAATCACTACTGCATGATCACCCCATTGCTAAGGAAAACCTCAATAGTGTCAAAGAATGACAATCCACACCATGATGCCATGTACGTAGACTCCGGTCCTAAGGATAATTACACAACCGTCACAAAGTGTGACACATAACAGTGTAAGTGGGTCAGTTTAACGTACGCATTCTCTAATACACGTCCACGTACAATCCAAGTAACTCTACACTTTGATAGACGAGATCTATCCATGCCCTTAAAGACAGAAGACATCTAATATGTGCTAGTCTATTCGTACTATCAATGCCCTGTTTAATAGTACATCAGCCTAGAGACATTTAAGTATCAAACTTATTAAAGTGATTAGAGATCTCATCAACCGTAATCGCCTATCATGGTTTCTCTATCACAGTTTAATACTAAGGATGTTAATATATAGCAATTCATAATAGGTTCTTTAAAATAACAAATATATGACAACAGAAAAGCCATTTATTATATATGTATAATCATAAAGAAATAGTAGAAATGATCCGATCCGGTCGGATCCGGTCCAATCCAATTGGGTTTAGGACACTATTTCAACAATCTTCCACTTGGCCTATAACCAATCACTCACACACACAAGACTATGTTGAAACACAAGAATCTCATGCAATACTCGCAACCAGCCCTAGCCGTGAACGGATCGCTATCCGTGGGGACTCAAACTATCTTCATACCATGCTCCAAATGACCAAGCCAAAAGGAACAGCCTCAAAACACATGAATCTCCGACGAGACCTTGGTTCTTGCTTCAAGCAGCGAATCCACCACTATATCAGCTATATAGTAAAGGTGGAAAAACCAAGAAAGGCTCAGGAATGAACCTCTAAGATCTACGTATTGCTTCTGTTGCGCCTCTTAGGCACTAATGTGTTTTGGCTCAGTTGTAGAATTCCAATAATCTCTTGCTAAGAGCATTTCTAGCTCACTGTTTCACTTAACCAAAGTGACTGCATACCCAGACTGTAGCTCCACTCGCCTTCATAAGACCCATGATATACGTCTGTATATCTATATTTATCTGATTCCAAGTTCCGATAAACTAGGAAACCACCCTTAACTTGCTTAAGGATATTCTCGACATTCACCAGATTTACATTCATACCTGCTCATGACTCTTCATGGACTATGAACGTCTGACATTACTTTTATGATAGTTCCTATCGCGGTAGCAAAGGAAACCTTCCATAAGCATCATCTTTCACCTTATCTTTAGGACTAACGTCCTAACATAGATAGATCTTGAGAACACCGGCCAAACGCATCTCTTGTCGCGATCTATGCTAAACTCTTTTAGCATCACATCTATATAAGTAAACTATAAACTAATAGCAGTTAATTCTATCACTATTGATTTTTTTTTTGTCCTAAGCGGTCCAATGCCTTAATCGGCTTGGTCCGTAACCAGTTCACCGATTTTTACGGTTGATTTGACCGCCGGTTTTGTCCGGTTATAAATACTATGCTTTCTTGTTATAAAACAGTGTGCATTTCGTTCTCATATGGTTTGAAAGAAAAAAGTTGATGAAAAAAAAGTATTGCCACTAAAGCCCATTTGAATCAACATATATAGAAACATGGTTGTTGAGAAGGTATTGTCAACATCCGATTAATAGCTTTTAAGATAATGAAAGGAAGCCAAAATAAAAATAAAAATAATCATTCGGTTACAACCGTAATGACTAACGGTCATATGCATTGTTAATTATGACGAGTCTAAATTTATTATCATGTAAACTTATCATTATCAACGGTTCAGATAATCGTTATGACTGAACGATTCTGTTCGTATCGTTACTAAAAAAATAAAAAATAAAAATAAAAGAGGGAGAGTCCCAAAACGGGGAAGTTATTGTGTGGTGAGAGTTTTTGAGGTGAAATGATGAATGAAACGATCGAAGCATCCACACGATTTAAATCTGAGAATAAAAATGTGGTGTGTGCCACACGATGATGATCTCTCATGTAGTGTGGAGACACCACACAATAACCACCCAAAACGTCACGTTTGAAAACGGTACACACCTTTCAAAAAAAAAAAAAAAAAAAAACGGTACACAAACAACCAAACAAAGTTGAGGAAGTTGAGGGAACAATGGAGAATGATTTGAGTCTAATCACACAGATAATTGTCATTAACATAAGACTAAATCTACTTTTAATTATTATTATCATCTATGGACTTTAACTAAAACTAAAAGGACAGGTTTTTTCATGTGTCTTTTTCTCATGTTCAACTCGTGGATAGATGGGGTATAATAAGGTACTAAGGTTGATGGTGAATTGGTGATGCTTAATTAAAGGATAGTAAACGTTGCCCATATGCCAAGTATGCTGCTTTTTCACTTTCTTTTCTTTACGGATGAGGATGTTTGCTTTACTTTTCCTCCTTATTTCCATGACACCCTCTATATATATATATATATATATATTTTTATATTTTTAACATATCTTTAATCTATCTCATACACGGTATACACCTATTTTTCTAACTACATTATAAAATATACAGGGAATGAGGGACAATGACACCTACATTTCATTAATTAGGCTTTTTTTTTTTTTGAAACTTTTGCATAAAAGGACAAAACTATTTTATTTATTTATTTTAAAATCTCACGCCTTTTTTTCAGAAAAAATATCAACACACGTTTTCTTTCATCCATCTTTTTTAAATCTTCATATCTCTCGATTTAGAACTCCAAAATTTGAAAATTCTTTCACTAATTTTTTTTAATTTTTTCATGCTCTTTATTTTGAGATCACATTCAATAAATTCTGACGTGATTTCAGAAAATCCGCTGTTGAAATTCACTATTGTTCGAAATTCACTGTCGATATTCACTGATTTTCAGGATTCAATGGGAGATTCACTGAGTGAATTTCGACAGTGAATCTCACGAAACGATGTAATTACATCGAACCAAGTCTTAAACCGAAAAACATCAAAAAATAAAAAATTCAGTGAAATTTTTATCGCGTTTGAATATATATATATATATATATATATATATATATATATATATATATATATATATATATATATATATATATATCAAAAGATATGAGCGTTTAAAATTGGGAAGGAAAGAGGAAAAAAAATTAAAAGTTCCTAGGAACAGGTCCAAGGCGTGCAGATTTTTTTCTAATTTTTATTCTTTTAATTTTTTTTTTGTTTGTCTTTCAGACTATAAAAAATAGAGAGATTGAGGAAAATGACATAAAAGATTACAAAATAAATAAATATGACACACTCTTTTTTAGTTACAAAAAGCATAAACAATTTCAGACGGACAAGAATACCCTTTTAAAAGGGACGTGCGCAATGTCTTCCCTTTATTCCGCTTCAGGTTTGGTGTTGTTTGTTTGTTTGTTTTTTAAACATCCGTAACTTTTGATTTATAACTTCGATCATCGAAATTTTTTCACCAAAATTCTTTTCTTTTTTTGGCTCTTTAATTTGAGCCCAAATACGATACCTTTCCGACGTAAATTTTGAAAGCCGAAAAAATATTTGCATTAACCGGAGCGTTTTTCTTATAAACGACCGTAACTTTTGATTTAGAACACCGATCATCAAAATTGTTTCACCAATGTTCATATTTTTTTTATCTTCATTTTGAGACCTCATTTGATACCTTTTCGACGTAGTATTTGAAAACCGAATTTAATCGCAGCATTTACACTAACACATGTCGATGCTTGATGTCGATGAATATGATGCAAGAATGTGCTCATTTAAGACTTAATTCAAGTGACTACTTCAAGGCACACATATCTGGCTCATATAAGGCTCATTTAAGGCTTAAAGTTCTAGGGACACAATATCATATCTGGCTCATATAAGGCATACAATATCACTAACAATATCATATAAGGCATACAATATCAATATCAGTAAACAGTATCAGTAACAATAAACAGTAACAGGCTCATTTAAGGCTTAATTCAAGTGACTACTTCAAGGCACACATATCTGGCAAATATAAAGTACACAGTATCACTTGCTAAATAACCTCAAGAAGCAAGGTACCAACATGGGCAAATATGCTCTCTCAGTACACAAAGAACACGACAAGCACGCCCGCATCATGCCATCAAAGCTTCGAATATAACATAGGAAAAATTAGTTTATAGTCCACTTATGTTCCTTAACATATACCCATGTATGCATTTTCCAAAATCGAGCGCGGATAAATGTGTACATGTACATAACACACTGACTAATAAACTCTCTTCAGCTCTACACAAACCTTCATTATTCATCACAGCAAAAAGTTACAGACATTCTTTCCACATTCCTATCTTTACATGAGCTGAAATGAATGCGCTCCAAGTAGCTGTCGTCTTTTGATATTTACGCTCGAAAACTGAATTACAACTCTTCATTTCTCTGCATTTTCCATATAAATTGATCAAACTATTCTGCACAAACACATTTTCATCAAAACCAAGCTTAAGGATATGCCCATGAAGTTGTATACTTTCCTCGAGCGCGGATAATTGAGTACAAGCTTTCAAAAGAGTAGGATATGTGAAGTCATCAGGTTCTATCCCTCTTTCAAGCATTTCAACATACACCTTCAATGTATCATCACAGTTCATTTCCTTAACGTGTCCCATAACAATGGTGTTGAATTCAAACGTGCCCGGATTCTCTATAGAGCAAAAGATCGAACACAAGTAGTCCATGCTACCCCAATCTAATAAAGAACAAGTAGCCAACAGTTTGCTTGCACAAAATTGATTCAAATGCATTCATGTTTTCAGTACTTGTCCATGTACTTACTTGTCCATAATCTTTTCTAATTATCCATTCTTTCAAGGCATATGCAGGTTCATATTTGGGAGCTTCTCATATGTTACAGGAAAATAATAACTTCAGCAAAAGAAAAGAAAGAAACAAAGATAACACCACCAACCTCAGGGAAGAAAATCTACGAAGCAAAATTTCCTCATACAAAAGGAAACTTCCTATCCTCATCTTAAAATTTCATTTAAAAATAAACAAACCCTGAGGTTAATATGTCTTTCAATTGCGTTTAATGAAACGAGACGTCTCCGGTTTGACGCTTGGCGTTTCTGGATCACACATATGAGACGAAGCCAATTTGACTCCCGCGTAATTTTATATATAGTACATGGAGGGATATGTTTTGTGAGAGAATAGGGGTATATTCATCCGGTGAAATTTATTTGTCCTTAATGCAACTAAAAAATTGAAGCTGGATTAGCACTTAATTAAGGGGAAAAAGTGGACTATAAACTAATTTTTCCTAAAAAATATAAAAGTTGTCATTCTCCCTATAAAAAATGTGTAGCTGTCATGTTACTCAAAAATATTCCGAAAGATGTCCTTATCCATAATTCTCCTTAAAATATATTATCAACCTTATAATTAGATAATGTTGGTAGCTTAGGATGATATAAAAAATATAGAATCCGGATGGAGTCCTCTCCAATTCCCTCTCACTCTGTTGGAACTAAATCTACATCTGTCAAAGTGTGACTTGATCTCCACATCTCTTGGAACTAAATCTAGAGTCAGCTGAGAATGATGGTCTGTTGATCGAGAGTATTCAAGTCTGGGAGGTCAGCTGGATGAAGTGCAATTGGACTTGCTTAAACCGGAAAAACATAAACCAATGCGTCACAAAAACTTATAACAGAAGTCCATATGACTTCTACGTTTATCACGGTCAGCTGAGAGATGGATCATTGTCACGGATTTTATCAACACGAAATAAACAAGTAATAATCCGGTTAACCTCAAGTATAAGGATCGTAGTAATAGCGGTTAATGCCGGTCGATCTTACGGGAACTAAACGATTGTGATTTCTAGTTTTATCTAACTAACCTATGTCACGATTACTAAGCTAAATAAGCGGATAAAACTAAACAAAATCATCAGTAAATTAAACTTAACTAAAACGTAAAAGCTGGATGGAAGAGATGATCTAAAGCCCGGGAAAGATACGGGTCATGAACCAATTTAAGCTAACTAATCTAAGATGCGAGATAAAAGTAAACTAACTAGACAAATTCAAGCTTTTAAGGATTTAAATCAAATTTATAACGAGCAAGCGAGATTGATCCACCTATCCAACAAACATTGATTCCCTATCTCGATTATATTGCAGTTTTTATTCAGGTTGTGATTCACCTTACCTAAACATGAACCCTAATTCCTTAGAAAGTTCATCTATCAATCTATTATCTTCCGATGTAAGATTAACGCGTTTAATAACCAAAGGTGCAAACTTTGTGTTTATAATCTAGTAATCAGACCTATTAACTTCCGTTATGATAGATTCGAATTACTATTCTTATTCATGGTGATCTAGGGTTTATTAAGACTTCCATCAACAATAAACAATCAATCACATGCATATCTTCCGATATAAGAGCAAATTAAACATGAATAAACATGAATAAGAAACAACCTTTATTAAAAACTCACAAAGTATAAACCAAGAAAAGCGAAATCAACAATTGTTGGACGGCTTCACAACACTCGTTTGATGAAGCTTTTAGCCTCTGAACATCCTCAAGCAACTCAAATTTGCGAAGCTTGATTGCATAAAAAGTAACTAGTGTTTAATCTAAACTAAGAGCATAAAAATAGGAATAAAAGATGAAAACGCAGCCTAAAGCCGCCCCTAGGTTTAGGGTTTTGAATAATGAGTATGATTCTTATTTGTGGAGAAAACGACCGACTATATATAGATTTCAAAGTCGGTTCTGCTGCTAAGTCGGCCACGGACGCCCGTCTGAAACCTTGAACGCCCGTCCATTCTTCAATAAAACTTCAAATCGGGCCGAGTCATGATCAGACGCTCGTCCACTCAGCGTCCACTCCAGCGTCCAAACTTCCTGAATCAAAGATGACATCCTGGACGCTCGTTCAATTACATCAGACGCCCGTCCACTGGACGGAGATTCTGGACGCCAGTTTGATATGATCGATTTTTGATTTATTGATCTTTATCTCTTTTCTTCTTGTCAATTCCTTCATTATCTCTTTTATCATCATATATTCCGACTCTTATCTCTTTTTGACCATCTCTTGAGCATCAAACACGTATCTATAACACATAAAAACATCGCAAAACGTAACAATGTCCAAATAATCATAAAATCATAATTAAAGCACATAAATCAACCTATTTTGCGATTAACTCTTCTAAAATATCATTTACTCAATATTTTCATTAAACACATGTTTCTTATGCAATTTCATACAAATATGGGAAAATTATCATAGAATATAGCGTTATAAATCGTATAAATTCACCTTAACAACTCCCCACACTTAAGCTTTTGCTCGTCCCGAGCAAAACAAAACAAAAGTTAGGCTCGAGAGAAAAGCAGGCATCCAAGCGTGCATAACACATATCCAATAAATCGAAGTTCACCGCGTGCGTGTGCATAGCCATAATAAACTTCCACTATATCCAAACTCGAGAAACTCAAAGCAAAACTAGCTAATACCCCCTTGTAGACTAGTAATAAAGGACACTCATAAGATGCACCTACAAGCGTGATATATCCCGAAAAGAATGATCGAATATATCAGGGCCTTTCGAAATACTCAGAGGATAATCCTACAACATATCATCAGGTTCTCTACTGGGGATAAGATGAGCGATAACTTAGTCTTATATATATTTCATAACACTTTATCAGTTGATTTAACTTTTCACTTAAAACACACATCAGAATGAGCTCTTGCCCTGTCATAGCAGAATAGGACATTTCGAGATAATACCCTACCTTACTCCAATCATAAGGCGCTTCTTTCGACGGTGTCGTGAGCTTTTAGTCATCATAGTGGTATAGGACATACGTGGTATACCCTACCTCACTCAAATCATCGACTAGCTTTCGACACACCCAATAATTCTTCATATTTTACTTTTCAACTTTTTCATTTGACAATAAGTTACGTGTTACTTATCACATTCAAACCTTAGATATTCACGATTATATCATACCGGATCTAAATACAAACTATCATAAATCTCACGATATATCGTAGCACTAAGCACATGACTTACGAGAAAATCAAAAACCACTAATCCAAAAGGGGCATAACTTTATAAATAGCTCATCATTCACTATGGCTCGTGAAAAATAGTGTCAGGTGAAACATCTAACTTACCAAATATATGATACATAGCTTAAATGACTATAAAAGTAGCGAACATTGAATCGAATTGCCTACTAAGGACAAAACAAAAAAACAACGATTGTCGGAAAATTTTAAAAATTTCAAAAATTTTAGCTCATTTGCATAGAAACATTACGAATTAAGCAAATGTGTACCCTCCCCACACTTAAAAATCAACATGTCCTCATGTTGTGCAAAACGAAAGAAAAGGAAAAGACTTGAATGATTTAAATCGAAACTCGAATCGTCGGTCGGCCGGAGCCTTCATAATGATATCAAGAATGCGTAATCGGACAATGTAGATACACCGCACGTCTCGAGACAAACATGGAACCATCTCGGGAAAAAGCGAGTCATACCAACATGAAAAGATATAGCAAATTCAAGGACTAACAAGAGATAAAGCATCCAATACAACCAAAAGTATAAACTAAGTCGAAATGAAAGTGCGGTGCCTTATGGCTTACATGATCCATCGAAAGAAGAAATAGTAGCAACATCAAAAAGTACAATGAACCATATAAGAGGAAAAAGTAGTAAAACCACACAAATGAAGGTATCTAGGAAAATCAAATCGAAAAAGATAGACAAAGAAAGTCGAGATTGCCCCGGGCCGGAGTATCATCATTTGGAGGATCGGAAGGTGGTGGCGTAGCTCGAATTTGCCGAATCAGCGCTCCTCGTCAGAAGACTCAGACTCGTGAAGGACATCGGCAATGGCCTGCTCAATCTCGTCAGAATAAAGATAATCAACGGTGCTCGGAGCGAAGATCCGGTCATCCCTTGGTTTCCGGTTCTCATTGAAACACTTCAGAATCGTCAAAATGTTGTTCTGCGTATCCCGAATATCACCCATCCACTCCCGTAAACTGTTGGCCATGCTCAACCGCATCCTAACTGCGGGAGATAAGGTAGGAAGGGAGGCTGCACGAGGCGTTGCCGATGAACCAGGCTCCTGAGGTGCCTCCGGCTCAGAATGTCCCGAGGGCTTACTCTTTTCCCTTTGTAAAGGCCTTGGGTTCTTCGGCTTATGATCTGCCCCAAACTCAGGCACACCGGCATCGAGGCACAAACTGTGGATCAGATGAGGGACGATCAAGCTCCGTGTATAAACCTTCTGATTGATCGAGATCTCGTCATACAATGCCTGTCCCACATCCACATTCAAGCCAAATGTCAACGCATACAACATGCCCAGGTCACCTATATGAAAATGTGTCAAGTTGTTCTTAGGCAACAACCGACTCTGAATGAATCGACACTGGACCTTCCAATCCTCCGTCCAGGTCGTGGTAACCAACTCCTTCCGGTCTCCTCCCGGTCTCAACGTCCAGGCCACATCCGGGCAAACTCTCAATCTCAACTCCTCCAAAGGATCCCGCCCCAAACTCATACATGCACAATCTCCTCCTTATAATCCCGACCCTCAAAGCCGCTAAGTTGTATTTACGATTAATCACCTCCGGTGTAAAGGAACTTCTACCCCTCGAACTACGACTACCTTTGTCCCCAAGTCGGTTTCGAACAGTTTGCATAAAATTCCCGAACTAGGAGCTATTCACCGGGGTAGTCGGGATTGTCATCAAGGCTTCCCACTTCCTATCCTTAAGCAACTTAACGAACCCGGATCGACCTTCGTCTCCAAAATAGCCCTCTCAACCAACATGTTTCTCGAAAAGTAATGTTTAGTATAAACTTCATGGGCTCTCAGGGTTCACGAATCGGCGAGGCAATGGCATCGGGCAACGGTTTTAGATTTCTTTCTAGAGAGGGCTGCCCTAGGTACAAGCTGGTTCCTCTTCCCGGGTAGCATCGGCAGTTTCCTCGACCACTAGACGAACCTCCACCCTTCGAACTACAGGCATCCGTACCAAAGGCACATCATCATCCGTCTCGGACTCCGAGGTTGGCTCATCTCTTAAGGTCGCCCTAGTGCAGGTGGCTCAGGGGTTGCTCACGAATACTCACACCCGGTTAGGATCAACTAAGGTAGGGTCAATCTCTTTACGCTTTTTCCACGCCTCCGGGCCACTTCCTTACCATGCCTCTTCACGATTGCTTTCTTATGAACCATTTCACGCCTAGTCTAAACCAAACAATCCGAATGTGCACAAAAGATACCCGTTTAACATCCAAAGCGGGATTTCAAAACAACCAAACCACAACCACCACCATAACCATCACCAAACAATCCATTCATCACCCATCACAACACCACATCACCAAAAGCAGAGCAGAAAGAAACACCAAAAAAAAAAAAAAAATTAAGGTAACATTCAAGAAAGCGAGCCGACCCAAAGATCGAACTCACAAAAGCGTGAATGAAATCTAGAAAAGTTGTTACTAGCTTACCGAGTAGGGTGAGTAGATGTTGATTGAGGTGAAAGCGAGTCCAAACAACACAAAAATGACCTCCAAAATCGAATTTTTCTTCCAAAAAGTCGGATTTGCAATGGGTCCGATTCTCCAAAAATATCGTGTTTGGGGATTTGGTTATGAAAATCAAAGAGAGGGTATCAAGGGCGGCTGTAGCACTTTGAATCGCTCAAAGCGGTTTATAATTGGCGATTTTAGGGCAAAAGGAGGAGAGAAACCGTTTTGCTTTTGAAATCTGAAAAAGTGAAGGTTCATGCGTTGAGGGAGTATATATAGCCAGAGGTTGGACGGGCGTCCACTATACCGGACGGGCGTCCACTGGGAAATCAGATGAACTGGACGGGCGTCCAGTTTATTAGACGCTCGTCCAAAAGGTTGAATCACATACTGAGATTGGAGGAATAAAGCGGAGACGGGCGTCAGTCTTAGTGGGCGCTTCGTCTAAACTTAGTCAAAGCGGACGGGCGTCAGAGTTACGGGACGGGCGCCCAAGCAGCGATATAATTTGAAAAATTATAAAATTTCCATACAAATCAAATTCAAAATTGCCCTTCCTTATTAAACTTATATAAAACTTCAAAAGTACAAATAAAAAATCAAATGAAGAACAAAAAAAATTACTAGAAAATAAATAAAAACAGATGGAAAACAGTAGGTTGCCTCCCACTCGCAGCGCTTTGTTGTCGTCGTTTGCTCGGCGAAACATCCTAAGAACGCTAGTCATCATAAATGTCCGACCAATCGATCACTCGAATGAGACGGCGGAGCATGTCAATCGCCGGAGGAAGTCATACTCATCTTGTAAACCCCGGTCCTCACCGGCTACATCAACACCTCGAAAGTGCTCGACTTGCAAAGCACTAGCCGCTAAATCTGTCAACATCGGATCATTGAGGATGGTGTAAGGACGCCCTAGAGCTGCTGTAACTCCTCGGTAGTAAAGTCTCCACCTCCCGAACAACGGGGAACAATAAGAACATAGGTGACCGTCTTGACGTGGTACTAATGTCAAAATCTACGTGCAAAGCGATGGTTCCTCCCGGTCCGTCATCTACGAGAATGAGTGGAATCCTCTAAGGAAAGGTAACTCTTCCCGGTGAACACCGAAATCCATATCTAGAAAGCACAACTAATCGGCGGATAAAAACAAAAACTTAATAAGGCTAAAAGCCGAATAAACTAAACTTAAATACTAACACTATCAAAGCATAAAACAAAATAACTAAAAGAACGATATCTAGGTTGCCCCCCAGTGGCGCTTTTGGTTAATGTCGTTAGCTCGACACCGTTTAAAACTCAGCCTGGATCAGGCCATTTGACTTTTCGCGCCACCACTACCTCGTGTAAGCTCGATCGTAGTGTGGCTGCGAAGCTGAAGATCTCACACATGGGGTGAAATCTTTAATAGCTTTCCACATACGCTTGAACTTCCCCATGGGTGACCTCTCATCCTCCGAGCCCCCTCGATGACGCTTCAAGCGGCGCTCCCTTTCAAACTCTTCCATATCAGCACTACCTGCTAGAACTTCTTCAGAAGGGTCACTTCCGTCATCCTCGGAGAACAAGTCGGGTGATAACTCGCTAAAGTCTTCGACTCGCGGAACACCACATCCGAGAATATCGAGAAATTTAACAATCAAAGATGTCTCTTTGGGTTCACCAATATAGTGTTTGCACCTTTGACCGTTGACTCAAAGCGGTTCACCACTATAACCACGAAGTTCAGAACGCCTCCCGGAATGATTTGGAGAATCTCGAAAGGGCCGGACCAACGTGTCCTTAACTTTCCAGGAAACAGATGTAACCTAGAATTATATAGAAGAACTTGTTCGCCGACATGAAATTCTCTTTTCTTAATCTTAGCATCGTGGAGTAGCTTCATCTTATCCTTACTAATCCTGGCACTTTCATAGGCCTGGAGTCCGAATTAAATCCACTCATGTAATAGCGCCAGAGTCGATGCTTCCCACAAGATTGGGAATCAAAGTTCAGAAACTTTGTAGCCCAATAAGCTCTATGCTCTAACTCGACAGGCAGATGACATGGTTTCCCGTAGACCATTTGATATGGTGATGTACCCATGGGGGTCTTATAGGCTGTTCGATATGCCCACAGTACATCATCCAACTTTAGACTCAGTCTTTCTATGATCATTAATGATCTTCTCCAGGATCTTCTTAATGCTCTGGTTGCTCCTTTCAACCTGACCACTAGTCATCGGATGATATGGTGTGCCAATTTTATGACGAACACCATACTTCTCAAGTACTTTCTCTAGGGGTCGGTTGCAGAAATGCGTCCCTTCATCACTGATCAAGGCACGTGGACATCCAAACCTCACGAAGATATTCTTCTTTAGAAATTTCATCACCGTCTTATGATCATTGTGAGGAGTGGCTTGGGCCTCCACCCATTTAGACACGTAGTCTACGTGAGACTAAGATGTATTTATTACCGCAAGATGATGGGAATGGTCCCATAAAATCGATACCCCATACATCAAAGACTTCGCATTCGAGGATGGGTTTTAAAGGCATGTCAAAACGCCTTGTCAGAGTACCGGTTCTTTGGCACCTATCACAAGCTTTACAGAAAGCTTCCGTATCTTTAAAGATCGTAGGCCAATAGAAACCGGATTGAAAGATCTTAGCAACGGTTTTCCAAGGACCAAAGTGACCTCTGTGGGTCCTTTGTGGCCTTTGCTCAATGATGTCACGTTGCTCAGATTCGGAATACATCTCTAAGCAAACCATCTTTCTGAGATCTTGAAAAGATAAGGCTCATCCCAAACGAAATATTTTAAATCCGAGAAGAACTTTTTCTTCTCACGATAAGACATCTACGGGTCGAGATATCGGCCATGAAGGTAGTTTACAATGGAAGAATACCAAGGAACATCGAGGAGCGGCCATCGATCAACATGATGTTCTCTGAGAAGAAAGTAAAGATCTATATCATCCGGTTCATCCTTTTCCTCACTTAACATCCTAGAGGCGTGATCCGCCACTACATTTTCACCGCTCTTTTGTCCTTAATTTGAGCGTCAAACTCTTGTAGGGTCAATATCCAACGTAGTAAGCGGTTTAGCCTCTTTCTTAGTCATCAGTAACGCAAAGCGGCGTGATCGAGCCCACACGATCACTTGAGCTCCTAACAAGTAACTACGGAACTTGTCCATAGCAAAGACTACGGCTAGTAGTTCCTTTTCGATGGTAGTATAGTTAACTTGAGAGGGTTCAATGTGTGACTTGCGTAATAGATAGGTGGAACTTTCCTTTGATCTTTTGCCCAGAAACGGCAACAAAGCATAGTTTGATGCGTCGCACATAAGCTCAAATGGTAGGTTCCAATAAAGATATAAGAATCGGAGCGAGATATTAAGCGATCCTTAAGCTCCTCAAATGCTTGCTTGCGGCTCTCATCAAAATTAAACTCAACGTCTTCCTTTAGTAAAGTGGACAGGGCTTGGCTATCTTGGAGAAATCTTGAATGAACCTTCAGAAGCCGGCGTGTCCAAGAAAGCCTCTCACTTCACGCACATTTTTAGGATAGCTCATTTTCTCAATAGCTTCTACTTTTGCCCTGTCAACTTCTATACCCTTATTTGAGATCTTGTGGCCAAGAACTATTCCTTCATCTACCATGAAATGGCATTTTTCCCGATTAAGTACTAGGTTCTTTCCACACATCTAGATAACACTGATCAAGATTGTCAAGGCAATCATCAAAAGATCGACCAAAACCGAAAAATCATCCATAAAAATCTCCATACACTTTTCTACAAGCCCGTCAAAGATGGCTAGCATACATCATTGAAATGTAATTTTGGGCATTGCGAGAGACCGAACGGCATTCGTCTCAGTGGCGAATGTACCATAAGCGCAGGTGAAGGTGGTCTTTTCTTGGTCATTTGGATCAATGGGTATCTGGAAATATCACGAATATCCATCTAGGAAGCTTGATAAAATCGTGTCCCGCCAGACGCTCGAGCATCCGGTCAATGAATGGAAGGGAAAGTGATCTTTCATGGTTACCTCATTGAGCTTTCGATAATCGATGAGACTCAGAAACGATAACAAGCCTCAATGCAATTTCCTCTCCTTCTCATTCTTTTCAATTGTAATTCCACCTTTTTGGGAACTACTTGAGTCGGGAAACCCATTCACTATCCGCGATGGCATAAATGATTCCCATGTCCGAAGTTTAATGATCTCTTTTTAACGACTTCTTGCATATGAGGTTAAGCCTTCATTGGCCGCTGACGACACTTGGCGCCCTCATTCGTCTTGATCTTGTGCATGCGGATGTCGGAGATATTCCACGATATCTCCTACTTGCCAACCAAAAGCTTTTTCATTCTTCTTCAAGAGGCGTTGATCGGTTTCATTTCCTCACATGCGGAAAGCTTGGCGGATATGATTAAAGGAAGCTTGTCGCCTTCTCTTAAGAACACATACTTAAGATGTTTAGGTAACGGCTTCAACACCAAATCCGCAGGGGTCTTCTAAACTAGACTTGAGATCTCCACTTTTCAACTCAATATCATTGAGTTTACTCTCGTGGTCCCACCGCCAAAGCCTCTCCTTCCAATGAGCTCTTCCTCCAAATCAAGCGCTAGTTGATCCAGATTCACCCTACCATGAGTATTGATTATCAACTAATCGCTCATATTAAACCTACTCTACACCCATGACTTGCTTATCCATATAGTCGGTGAAATCATCCATCATATAATCAATGGAAAAGCCGGTTGGAGGGCCGAGAGGGTACTTGAATGGACTTTAAGACATTGTAACTCACCTCTTGGTCACCAACTCGGATAGTCACTTGCCCACCATCGCGATCGATGAGAGCTCTAGTTGTAGATAAGAAAGGTCTTCCTAGAATCAAGGGAACGTTTTAGTCCTTCTCATATCTAAAACATACCAATCATTTGGAAAGGTAAATCGATCAATCTGAACCAAAACGTCTTTTAGGATTCCCGAAGCTTTCTTAGAGGATCTATCCATGAATTGTAAACTCATAGTAGTGGGTTCTAGAAGGCTTTGTAAACCGAAATTTGTTTGCATCTGAGACATTGGCATAAGGCTTATAGAGGCACCTAGATCACACAAAGAATTTGGGAAGACTAGACCTCCCATTAATCTGTAAGCCACGAATTTTCCAGGGTCACCTCTTTTAATTGGTAAGTTTTCATAATTAATCATGGAACAATCCTCACCAATCTGCCTTTCCATGCCTGCTAATTTCTTTTTCGAAGACACAACATCCTTGATAAATTTTGTATACTTAGGCATCTCGACTAAGACATCCGATAATGGAAGATTCACACGAGTATTTTTCAAAAGGTTTAGCACCTTTTCGCACTTCTTATCCTCAATCAAGGGAATGTTGCTCTTTCTCGGTGGAAATGGAAGTTTCTTAAGGTCATCCTCGAGAAAACCTTTTCGAGGATGCCTTGCGACTCTGTCTTCCAGATCCTTCCAACGAAGCAGCTTTTTTTGATTTCTTAGTAGTCGGGGATCGGCCTCTCGACTTTCGCTTGCTTTTCAAGTCCTCAAAGGATCACCACTTGAGGATCACCAAATTCTTCACCTCTTGGGGATCACCACTGAGTTTTCTCTTGCGGTTGAGGAGTGTAGGTGCTCGGCTTCCCCTCTGCCTTATCAATGGCGAGGAGAGGGGCTGGTTTTCGGATGGGAAGGACCACTAACTTGAGTACCGCTCCTTAGATTCATTGCTTTGGCCTCCTCCTTACCGTATTGAATTGATGGCACGAGGTCAAGACATGGGCCTTTGTTCAAATCGGCTGAGCAACTTGACCACCCTTTGGATTCTTCTCGGTGGCTGGGCGGTGCTGCCTGGGTCTAGAAGCCAACCGCTCATTGGTTGCCCAATTTGTCTCTCAAGATTCTTCATCGATCTACTTTGCTCTTCCAACTTAGCCTCAAGATTTGTAGGTTGGGAGGGGCTTTGAGAGTTTTGGAGATTCGGAGCATAAATCGGGTGGGCCGACTTTGAAATTGAGAATTTGAATTGGAAGGCCAATTCGATTGAATTTTTGCGTAGGATTGGAAAAATTCGAGTTTTGATTCTCGATTAAACCGAGGATTTCTGTTGAAATTTCGATTCGAATTAAAATTCGAGTTGGGATTGAAATTTGAAGATGGATTAAACCCTTGGTTTTGAAAATTGCCACTGGCACGAAACCGATTGAACCTTTGATTGTTCTCGGCCATAGAATGCATTCACTTCGCATTCTCGTCCGTTCATAGGCGGGAATTTAGAAGTGTGCCCCACCTCGTCACAATTTTGACATATGACTTGATTGTCTTGTCCATAGTCATGAGCAGCATTTACGATAAGGTGCAGTGGGGATTAAATTGACATTGGCCATTCATATGGCCGGTCGGCGACAATTTTTTTCGCAATACGTGAACACGAGGGTTACGTGGAAAAAGGAAGTTTGATTTATAGGATTGGAAACTTGAGGTGGTACCATCTCGCTTTGCAAAGATGGCAATCAAACTTTGTAAATTGACTTCCTCAACCTTGGGAGGAGGAGGTGCTTGAATTGCTTGATAAGAGGGGCATAGTTGTACTTTGCAATATCCTCAAACAAAGTGCCCATCCTCTTGAGGCGTTTTCTTCAGAAATGCCCCACCAGAGGAGCTATTGACCATGCCTTTTGTTAGCTCGGTCAATCCACTGAAGAATGTATTGACTTGCCTTTCCAGTGGCAAGCCATGGTGGGGGCATTTTCTAAGAAGGGACTTGAATCTCTTCCAACACTCGAAGAAAGATTCATTCTCTCTCTGATAAAATGTGAAAATGTCATTTAAGCACTGGGCCGTCTTTGAAGGTGGAAAATATTGACTCAAGAACTCCCTTTCGAGTTCTGCCCAGGTGGTGATAGATCGAGACGGGAGAGAGGTGTACCACTCTTTGCCTCTCCTTTCAACGAAAATGGAAATAGTTTAAGTTTAATAGCATCCTCACTTACTCCCCTGGATGCGTGTAGTACCGCATATCTCTAAGAATGCGTGTAAGTGGGTATCGCGGATTCTCGATTGGTAGCCGTGAAAAATTGATGCGTCTTTGCATCATCCGGATAAGTCCTGGCTTCACTCAAAGGTTTGTGCGATGTGTTTGGAATAACAATAGCCGGGTTGACCTTGACTTCGCCTGGCATGGCGTAGTCCGCCAATGTACGTCTATTATCGCCATTATCACAAAATCGGTGATTTCTCTTGCTAGTTGTTCCTCAAGATCTCGCTCGGCTCGCATGCGCGAGAACGCATGAACGGAAATTCCGCCTGTTTGGCCGGACTATGGTTCGCTCGGGGTCAGGGGTGTATATTAACGGTCCCTTTTGACTCCGAGTTTGCATAAACCGGACCAAAAACAAGTGGAACAAAACCTAAAACTAAGAAAGTAAAAGCCTAGACTAAAAATTAAAAGCCTAAAGAAAAGAATGGAAAAGAAGAAAAGGAAACAAAAGTTTTGAAGAAAACAAGACCAGACGGACGTCCAAAAGTTTGGACGGGCGTCCAGATGGAATTGAGATCGGACGGGCGTTTAGTGGTCCAAACGCTCGTCTGAAAGACAAAATACTTGAACGGGCGTCCAAATCTTATGGACGCTCGTCTAAGTGAATAAAAACAAAACAGAATTGATAATTTTCCAGCGGACGGGCGTCCAATATCCCAGACGCCCGTTTGGTAGCGGGAAAACTAGAACAGAAGCAGAAATTTGCAGAAAAGAAAAGAAGGTAAGAAAGAACGACAGAAAGAAAACAGAAAGACAGACGATCTAAACTCCAAGGAAACTACTAAGGGAAAGTCTTAAACCCTAATTATCTACTTAACAACTACCTAAAACAATTATCAACTAAGAACAGGAATTTAAAACGGATTAAAACAGGAAAACGAAACAAAAACAAAAAAAAAACAGGAAAACGAAAACAAAAACTAGACAACCGTCCGGTTCCCCGGCAACGGCGCCAAAAACTTGTCACGGATTTTATCAACACGAAATAAACAAGTAATAATCCGGTTAACCTCAAGTATAAGGATCGTAGTAATAGCGGTTAATGCCGGGTCGATCTTACGGGGAACTAAGCGATTGTGATTTCTAGTTTTATCTAACTAACCTATGTCACGATTACTAAGCTAAATAGCGGATAAAACTAAACAAACATCGTAAATTAAACTTAACTAAAACGTAAAAGCCCGACGGAAGAGATGATCTAAAGCCGGGAAAGATACGGCTGCGAACCAATTTAAGCTAACTAATCTAAGATGAGATAAAAGTAAACTAACTAGACAAATTCAAGCTTTTAAGGATTTAAATCAAATTTATAACGAGCAAGCGAGGATTGATCCACCTATCCAACAAACATTGATTCCCTATCTCGATTATATTGCGGTTTTATTCAAAGTTGTGATTCACCTTACCTAAACATGAACCCTAATTCCTTAGAAAGTTCATCTATCAATCTATTATCTTCCGATGTAAGATTAACGCGTTTAATAACCAAAGGTGCAAACTTTGTGTTTATAATCTAGTAATCAGACCTATTAACTTCCGTTATGATAGATTCGAATTACTATTCTTATTCATGGTGATCTAGGGTTTATTAAGACTTCCATCAACAATAAACAATCAATCACATGCATATCTTCCGATATAAGAGCAAATTAAACATGAATAAACATGAATAAGAAACAACCTTTATTAAAAACTCACAGTATAACCGAAGAAAACGAAATCAACAATTGTTGGACGGCTTCACAACACTCGTTTGATGAAGCTTTTAGCCTCTGAACATCCTCAGCAACTCAAATTTGCAGAAACAGTGCATAAAAAGTAACTAGTGTTTAATCTAAACTAAGAGCATAAAAATAGGAATAAAAAGATGAAAAACGCAGCCTAAAGCCGCCCCTAGGTTTAGGGTTTTGAATAATGAGAGTATGATTCTTATTTGTGGAGAAAACAGCCAACTATATATAGATTTCAAAGTCGGTTCTGCTAAGTCGGCCACCGGACGCCCGTCTGAAACCTTGAACGCCCGTCCATTCTTCAATAAAACTTCAAATCGGGCCGAGTCATGATCAGACGCTCGTCCACTCAGCGTCCACTCCGGCCCAAACTTCACGACGAATCAAAGATGACATCCTGGACGCTCGTTCAATTACATCAGACGCCCGTCCACTGGACGGAGATTCTGGACGCCAGTTTGATATGATCGATTTTTGATTTATTGATCTTTATCTCTTTTCTTCTTGTCAATTCCTTCATTATCTCTTTTATCATCATATATTCCGACTCTTATCTCTTTTTGACCATCTCTTGAGCATCAAACACGTATCTATAACACATAAAAACATCGCAAAACGTAACAATGTCCAAATAATCATAAAATCATAATTAAAGCACATAAATCAACCTATTTTGCGATTAACTCTTCTAAAATATCATTTACTCAATATTTTCATTAAACACATGTTTCTTATGCAATTTCATACAAATATGGGGAAAATTATCATAGAATATAGCGTTATAAATCGTATAAATTCACCCTTAACAATAAGACTTCTCGATTACGGAATTATATCGTGAACTCTAATCATATCGGTCCAGCCCTATATGATATATCTATCATATATAAATGCCCCACTAGGTTCTCTTAACCGAAAGTCCGATAAGACAATCACACCTATTGTGTTTTGGGCGCATTAATAGCACGTTAAAGGAGAGACCCGATACTCTCGATTAACTTCACTACGGGCTAATTGTATTTTAAGTACATCTTCACTAACTCAATCCTCTCGTGTATATCCCATACACTGAGTTAAGTGATTACATAAACGATATACTTTAGGGTTTTCTGTAGTGTAAATACTATTGTCACATCGGTGAATATGAGAAATAATAAATATGAATAATAATGTCATTTCATTCATTAAATAAAACAATTACAAAATTGTCTTTCGGGCATAACACCTAACACATGAGCAGACGCCGCATAGCGATGAGGTGTAGAACACTGCTCAGTGCACACAAAAGTTCTGTAAGTCTGTGGATAACCTCAAGCCTAAAAAGGCTGCTGGTATGTTTATCTTGAAGAATGAATATCTCACGACTTATGAAAGGATGTTTGAAAGGCAAGATTGAGAGATATGGCCAGGAGCCATAATATCTGAATTAGGTTCCATCAGTGACAACCAGTTTATGAACCTAGTCTGTCTTACCTAGAGGGTATGTCCATGTAAGGCTGAGCCCAGTTCTATTAAGACTATGCTTGTTGTAACTTCGTATAAAGACTATGTCTAGAACGACCATCAAATATTAAGGATAACAGCCATATAATTATTTAGTTGAGATCTCATCACATATATCAACTATATAGTGACATCAATATAGTATGTTAGATTCAGTGACCTTCCAACTTTATCGGAATAACATTTATTCTTTACAATTGAATATGTCTACTAAATCCTAACAAATAACTGTAGGTATGTTCTTTATAAGAACCGGAACATAATAACATTTATTTAGTTCCCTTATCAGTTTACTAGATCTAGAATATGGTAAGTGTCACAACGTTTGCTTCACCTTCCATATCTGCATTTAATCTTTCTAATTTAATCACACTCGTAAGATATCATATATCTTAGAGTCGACTTTGAACTTAGATAGATTTATTTCAACACACTTGCCTAGAATAGAGACTTCGATAAGCTCTCTATTTAAGCACATGCCCTAACTTTCTTTTTAATCCTTCAAGCATTTGTAAATATTTCTTAGTGTAGTCTTCATAAGACTTAATAAAGATCACAAGAGCTATGTCTTTGATTTCCTTTCATAAAGAAAATCTAAAGTTTATTAAATAGTTTATTTAACCTTGTGAATTGTATTCAAAACATTGACTATTTAATTAACCTTTAAGCAATGATAGAATTAAGTCGATACTTAAATCTTACAATTTTGAAAACAACCTTTCCAAAATTCGATATGGTCATTCTTATCCAACGTTTGAATTAATTGTCATCATATGACTGAATGATCATATTGGATCGTATCCAATATCATGAGCTTCCGTTTTTCATTAATAATTAAAGTCTTGGAGCACTGCATCAAATATGTAGTCCTTGTCTCTAACTACTATAACGGGATCGCTCATGTCATTGCTTATTTTAAAAGGATTAAAATAACTTAACCATATTTGAGAATGTTTCTCAAAAGGTAACAGTCATAATTTGGTTTTACTAATCGAGAATAAAAACATACATATAAAGTTTACTAAAACTACAACATAAAAATAAAGATAACCGAGTGTTGTTGTTTATACACGCAAAATAAAAAATGGTCTTTTGATTTATGATTTTGCTCCCACTAGTCAACTACTCCCAATTGACTTTCAAGAATCTTTCAAAATTCTTTAGTGGCCAAGATCCCATCTGGTTACTCCGATTCCCGACGAGGGCCGATCAACCGGAATAATTCGAAAGGTATGTAACACTTACCAATCATATCTCTATGTGACTCTTGGTGGTTGACTAGTCAACTCTTTGACAATGCACATCTTTATGTGGTAGTCAACCCTTGCCTCTAGAATAAGACGGTCCTGACGAGGGCCAATCACCGCAATACTCTAGTCAAGTCATAACCCAATATTCACGAGATCTCATACGATCATATCTCAATAACGACGATATACCCGTGGTAGGTCAACTCCCGATGAGGGCCGATCAGTTGGATCCGAACAAAGGCTCTTCACCGTCGCTATAATATTGGGAGACAATATTTCGACTTGATTTTTGTCGTGGAAGTATTTACGTAAATTAATTCACTTAATTAATTTTAATTACGGTCTCATCAAATATATCTATCTCTATAGACATACATCCTACACATTTATCTAGATCGTGCCTAGTCATCTATCTATCGTATCATATAAAATAAATACAAGCACAAAATAAATAAATATGTAAAGTAACCGGTATGATCATGGACTTTTCCTAGATGCGGTTTCGAATACAAACTGACGAAACCGCGGGTCGCAATTTAAAGGTAGCTGCAACCGCCAATAGGATCTTTAATGCTCCATTCTCCAATGGGATTTTTATTTTCGTCTTTCTTTGGTTTTCATCTTCTGCTCCATTATTATTACATTTAATTCTATCTAATAAAATAAATACACCCGCCGCACACGGGGGGAGCTAACGGGAATGAGATAAATGCAGAAGATAAACTAGGTCCCGTTCTTCATAACGGCCTAGGACAATTTTTAAACCAACAGAAAAATTAAATCATTCACATCTATCCTATCGGTCGAGTCGATAATCAATCGGGGTCCATACAATCATATTATATCTACTATATCTAATCCATACAATAACATCTTATGAAAAAGATAAAATTAAAATTTAACTACTTGCGTCTTAATTAATCAATTAACATTTAATCTATTAAATAATTTTATCCAATCAATTAACTAATCAACATTTAATTAATTAAATGATTTAATCGAAATAAAATTAACGATTAATTTTAAACGATTTTAATTTTAATTTTAATTAATTAGAACTATTCTAAAATTAAATCGAAATTAAAATTAAGTCACTTTTGTTTCTTTTCTTTTGATTTCTAATCAAAAGGGATGCATTTGGTTTCATAAACCAAAAGACATCTTCCTAAACCAAAATCAAAATTTTGGAAGTGGCCTAGACCTGGCCTTTTACAAATTAAATATTTGAAAATAGCCTAGGTCTATTCCAAATCAAATATTTGGAAAGGCCAAATAATTTTGATTTAGGTCTGACCACTTTCCAAAATCAAAATTTTGGAAGTGGCCTAGGCCTAGGTCTTTTCCCAAATCAAATATTTGGAAATGGGTCTAGGCCTATTCCAAACAAAAATTGAAAAGACCATTATTATTTTAATGCCATGTGGCATCCCAATGACCCAAACTATTTGAACAATTGGTTAGCCACATGACACAACTAGACAAAGGAGAAATTACCAATCACAACTATGAACCATATTGAATCACAAAATACACAAAACAAAAATTTGGAGATCGACGAGCATTGACCGGTCAACCGACTGCTGGCAGCAGGTTGCCCTGCTGCCGCCGCCGCCGACCAGCCGCCGCCGGTGGTGGTGCCGCCGCCAGTCAGCCGAGCACTACCCGATCTCATTTCTTTTTCTTTTCATGTATCACTTTTGCGAATCAAAAATCTTTCATCTTTTAATTACGTGATTTAAACGATAAAATTAACTACGCAAAATAACATGCTTATTGCTTAAGCTCGAAACTCGCTCTGATACCACTGTTAGGAAATCTATGCGGGAACGCAGCGGAATTCAAAATTTTGATTTTCTTTTACCCAAGATCGACTTCGTTTAAGCAATAAACAAATAAGCTAGTAGACGGTGGTTACCTTAGTTGATCTAAAAGATCGACGCTTTGACCGTCTAAGGAGAGTAGTTCTGCATAGAGCCGCCCAAGTGTTCGGCCTCTACCGCTAGTCCACACGAACAGCCCGCCGGAATCCCATCATGGATTGCTATTGAAAAACTTCGGTTGCTAGACCGACCATTTCCCCTCTCTCCAACTCTCTATAGGATGCTCTCTATTTTACACAAGAACTATTAGTTCTTGGAACTGTGTTGTATAAAAGAGCTTGATACCCACCTCTTATTTATAGTAGAAGGTGGCGCCCCATATGGTGTGGAGCAGAAGAAAACATTTTCCCAATAAAATAAGGAAAATATAATTGATTGATTTATCTCATTTATTATAATATCTTATATTAAATATTTCCAAGATATTGTCAATATCTTATATTGACTATATTTATCTTATTACCATAAATCTATTTTTCCAAAATCTATTAATATCTAATATTAATAATATGATAATATTATTAATTAAATTGCACAATCCAAATGTATCCAAATACACAAAAGATGACGCCACATTATAGCCAATTCACGTGTGTCAATACACACACAAACTTTGGCTATATATATTTAATTAATAATATAATACTATGATTAATTAATTTATAAAATACATGTATATCACATATATACATAATTTCGACATATATATGTATCTAAATACATATATTTAATTAATCACCATAATTAATATCTTGTATTATATTCATTCATAATAAATAAATACCACCATATTAATTTACCACTATAACCTTTATAGTCTCGAGAAAAACTTTCCTTCTTTGGTTATCAACTATAACCGCATTTTAATCCGGCTAGATGTTCTTATGTGTGTGACCCGATAGGCTTCCGAATATGTTGGCCGTAGACACAAAGTGCAAATTACGAAAATGCCCTTCATTCCTAACGATCACGGGATAGCGTCTAGCAACACACCATGACCCCCAATCATCGGAAGAGTCAAATGCAATGACTACTACATTTCATGTGAAACAGTTACCGTGTAACTTACAATCCTATCGCTGTAATAATATCCATACGATCGTATCTCGAGTGTCGATACATTAACGATTGTATCTTATAATCTGGATATCATGCTCTCTCGAAGTAACTCGTTTACTCCCACTTTGCAAAGATTCACGAGAGTAAGACATTCCTTATAAGAAGGCCATTTCGGATATTCGATCCCAATCATAGGATACGCGATTCCTGGACGACCAATCATGTATACTCCGTATGCTTCAGTATCACACCCAATCACTACCGCATGATCGCCCCGTGGCTAGGGGAAACCTCAATAGTGTCAAAGCATGACAATCCACACCGTGATGCCATGAAGACTCCGGTCTTAAGGATAATTACACAACCGCCACATAGTGTGACACTTAATGTAAGTGGGTCGGCCTAACGACGCATTCTCTAATACACGCCCACGCATACCCAAGTGTCTCTACACTTCGATAGAGCGAGATCTATCCCCGCCTTAAAGATGAAGACATCTAATACGTGCTAGCCCGTTCATACTATCAATGCCCTGTTTAATAGTACATCAGCCTAGAGACATTTAAGTATCAAACTTATTAAAGTGATTAGAGATCTCATCAACCATAATCACATATCATGGTTTCTCTATCACAGTTTAATACCAAGGACGTTATCATATAAAAATTCACAATTGGTCCTTTAAAAGAACATATTTATGACAACATAAAAGCCATTTAATATATGCATAAACATAAAGAAATAGTAGAAATGATTCGACCCGGTCGGATCCGGTCCAACCCGATTGGGTTTAAGACACTATTTCAACAGCTGGAAGACAACCATACAACAACAATGGCTTTATCAACTACTGAAGCTGAGTACATGGCTCTTGCTGAAGCAACTAATGAAGGGATTTGGTTGAAGGGACTAGTCAGTGATTTGAGGCTACATTAGGATCAAGATGAGATATATTATGACAGTTTGAGTGCAATATGTTTGGCTAAGGATCATGTTCATCGTGATAAATGCAAGCATATAGATGTGAGGTATCATTTCCTAAAGAATTAGAAGAGGGTTCAAGTAAGGAAGATCCGCACTAAAGAGAATCATGATGATATGCTTACTAAACCAGTTCAGCAGAGCATGTTTCAGTTGTGTCTGGACTTGCTGAACATCAGAAGCTTATAATCTGAAGTCCGGATACTTAGCTAAGGACAGATCAACTGAGTGGATTCTATGGAGAAATCTAGTATGGTACCTCCCGGCATTGACGAATGCATATGGTACAGTACATCTGAATTATGCAATCTGGTTGAGCTGGACGAGAGTTCAAGTCAAGGTGGAGATTTGTCAAAGTGTGACTTGATCTGCACATCTGGTGGAACTAAATATAGAGTCAGCTGAGAATGATGGTCTGCCGATCGAGAGTATTCAAGTATATGAGGTCAGCTGGGTGAAGTGCAACTGAGATCCACCTGTCAGCCGAGTCTGCTGAGTCTTGAATACTGTTGAGTTCTACATCTGTTTTGCTTGGTTACACAGCTTGTGGAGTTAGCAGTGTTGAGGTCCACATTATGAGAATTCCAACAGGACTTAATTTAGGATTCCTAGGCTATAATACTCAATGATGTAATCAATGTAAAGTGTAGATTCTTCATGAATTTCTGTGCATAATAAAATATATTTGTTTCTGTCCGTGGAATAGTCAGCACAACGCCGGAAACCACGTTGAATCTTTGTGTTTTTTTTTTTGTTTCTGTTATTTGTCAGTGCCATTAATCTTTTACGTTTGAATTGCTTCTATGTTTGTTTTTTCTTGAGTAGCAAGATTCACACATCTGTTTTTAACGAGGGTTTTATTTGTAAATTTGTTTGGGTTACACACACACACACACACACACACACACACACACACACACACACACACACACATATATATATATATATATAAACATAATATTACAACCAAAGACGGACATACAATAGACATAGTATTACAAGTAGAGGCGGACTGTAATGCCCCCAGACCTCGGGTCTGGTAGCGCTAAATGAGTTATAAATTACCCGGTCAACTGCTTAGACCTTCATCCTCGTTTGGTCTAGAAGGGCTAACCCGAATTGACAAGACCTTTTATGTCTCACACTTACATGGGGTGAGCAGACTATTACTTTACAGATGTGAGACTTTACATTCTCTCCCTTATAAGGGACTAGCGTTCTCGCCAGGACTTGTCCCAGTGGACTTGTCGCAGTTTCGTCCCTACCAGGAGAGCCTAGATGTGGCCCCCACCGTCTCTCATGGTGTGACACTTAGGTTCGTCTGATAGTCGCTCTAAATACGAGTGGACTTTTTTTTAAACCGCCGCTAATTACAACACAAAAATCCATTCCTATTTATTTATCAATTTGCATGTATATATATATCTATATATAATATATAAGGGAAGGGATTTAGCCCGTTTCCCTTCAATTACCCGACCCAAACCCGGTTTTCCCAAAAGAAAAATATAAAAAATTAGAAATAACACCCAGCTTTTAGGGCTGTAAATGAACCTAAGTATTCGATTCGATCCGGAGTATTCGGCTCGAAAAAGCTTGATTCGGGCTCGTTTCGTGGGTTCGAACTTCGAGCCGAACCTTACAAATTAGATATTTGGTGGTCGAGCCGAACATGTTTGAACATGTTCGGCTCGGATATCATAAATTCATATATAGTTCGAGCGAACATGTTTTTAAAACCGAGGCGAACATGTTACGTTTTTTTAAAACCAGTTCGAGCGAACATGTTCGAACGGTTCGACATGTTCGAGCCGAACCGAAGTGAGCTTTTTCCCCAAATACCAGACCGAACCCGAGGCGAATAATGAAAATATAAGGCTCGGCCATTTCGAGCCGAGCCGAGCCTAATGTTCGAACATACCGAGCGAGGCGAACCCCGCCAGGGTTCGGTAGGGTTCGGCTTCGTTCTGAGCCTACCACTTTGCTTTTAATTTTCTTTTATATTTTTTTATTTCCGTTTTCCTACGAAACTCAATTACTATCTAACGTTTTTAACCCTAGCTCTACGCCTCCCATGATTGCCGCCACCGTGGCTTTCCGTTCCTCTAAAGTTATGCTCTTGCGAAGGTGTCGATTTCTTCACTACATTTTTCTATTGAGCAAGTCTACACCGGCGACGATAACAACGACAGAGTTATGAGATCAGACTGATTTTACAAATGATTTTACAAATACTATAATGGTAATGTGTTGATGGGATGATCGATTCGTTACATCGCTGTAAATTTAAATAGTGTCGTGGGTTTCATTAGGCGAGTGATCACTCACATGCTTCTCAATGTAAGCATCAAATTGTGAAACATTTTATTTGCTATTGGACCTTTTTTTTTTAGAAATGAATCATATAAAGATGTGATTTTATTCAATTTTTTTCAATTTTATTTAATTTGATTTCACTGATTATATTTTGTTCATTTTTTGGTATTTTCTTTTTTCAATTGTTTTTTGTTTGATCTTTTGACAGGTTGAAATCATGAGATGATGATACTCTACAAAAGACTATATTTACCTAACGACAGAGTTATGAGATCGGACTGATTTTACAAATACTATCATGGTAATGTATTGATCGGGATGATCGAATCATTACATCGTTGTAAATTTTGAATAGTATCGTTGGTTTCATTGTCAAATTTTATATGGTGTGGTTCTTCAGGCTGAAACATTTTGTATCCCAATTTTCATCGGTGATTATCTGATCTATGTTGATCATGGTGAACTTTGCAAACCTATGCAGCAATTCGCAGGCAAGTGATCACTCACCTGCTTCTACAATGCAATAAGCACCAAATTGTGAAACCTATTATTTGCTTTTGGACATTTTTTTAGATTTGGATCATTTAAAGATGTTATTTTATTCAATTTTTCTCGATTTTTATTTAGTTTTATTTGACTGATAATTATATTGTGTTCATTTTTTTGGTATTTTCTTTTTCCCATTGTTATTTGTTGGATCTTTTTACAGGTTGAAATCATGTGATGATGATAATCTACAAGAGACTATATTTACATGATTTCCCAATAAGCAGTTACAATGAACCACTGTATATGAAGTCTGCATCCAGAATTCAATTCATTGGTTTTTTATGTTTTTTTTGGGCGTACACATGCTGATAAAACATCATTATTTGTTTGTTTGGAAAGATCATTATTTGGTAGTTCGGAATAAATATGAAGTAGTTTTTTTTCTTAAAGGTAATCAAGTTGATGAAGTAAAGAGAGCTGTTTCTAAAAGTTGTGATGGAGTAAAGAGGGTTGTTTCTAAAAGTTGTGGAATAGTGATAAGATCGGTATCAAGAGATTGATCTGAATAAATTTTTAGAAAATTTGGTGGGTTTTGAAGGAAATTTGGTGGTAGTGAGCGATACCCAAGAAGAGTACAATTGATTTTTTAGTCGTTTCATGCAGAGGATAGACTAAGTGCTTCTAAGATTTGGATACATAGATTTAGTTAGGAATGCTTTTTTTTCGTGTTGATGCGTAGAACAAAGCTGGTGGAACTGTAAAGATTTAGTTTGGAGTAGTTTTTTGATGTTAATCTTAAATAATTTAATGTTTTGTAAATATTCTATTTTGCTTGAACATGTCTAGATGCGCTGACCCATTGCTTCAACCATCGATAAACAACGCATCTGAGAGAGCCTGACTATGCAAGGTGAGTTTGTTTTCTGCTTAAATTCTTTCGTTCATGTGCTTTATAAACCTTGAAAATGTTTGAAGTAACTTCAGAAGTTATTATTTTGTTTATCTAAATTGATTGTTGGTGATCAATTTGGCGTTAACACGTGTTGCTATGATAAGTAATAATCAATAATTCAAGATAAAGGACATTTTTCTTTGGGAAAATATACTATAATTGTGATGGCCTTAGTGCTCAATTTCCTTTGTGAATTTCTTTTACTAATTTGTGAATGTTGTCGTATTTCTTTCTAGATATACTGGGGGAAGCCAGACTAGCATTACTCCTTCATTACAGCTATTTGTCGACATAGTAGTTGTAGTTTATTTTAGAGTTGGTTCGCATCACTCAGATCATTTGAGGTAACAATGCTTGACGTCGATTAGAAAAAGTACTATGTACATATGTCCACATATGTAACTCTTATTTCTTCTTTCATTGGATAGTTTTTCTCCTCTGTCCAATTACTATTTGTTCATTTGAAATTTCTCTTTATTATATTTTAAAAGATAGTCTTTCCCTTCGGAAACCTACACATATTTTGAGTGATTACCATTGTTCCATGTAGATTCATATCTTTAACGATTGTCATTGAGTTGTATTATTGGAAGCTGAGGGGAGCGGATGTACCGCTTGGGAATCCGAAAATACTTATTAAGATGAGATTTCTGCATGTTTTACGTTCAAAAAGCATCCAAAGGGAACACCTATTGATTTGCTGGCAATAAGTGTAAAATATTGCCTTTTGTTTTTCTTTTTTTTTTTTCTAAATCTTTTCTTTTAATGTGAAATAGTAAACTTGCTATTTCAACTTGCTTTTAGGTGGTTTTGTGCGCATTATTTTCCACGGTATTCTTGTGTATTTATTCTATGTTTTAGATTCATCAAGTTTGTTTTTATTCATCATGACCTTGGTTTTCTTTTCAACGTCAATTGTAATTAATTCTCTTTGGGTCATTATTTGCTTTATTTTTTCCACAAGGATGAAAGGTCCCTTGGCGTTGTGCGTTTGGCATAGTAGTTAAAAAGTAAATAAGAAAAATATATTTTTCCAAGGAGTGGGGAGGGAGGGGTAGATTTCTTCAAAAAAATTTTTTTTTTTTACTTTGTGTAGAAACAATTATCTTTTCCTCTATTGAATTTTGGGAAATTTGTTGAAATTTTTTGAGCTACGCATCAATGTGGTGACTTTTCGCTGCAGTGTGGAATAATTTTGTATGGCTAATTACTCTAAACCGAAGAGTGTGTATTTTTGGCCTGGGTAAAAATTAGCCTGAAGAGTCGAGAAAACGATTACTTAAAAAAATTCACGGGCAGTATTACACATGATTTGAAGAGTAATGGAGGTTGGAGGAGAAGAACCCGCAACACCCTAAAAGTTATAGTTGCTATTATATTTTGACATTTTCTTCTTTGAAACCATTGTCAATTATTGTATTTCAAGATTTCCTTCTTTGAAATCATTGTCGTGATTTCTTGATGCCATAATTATGTGATATAGAGGATATGAGGAGTTTCAGTGATTTACGGAAAAAAGAAATCAGACATAACCGTTAAATATATTTCTTACCTGAAAAGAAAACATGTTTATTTTATCTAATTATGTTGGTAGTGTTATCGAGTTTTTTTTGATCATGGAGTAACATTCTCTTATCACATGTTGATTGGTATTGTTTGTTGTAGAAATGGTTTCGTAATTTCTAGGTGGTCTGGACCTTTTTTTTAAACCATTTTTTGGGGCTATATGGTTTGTCTTATTGAACTAATTGGGAGATTTTTTATCGGCTGTATTATTTTTCTAGACTTTTAGATTAGTAAAAATGATTATTTATTACTAAAAAAAACAATGACATCTCTCATTTCCGGCTCATATCGTGGATCATGTTTTCTACTTATGAAATGAGTGCTAGGTTTCAAAGAGGGTGCACATTTATTCGTCATCGTCTCATCTTATATATGTTAGTTCTCCAGCTTGACAATGAAAAATCATCGATTTCTTGCCTATGCAGTTTGATTTAGGGGTGATCTTATGTGGGCTATTTTTCTTTTTGTTCCAGGTTTTCATATGATCTCATGCAAACATTAGTTATGCAAAGGGGAATATGATAGTTTTATTGAAAAGAAAGGGTATAAAGAAATCATAGTTTTATTTACCATTTTGCTGAAGATTTGGCCGTTAGAAGTGTAGGAACGATAGCTTTTGTGGCCATGTTACTACTGTGCGGGGAATACATAAGTCTGTATCAAATGATTCAACATCTTGGAAGATGAAGATTTTATACATTGCTTTGTGACAATATAATTGATTATCGCCAGATCTCTACTAAAACATAGAGCTTTAAATGATGAATACAATATACTATATGCATCTTTATTTTACCAAATTCAGCCGATTACTTTGCCTTTCTATCTGTCAAAATAGTTCATAATGAGTTTGCTTCATTGAGATTAAAAAAAATGTGTTAAAATAATTCTCATCTGGATCTATCACCTTACTCTTTTACATTTTTCAATGCTATGGTTATGATTCTATTAATGAACTTTTTCTAAACACTTTTAATTCTTTCGGTGATCAACGATTTAGTAGATATGGCTAGATTAATATAGGCACCGTGTTTTGTTTTTGCTATCATCCCATAGTTAAAAATGAAATTGTGCTTAATTTATTGGTTTAATGTCGTTTTTATAAAATTGTTATACTATTACGTCTCTTCTTCTTAAATAAAATCATGTTTAGTTTCGCATTAAGATTGATTTTTTTTTTTTCCAAAAAAATGGCCAAACCACATATGCCACTAATTATCTACGATCCTACTTTCCGTGCAAGGCACGGGTTTCCGGCTAATATATATATATATATATATATATATGAAAACAGTTAACAAAAAAAAAAGTAATGAATTAAGAGCATCTCCAATGGCTCAAAGGAAAAGGTTTTAAAAAAAAGTGTAAAGCTTTATAAAAGCTTTGAAACCATTGGAGGTTGTCCACCTAATCAAAGCTTTATAGAAAAGGTTTGGGTAGAAAAACCGGTACGTTCTATGCCATGTAGTTTTTTGTTTTCTTTTTTTTTAGATTTGTGTGTAGTAAAAAAAAAATTTATTTATAGTGGGTCCATAATATAAAGCTTTTTAAAAAGTTTATGTATTGAAGAGAAAATGTTTATACAGAAAAGGTTTATACAATGATGATGTGGCACAGTCATAGAATTTTAAAAGCTTTATGATTGTAGATGCTCTAATGATACATCTATCTAAAGAGGATGATGTGTAATGCATCTTTCCCTACATAACTTTTTTATCATTGATTATCGTGACATCATATTAATTAAGAGTGATGCTACCGCAACAACCACTCTGAGATGTTGGTTGTCACAACATGATGTGTGAGTGTGATCACTTATGATGTGACAATATGACTCCTTTTTAAATAGATGACACATCATCCGAGGTTCCACTGAGACATCAGATAGTGACATTTGTTATGTCATGATGTTTGCGGCAGTAGTTTTTTTATATCAATTAACACGTCATACACTTTAATCAATGATGAAATCTTCAGTAGTACTACATGTTGTACATAAATGTATACTGCATGAATCATTTCTCAACAAAAAGAGAAATGCTAAAAATGAATGATTTAACTTACTTCTACACCATTGATCATCATGAACCCAAATCAATCAACATGTCATATACAATTATCAATGACGTAAAAATATGCAGATGATATTGGTCATTTCAGTACCCAAACAAAAAATTGATAGAAAAACTTAATTTCTAACATTTCAAATATAATCTTTGATGTTCATTGCAACTTTTTAGCGACCATGCAGGGCTTTCGGAAGGTAGTATTTGTGGGCAATTCTATTCTTGTGTATTAATATCAACTCCTCGTCCGCCGATTTGTCCATAGAAAGAAGTATATTTGATGATTGTAGCAGTTTCTTACCTTATTTTATCTCTGTTTCTTTTTTATTTTGGTCAAAAAAGAGATATGTCTTTACTAAATATTGTTTGAACCTTGTTGGGTGAGTCACACGGGGCTTGTACTCAGGGGCGGCTCTACATAGGGGTAAGCAGGTGCCGCCGACCTCTTAAAATAAAAATATTAATTATGTATAAATGGTAGAATTTTTTTTTATAAACACATATATATGTGAAATTAATCCCATTAATTTTATGTATTGACCTCCTGTTTTTATCTACCGCCTCATAATTATATTATAGAATCGAATATATTCAAATATATGTGTGATACGGAAAAAATTGATAAATTTCTGACCCCATGTCAAAAATCCTGAAGCCGCCCCTGCTTTTACTCTCTTTCATGTAATGTTTGTTTGTGACAATGACAGTGAAGAATAAATTCTATTTTATCCGTCATGGACCATCGATTGCTTTTATTGATTGATATACAAATTTAAACGTACGAAATGACACATAGATATAGAGTGAATTTATCAATCTAAACTTAAAACATTAACACATTAGAAAACATGAATTTATTATCTTGTCTTAGTCGTAAACGGTTAGTGACTTGAAAATATTTAAACAAATAACTTTTAAATTCTCCTCTTAGACAGTTCTGTTAAAATGCTTTTTATAATGTCTTAGCTTTGTCCTCAGGATATGATCTAGTGGTAAATGACTTGGGTGTTGTAATGGCAGCTGGACCGGGAGCTGGAGTGTGGAGGTTCGAATCCCGTAAAAGTACGACTTCTTTCAGTTTCTTAGTATAATGGTAACCATTGACTCTGAGCCACTAAGTTATCTGATTAACATCTTCACAGACAGTGGAATGAGAACCCTTTTGGTTAGAGTTTAACCGTTTTTTTTAACAATGTCTTAGCTCTGAGTAATAATTAGACTTACTTGCATCATCCGGGCCCAATTTCGAATAAGTCAAGTTAACTGGTTCTGGATATAGTAAAAAAAAATAAAAAATAGAGACCTAATTATACTATTTCAATAGAAGGGCAATATAGTCATAACGAGTGTCCGATATTCCTCCGTGTCTTCCGTCCCCCTGGTCCTCTACTAGGAGGAGGATACAAGTAGTAGACTGCTAGCTACTAGTTCTATTAACAACTCATCACTAGATGCAAACCCGATATTAAATTTTAAAATTTCAGTGCATTTTCTCTTTTCTTATAATCATACTTAATTGCTTTATGATTATTAAGAGGGACAGTAATTGTGGTAAGGAAGAAGCAGCGGGAAATTTTGTAGATTGATCGGAATATGGCGGAGGTGACGGAATATGGCGGCAATACGAATGTGAATGCGACGTCGACGTCCTTTAAGGAAGGAGGAGGAGGAGGAGGAAGAACGGCGGGGTCAACATCGAGGAGGAGAACGGCGACGGCGGCGGCGATGAGGCAGAGTCTTGATGCTGATGAGTTTATGAATCTGCTTCATGGCTCGGATCCGGTGAGGGTGGAGCTTAATCGCCTTGAGAATGAAGTCAGGGGTAAGTAATGCCAGCTGGATCCGTGTCGATTTGGTCCGCTATTGCAGTAGTCAGTAGATACTTTTTAAGTGGACATTTGTTTTTCATTTCTTGTTGTTGTTGTGTGCAGATAAGGACAGGGAATTAGGGGAGGCGCAAGCTGAGATCAAGGCCTTGAAGTTGTCTGAAAGGCTCAGAGAAAAGGCTGTTGAAGAGGTTTTACGCTATTATTATTTTTAGATACCCTATTTTTGTTATTCAAAATGCAATGCAAATCTGGAATGTTTAAGTTGGAGTTATGATATTGTTTGCAGTGTAATATTTTCACAATGGATTTTCTGTAGGTTTTAGGTGTTTAATCCAATTAAGACAATTACTTTTCATCATGTAGTGTGAAATGGCATGCCAAATAGAGTAGCAAATTTTTATTTAAAGGAGCTTTTTAATTCATTCTGCTACTTTGACGAAGCCAACATGCGATCAATAATGGTGGTTTTATTATGTCTCTTCATGCTTCTGTTTGTGATAGCCGTTTTTATATGTTCCATTCATGGAAACAACTACTTAAAGAATATTATTTGAATATCATGATAATGAGTCCATCATTGAAGCAAAATATGGTTTCTGTGTGCTTAGGTTAGGATCTTGAGCCATGGGAACAACTTCTTATAAAAAAAGTCTGTAAGGAATACAAGTTACGGCTCCCGTTGAAGATAAAATACAAGTCAAGGCTTTAGCCCTAATAGCTCAGTCCATTTTTGGACCCCACATAGACAAAATGCTTCCATTCACCGGACCGCTTCCCTTTTTATCATATAGAGTTGCGGATATTAGCTTTAAACATTCACACTTTCCTATAATTGTCTACATGTTGGATGCTAGAGTGCACGAGTCGACCCTTTTTTATTTAGGACGTTTGGTGAACTAACTATGTTAAGGGCTAAGTTAAGTGCTCATTTGGTCTGGACAAATAGGCTTCTAAGCGTATGAGCTCCTTAACCTTCGGGTTAAGATCCTCAATCTTAGAAAGACCATTTCAATCTTAGGCTTTCCCCATCACTACAGAATCCGTAACAAGACAAATGACATGTTGGCTTCCCCCCGGCCCCTCATTCTTCTCATGTTATGTTCACATGAGATGTTTGAGTACTTGTTTTTCCCTGTAGTAATGAAAATTTATATGCAGAAAGGTCGTTGTCATATTTGGTCTGGGTATTTGGAAAACAAGCTTTATTGGAATGTTTATTTAGCTAAATACCTTTCATGAGACACTACGTTTCCTTCTTTTTGTGAATACCCTTTTAGAAGAAACATTGACAAGTTGATAAAGTAAGAAGCAAAGTTGGACCATCCACTGTAATCTTAAGCGCTACAGCTAAATTAGTCTCCCACATTTTTCTTAAGTTAGATCTGAGCTATGAAAAGGTATTTAATGGTGATATAGGTTGCACGAATTATGCATTCGATGGTGTTTTCTCCCCCACTTTTTGTGTGTTTAATTAATTAATTAATGCCTTGGTGCTGTTATTTCGTGCAATGCAAATCCCCATTAAGATTATTAGCACAACAAGTGGATTTCATTTCTTTGCAATGCATACAAGTGAATCAAATGTGCTATAAACCTTTAGAACTGTTGCCGTGTTGCTTAAGTTAGGTTCTGGGAACATGCTCTAGCATAGTGTATTATGATAATTGTGCAATATTAGAATGACAAATTAGCATCCTTTGACGGATTACTTGCCATTCATATGTTTCACTGCAGCTTGTTAGATGCCAGTAATACACATGATGTTCAAGATCTGCGCATTTACTCATTCTTATATGTATAGCTTCCTTTATTTGTAGCATATTTGCTTTGCAATAACTTACTATACAAAGTTAATGGTCTGATTTTCGCATTCATTACCTCAGTGAACGTTTTGAGGAAAATCCTATGTTTATGAACTTGTTCCAGCTGGCAGCTTTCCTTGAATCTTATTTTTCAATCAGTACACAAAATAGTTCTTCTATTGACTCATGCTTTTGCTGACTGTTTAATGATTAGCATTGACACATTTATCCTTTTCAGAATATGGCTGACCAAAGTATGCCTTTTTCTTCTTTTCTATGTAGCTTACTGAGGAATTGGCCAAGGCAGAGACGAAACTCAAGTTGAATGAATCTCTTCTTGAAAGCAAAGTACTGAAATAGACCACCATCATCTTTATTTTACGATTTGTTTTCTTTTCCCTGGCTTAAAACAATACATCATCATGGTTTAAACTTATTGGGTGTAGAATCTTGAAATCAAGAAAGTCAATGACGAGAAGAAGGCCTCAATGACAGCTCAATTTGCAGCTGAAGCCACTCTTCGGAGGGTTCACGCTGCTCAAAAAGATGATGATATGCCCCCAATCGAAGCCATCCTTGCACCGCTAGAAGCCGAACTGAAGATTGCTCGGCAAGAGGTTTTCCTTTGCCTTCTCTTTGGATGTCTAGTCATTCTTCGACACAATGCTACCAGTGAAAACCAGGACTTGCTGAACCCTGATTTATCTCCTTCAATTGATCCTTCAGATTGCTAAGCTACAAGACGATAACAAAGCATTGGATCGGCTAACCAAGTCAAAAGAAGCTGCATTACTTGAGGCTGAGAGAACCGTTCAAGTGGCATTAGCTAAGGCATCTATGGTGGATGATCTTCAAAACAAAAATCAAGAACTAATGAAGCAGATAGAAATATGCCAGGTTCTGACACTTGAGCTGGTTCATTCATCGGACTGAATTATATTTGAGTCGTTTCTCTCCTCATTTATATCTTTTCTAACACTTTTTATCAGGAAGAGAACAAAATTTTAGATAAAATGCACCGCCAAAAGGTTGCAGAAGTAGAGAAGCTGACACAAACTGTGCATGAGCTTGAAGAGGCCGTCCTGTCTGGGGGTGCAGCTGCAAATGCTGTCCGCGATTACCAGCGGAAAGTTCAGGAGATTAATGTAATCGCTCATTGCTAGACCTACCGGCACAATGCCTGGAAAATGATGCGGTTTGAACATGTTGATGTGTAATTCTTGTCCTCTTTTGTAGGATGAAAAGAAAACTCTTGACCGGGAACTAGCTCGTGCAAAAGTAAATGCAAATAGGGTTGCAACAGTGGTGGCCAATGAATGGAAAGATGGGAATGACAAAGTGATGCCTGTGAAACAGTGGCTAGACGAAAGAAGGTTCATACAGGTATAGCTTATTTTTGCTGTTTTCTGTATCTCTTCTCACCTTTTCTTCCTCAATTTGCTCTTCTGTTATATTCCTCCAGGTGTTCTAATTGATAATTCAAACTCGTATTCTCAGGGTGAGATGCAACAATTGAGGGACAAACTTGCCATATCCGAGAGAACTGCAAAATCAGAAGCACAGCTGAAGGTTAATGTTGGAATAATAACTAGTCTGATTGCCTCATAAAATTGGAAAAATCGAAAACACTATACCGTGTAATCAGTTTGTGAAGTTCTTGTTCATATGTCCTTGTTCTCAACTTTCTCATGTAATACAGGAAAAATATCAATTACGCCTCAAAGTTCTTGAAGAAACTGTAAGATCACCTAACTCAAGCACTCGAGGCACACCAGACGGAAGAGGTTCAAGTAATGGTCTTTCTCGGCGACAATCAATAGGTGGAGCAGACAACATGTCTAAGCCGACGTCCAATGGGTTCCTGCCCAAGAGATCTCCATCCTTTCAAGTTAGATCTTCTGCAAGTAGTACTATGCTGAAACAGGCGAAAGGAACATCAAAATCATTCGATGGTGGATCACGGTCATTAGATAGAACCAAAGTCCTCAGTGGAACAGGTCCTAATTTCAAACAAAGCCAATCATGTGATGGAGCCAATGATTGTGAGACTCAGAACAGCAGTTCCTGGAAAGAAGAAACTCAAGATGATAAGCAAATTAATCTATGCGTAACAAATGCAGAGGACTCGGTGCCTGGTTTGTTGTATGATTTGCTTCAAAAAGAGGTAATCGCATTGAGGAGAGCCGGTCATGAAAAGGATCAAAGCCTCAAAGACAAGGATGATGCAATTGAGGTTGTTATCTTTTCCTATGCTTTTCCAACCATAACATAATACATTTTTTCATTTTGAGTTGGAATTCTGTTTTGTAATTAGATGTTAGCAAAGAAAGTAGATACTCTAACAAAGGCAATGGAGGTTGAAGCTAAGAAGATGAGAAGAGAGGTTGCAGTGATGGAGAAGGAGGTTGCTGCTATGCGTGTAGTGAAAGAACAAGAAATCAAAGCAAAACGGTTTGGGAACTCAAAAGGTCAAGTTACAAGCTCTCAATCGCTTCCCAGAAGGTACAGCTCTGTTAGATGAGACTAGTTATATCCTTAGCGTGTTCCTGTTTAGATTTGCCATCAACACGGGAATTTTAATCTCCGTTTGTGCAAATTGGTGTGTTGGTCCATCCATGTGAATGTGCTCGATTGCTTGTTAAAAAGAGGGTTTATTAGTCATAAAAAACCGGGTTTGAATAACATAATGTGTTGGTTTTGTAATGCAGAAATGCAGGGGGAAGTGGATTAACACGCAACGCAGAATAATAAGATCAGAGGATATATTTTTCTCCCTCTCCCTTGTGCTTATAATAGGTTTTATTACTTTCACAAGGAAAATCGATACACATTTGGTATGCATATGCTTCTCTTATGTCATAATGAAATAAGTTATATTTTGATAAAGTTTAGTTTAACCTTTTGGGGGAATTATTCAAGTGGCAGTGGTTTGTGTGGTTTTTGTATAGGTAAGTTGTTTTTTTTTTTTTTCTTTTTCTCATCTTCTTTTAATTTAAACCCTGCCACTTGGTCTGTTTGTCTTTTAATCTATATATTGTAATGTAATATCCATTTAATGTCATAATGATGGTTCGGTTTTGTGAATACTTTTATCATATGATTTCCTTGTCAATTGTTTTGGGCGAATTTGACAAAAAAAAATGATTGATTGATTGATATAAAAGTAATGGGTGTAATGATCTCTTGTGGTCCTGCAATTCTTCACCATCTGTTTATTGTCGAATTGCCTGATAACCGTATTGGTTGAGCAAAATGCGTAAGCAATGGATTTATGATTAAATCAAGGGTCGAGGAAAAAAAACGAGATTTTATGAAACAACTGTCATAGAAATATTGTATCAATGTTGTATCAAGTGATATGCATACCCTTTCATTTTCTCCTTTACTATAGACACTAAGCTACTAGTTTGTTAATCATAAATCTGAAGTCGTTCAATTCAATACATTAAAGAATCGAATGATTTAAGTCTTTGAAATCAATTAGGATCATTGATAACACTTTAAATCTGAAATCAAAATATGTTACATATATACACATATATACATGTATACATATATATACACGCACAAACACACACTCTCTCACCCTATATATATACACACACACACACACACGTCTAATGCTATGGTTATTATACTAAATTTCACGTATAAGTTTAGTTATTTATGTGTTTCAATTAATATTTCATAATTTAAAAGTATAACCCATTTACATTATTTTTTTACGATAAATAAATTCATAGGTAATACTAAATATAAATATATTTTAATCAAAGTAATTACTTTAGTATGGAAGAAGAATAAAAAGATTTTATAAAGAAAACATTAAAAAAGAAAGAAAAAAAAGAAAATAGAAAGTTTGATAGAAAAAAGAATGTGCATACGTGGGATTGAAAAAAGGAACGTGCATATAATTTGTTTTTTCAGACATAAGCATGTCATGAGGCGCTGAAAACTTTTGCATTTTTTCAATATGAAATTAAGTGGTACTTAATTAATTAAGATATATTAAAATTATTAACAAACACCATTAAATGTAACCATCACTTAATACATTTAGAATAAGTACTTAATTTGATTACCAAACAGGCCCTAATACTATGTGAATAGAATGCTATGTGAAAGGGAGTAGAAATAGAAGATAATGCATGATATTTGATATAATTTTTCTATGATGATTATATTATTAATATTGTTGTATTGATATAGGAGTTTTTTTTTTTCTATATAACAAACTAGTAATAATGATCATGAACTAACAAAGGAAATATATTTACCAGAAAAAGGAAAATTTGTGTGTAGTTTCTCATAAATCAAGAAGGCAAATGTAAGTTTGAAAAATAAAATAGCTTGTTAAGAGGATTAGCATAGAATCACCTTTGGATTCACTTGGTGCACTCAATATTCTTAAACGGCCGATATATCCCTTGGATATGCCCTAGTGATAAGCGGTTGGAGTGGTGTAATGTCAGAATGCTGTTCTGACGAAAGGAAGGTGGGGGTTCGAAGTCCAGTAAAGGCGGGCCCATTTCGGTGTGGTTTATAACAAATGGCCTCTTCCCAGAAATTGTTAGATCCCTGATTAATTTCTCTTCGTACTCCTGTGGGATCGGGAGCGAGGGGACCCTTCCAGTTAGTGTTTAACCGTTTTTTTTCTTCTTAAAAGGGCCAATATTTCTTAAAAGAAGAGGAGAAGAGTTAAGCAGGTATAATAATTTTTTTGAGGGTCTGAGTATAATAATTGAAAGTAGAGAATATATAGATGAAAAGATGCGAATCTTGAAATGAATTTAACGGTAGATGAGAGAGAAAACGAGGGGTCGACTGAAAGAAAAAGAGTAGAATTTCATGGCACGTTTCTTTACTCCTCCGCTCCGATTAAAATAATGCGAGATAAAATTGTCAAAAAGATTTGTTTAAAAGTTATTTATGGCGCGTGTTTTTATATCTAGATTTATTATAAGTTATTTATTGTGTTTTTTCTATATCTACCTTTATTGTTAAGGGGTGTGAGAATAAATACAACATTGTATTAATTATATACTAAGGTTTTTTTTAGTCATTTTGACATTCAAATTATATCATTAAATAACATCCTTAACGTACGTGTTTTTTACAACTGCCTCAGATATTTCAGAACGGAACGAATACGCCGGAATGTAATAAAATTTTATTCCAATTGAATGAAAAATAATCATTTTTTTACGTCTAAAATTGGATGGAATGAGATGAAATGAAGAGATGAAATAAGATTAAAATCGACAGAACACGTGGGTGATGGATAAGAGTAAGGCGAAGTTGGGAGGGTGGTGGGGTGAAGTTGGGTAGGGATTAAGTAGGATAAGGTAGGGTGGGTAGGGTAGGTAGGGTACGGTAGGATGAGATGATGGGTAGGAGTAAGGCGAGGTTGGGAGGGTAGGAGTATGGTAGGTTGCTTCTCGTAAGTAGTTTGAGATTGACTCGAGTCTAAACATGACTCAAGTCGGCTTAAGTCAGCTCAAACTCAAAATTGACTCGATTCGAAATTTAAACGAACAATACAATTATCTGGTTTAAAAATATTGTTTGTTATACTCAAAAAAAATATTGTTCAGTATTCAATAAAATATTAATCTTTGCTTCTTTGATAATAAAAAAATCATACAATAATTATCTGAATGAAACTTTTTGTCATTATCATGTAGGGGCGGTACCACCCACAAAGGTTGTGGGGCGGTCGACCCGCTAAAAAAATATAAATAATAGCGATTTTTTTAAATATATACACAGTTTTTTTTTAAGAAAACATTCGAAATTTATTAAGGCAAATCTGCCAACGCGGCAGAGATTACATCAGAAGGGGGCTGGGCACCCCAAGAAACAATCCCCTCAGTCGTGACACCATGTCTTGCAAGAAGGTATGCCGGGATATTACCAGTACGCTTAATAAAAGTAAAATAACAGGAAGCAAAAGACAATGAAATTGCAAGACACTCTCGAGCCAGACAACCCAGAACCGTAAGATCCTCCGAAGGACGAGATAAAGCCTGAACGCAAGATAAACATTCGCTCTCAAAGACCATAGAAGGTAAGCGAAGTCGGGCCGCCTCTGTAGAGCCAAGAAAATTGCACGCATCTCCAGCAGTTCCGGGGCATCACCCGGGTCAATATGAAAGGAGAATGCCGCCACTATAGACCCCAAAGAATCCCTGAAAATTAGCCTAATACTCGAACATGTATCTGCCACTGAGGCATCCGTATTACATTTCCAAGTTCCCGGGGGCGGCGGGTGCCAAACAATCGGATGAGAGATTCCTTCCGGCCCATCTGTAGCACCACTCATCACCTGCCTATACTCCAATGCCGTTGCTGAAGATGCTGACACAATAGAGAGACATAAACTGGCGTACCCTCATACACCGCACTGCAACGCACCTTCCAGAGGTTCCACAAAAGCATGCAGAAGTCAGACATCTCCTCCACTGATAATCGCTCCCAGAGTTCCCAAAAACTCACGAAACCTGCATAATTGTCGAACCAATCGATCCCGAACGAAGAGGCCCTCCAGATTGCCTGAGCACAATCACAATCGAAGAGGACGTGGCGTATAGTCTCTCGTTCCCGGCCACACGCCAAACAAACTTCATCCCCGAGCTGCCGCTTAAGGAGATTCTCTCCAATCGGTAAACACCCCTGTAAGCACCTTCATAGAAAGTGATGAACTCGCTGGGGAACAGCCACCCGCCAAACCGCACGCCAACTCTATCCGGCCCAGCAGAGGAAGAGTCACTAGCCTTAGAGTACAGCTCTGCACGCAAGCTCAGGGTTAAGAAATATCCTGACTTAACCATATAACGCCCCTTACGATCATAATTCCATATATGCTTGTCCAGATGAGAAGGACCGGCGACTGGCGTCTAGAGGATCACGTCCACCTCCCAGGGATGGAAAGCTTGTTGGAGAAGGGGGAAATTCCAATGCCGACCATCAACTGCCAAAAGATTATGTACTTGCATATTTGTCGGGAGTGAATGAGAGGCATGTGCTATACGGAAGGAGGGAGGCCGGGAAACCCACGCGTCATGAAAGACAAAAACTGAGCGGCCATCTCCTATCCGCCACCTCAAGCCCGACATCAACAGATCCTGCCCCTCTAACAAACTCCTCTAGAGAAACGAGGGACGCCGCCCCAGGCCAGCAGCAATTACCGTTATCCCCGAGTGATACTTCGCATTGAGTACCCGACTGACAAGGGTCGTAGGTGTTGCAGCAAACGCCAAGCCTACTTTGCCAGCAGAGCTAAATTAAAGGCCTCTAGATCCCGGAACCCCAGTCCTCCCAAGTTCTTCGGCAAACATCCCAACTCCGCCAGCGCACCTTCCGCTTATCCTCGGTATCACCCCAGAAAACCCCCCTAATACATCGCTCCAGCTCCCGAACCAACGTGACCGGGACTTTGAAACACTGTATGATAAAAGTAGGGATAGCCTGCAAAACGGACTTCACCATGACCTCCTTGCCCGCAGGCGACAAGCGCTTATCCTTCCACCCCGATAGCTTTTTCCAAATCCGCTCCCGAAGAAAGTCAAATACCTGCCGCTTATTATGGCCCGTGACAAACGGCATGCCAAGGTATTTACCTGATCCATCTCCTATGGGGATCTGCAAGAAATCTGAGATATAGTCCCGAGCCTCCTGTGACACACCTCTGCTAAAGTATAGGCTCGACTTGTGAAAGTTAAAAGCCTGCCTCGATAAGTCCCCATAGTGTGTAAAGAGATCAACCAACGTTTCCAAAGCCCCGTCCTGAATCTCAAAAAACAACATGCTATCATCCATAAACAACAAATGTGACACCTGTACCTCGGCTTGCCCCCCAAAAGTAATGCCACGAAGCAAGCCCACCCGGATTGCCCTATTCAGCAGTGCCGTAAGTCCCTCAGCACATATAATAAATAAGAAAGAAGATAGAGGGTCCCCCTGCCGAATTCCCCGAGTTGGGACAATTTGCCGTCCAGGCCGCCCATTGAGGAGAACCTGATAAGTGACAGATGTGACACAACGACGAGTCAAATCGATAAAAGCCTCAGGAAACCTCATCTGGTGCATGACCCATCATAAATAAGCCCACTCAACTCTGTCAAAGGCCTTGGCATATCAAGCTTAGCAGCTGCATGATTCTGACATCCCGCTACCTCTACCTTCATAGAATGAAACGCTTCAAATGCCACGATCGCATTATCCGTAAGCTTCCTTCACGAAATAAACGCACTCTGATTGCCAGAGATTATAATCACCAGAAATCACCAGCTTGAGTCGATTGACAATAACCCGCGAGAGAAGTTTATAGGCTGAGTTACAAAGGGCAATTGGATGGAGATCAGTCACCCTCGTCGGAGAGGCAACTTTCAAGACAAGAGATATGAAGGTCGCACTCAGCGATCCTGGATCCAGACCATCATTAAGGACAGCCAGGAGCACCTGCAATACATCAGAGCCAAAAATATGCAATATTTTTGCTAAAATATAACATGCATAAAATACTCATGTTCCATCTCAAGAACATTTTAAATTACTCAACTCATTTAGAACATTAATGGTTTGAAATGACTCGTTTGTAGAATTGCTTCGATTCGACTTGACTTGTTTATCACCCTAATCAAACCCATACGGGATTACGAAAAAATAAAAATAAAAATTTGCCGTCACGTTGCAGAAAGAAGGTGGTCACTAAAAGATTTGGTAACCACCGCCTCCACTAACGGTATTTCAGTTGCTTCCCTCTCTTTCGATCCCTGGCGTTTCGCATCACATTCACACCTGCATTCAATAAATTTTTTTCATACAATTAACATTATTCTTCTTCAACTCCTCCGATCCCTTTTTTCCTCCCAATTTCCGATATTTCTCAAATCCCATTTCTTAGCCTTACGGATCTTAATAATATAAGCCAACATTGTCAGCAATTCTAAGAAAAATATTGACAACAAGAAGTAATTGGGGTAAAAAATGGCGACAATGGAGAGCTTGATAGGACTGGTGAACAGAATACAGAGAGCGTGTACAGTGTTAGGAGATCATGGTGGTGAAGGGATGTCCCTTTGGGAAGCTCTTCCTTCCGTTGCTGTTGTGGGCGGCCAGGTCCCCATTTTATTTATTTATCTATAAATATTTGATCTTTTTGTATATTCATTGTTGTTTGTATTCCGTTTTTGTTTTATTGGAGATGAGAATTGATGAATGTACAATGTGAAATAGAGTTCAGGGAAATCGTCTGTTCTTGAAAGTGTTGTTGGAAGAGATTTTTTACCTCGTGGATCTGGTAATTGATTTTGCTTTGCCTTTTCAGATTTAGATATATGCTCTGTTACACAATCCCAATTTTTCCACTTTTATTGAATAAGAATGAAATCTAGATAATTAATACTCTCTCCGTTTTGCACAATAATTGAAACAGTTGCCAAAAACACACAGATTAAGAAAGTAATTAATTGTTTTGATTTTGATAAGTTAAATACTAGAATACCCTTTAGAAAATAGAGTAAATAATGCCGGTGCATTTAAGACAAGTGTATGAAAAAATAAAGAGTGGGTAAAAAGGGAAAAATGCATTAAATTTTGTATTGGAAAATGTTGTGCCTCAGTTATTTTGGAACAAAACCTTTTGGCAAATGTCTCTGTTAATTTGGAAGCTTATGATTGTTCTAGTAAAGTTTCTTTGTTGATTACAAGGCATTGTGACAAGGAGGCCATTAGTGCTGCAACTTCATAAGATCGAAGGGCAGTCAGAATATGCTGAGTTTCTCCATGCTCCAAAGAAGAGATTCTCCGACTTCGGTGAGTTAGTTAACACACACTGATTAAAAAAAGAAAATAAAATCACTTCACTTTATACATGTAGAGAGACTAATAGCCTTCTACTTCCATTCCATTTAGATAAGGATGGAGCCAGAAATTGGGACCGGGTCGGCTAGTAGACTAGTAGACTGTATTCGAATGGTCGGGTGGGCTGCAATAAGATGATATGAAGGATTGAGTTGAATTATATAGATTTTTTAGTGTGAAATTTTTGTTCGGGTTGGGCTTAGCCCCCTAGGCCCTCTTTGCATATAGATCATGCATGGATACTCCAACTTTACTTTCGACATTGATTCTATTTGATCTATATTTGATTGGTAATCTCATTATGGTGTTGACTTAAGAAACTAATCAAAGGGTTTCGTGTATTTATGATTGATATGTTAGAGCTCTGACACAGATTATAACCCACAAGGATCAGATTGTGCAGATAAGATAAACCGTCAATAATGAAAATAACCTCTAAAATGTAGAGAAATGTGGTATTTGTTTTTCTCATTGTTCATAAATGTTGCCTCAGAGTCTTGGGAGAGGAAGGTGGCTGTACTTTTCCTTCTATATACTGCGTAATGGCTCGTTATCTATCTTACAATCTTAATGCTAATATTGCATGGACTGATCCATGATGCAAATGTGCATCTGTACTTGATGAGGAGTTCTTCGATATTTCATCTAATGAAATGAAAATTCCGACTTTTCCAGCTTCTGTAAGGCAGGAAATTGCAGACGAGACGGATCGGATTACAGGGAAGTCTAAACAGATCTCTAATGTGCCAATTCACCTCAGTATTTATTCTCCTAATGGTTTGTCTTCACTTTTTCCTCCTGATTGTTTGAGCATTCAAGTATTCTTCATGTTGGACTTTCTTATGCATATGTTCTCATGGTTAATCTTGCATTGCTTATCCCGCAGTAGTGAACTTGACCCTCATCGATCTTCCTGGATTAACAAAAGTTGCAGTAGGTGAGTCCCTGAACAATATTATACTCTAGGTACAGTTTTCTTTTCTGAGCTCTTATGTAGGTTACTATAACTGACTAGTAATCGTTTACAGCTTTGATATCTTGCAGAGGGTCAACCAGAGAGTATTGTCCAAGACATCGAAATGATGGTCCGCTCTTATGTTGAGAAAGTATGAAAACTATGCAACCAATTTTTTTTTTTTTTTTTTTTTTTGGTGTGTGCTTCACAACGATAAGTTCTGTCGTAGAGTTGGAAGTTTGTCGGTATAAGTTATGCTTGTACATTTATAGAATCGAATATTTTTATAAAAGATGCATTTTTGTTTGTTGTTATCCTTGTTTATCATAGCCCAACTGCATTATATTGGCCATTTCTCCTGCCAACCAAGATATTGCAACTTCTGATGCTATAAAGCTTGCACGAGAAGTCGACCCCACAGGTACCATACACGGTCATTAATAATATAATCTAGTTGCTCTGCCAATGAATAGGTAACGGCGTTTTCTCTAACCTGGACTACTTATGCCGTAGGGGAAAGAACATTTGGAGTATTGACAAAGCTTGATCTGATGGACCAAGGAACCAATGCCCTTGAAGTATGCATCGTTTGCTTTTCTTCTCTGTTGCATATTTCTACGTCGTATTTTTACACATTAATGGCCCTTTTTTGAGCTTTATTTGGGACTTTGGCATTGATATGGACCTCATTTGGCATGATTTACGCTTTAGCATATATTTCATAAACTTTTGGAAAAACAAGCAAATGATTTACAGTTTTGAAGATTTTAGTAACTTTTTGGGTATTCCGAGTCTGCGTTTCTATTCCTGTGTCTCGTTGCAGTTTTACAGGTTTCACATAGCTAAGCACAGCTTGCTATAGATAGATTCTTAGCCTTTTTCGTTCTGAATTTGTTTAATGTATGTTGCTCTAGTGAATCGCTATTATTTTATATTTATATATGTGATTAAAACACAAAGGTACTGGAGGGTAGACAATACAGACTCCAACATCCGTGGGTTGGAATCGTGAACCGATCACAAGCTGATATTAATAAGAACGTTGACATGATAGCTGCACGTCGAAAGGAGCAAGAATACTTTCAATCCAGTCCAGAATATTCACACTTGTCTCATAAGATGGGTGCTGAGTACCTTGCAAAACTTCTCTCACAGGTTTGTGACAGACAGGTTTTCGTACTCTTTTCTTTGAAATAAAAAAAACGGAAGTGAAGTTATAAATCTTGAATATGTACTGTGTTTTTTGTAATCAGCATTTGGAGAAAGTCATTCGACAGAAAATCCCGAGCATTATTTCGTTGATAAACAAGACTATCGACGAGCTTAATGCAGAGCTGGACAGAATTGGTAGACCTGTTGGCGTGGATGGTGGGGTATGTATGTATAAAGAGACATACAAACAGACATGGTGCCTACTCTTATAGAATTGTTTCTTAAATTTGCTGCATTTTTATGATAATAATAATACAGGCGCAGCTTTACACGATTTTGGAGCTATGCCGTGCTTTTGATAAAGTATTTAAGGAGCACTTAGATGGAGGGTACATTATTTTTTTTCACAGTTTCTTCTTCCTTGTGTCAGATACTACATCCTTATATACTATGCTTTTCTAGTGACAAATGTATTTATACTGAAAACGTAGACGCTGTGCTATATCAGTACATAACTGTTTCTTTTACAGGAGGCCCGGTGGAGATAGAATATACGGAGTGTTTGATCATCAACTTCCGGCTGCAATGAAAAAGCTACCTTTGGACCGTCATCTCTCTTTAAATAACGTAAAAAAGGTCATCTACGAGGCAGATGGTTATCAACCTCATCTGATTGCCCCTGAGCAAGGTTATCGAAGGCTTATAGATGGCTCTCTCGGATATTTCAGGGGTCCAGCCGAGGCTTCAGTTGATGCGGTAATAACATCGGTTCTTCTTCCTTATTAGAACATGGTTGTGGGAACATTTTCTAGTTTTTTGTTTATCGTTTTACTTTCTTCAGGTTCACTTCATCCTGAAAGAACTTGTCAGGAAGTCAATTGTGGAAACACAGGTACGAAAATTGCAGTGATTTGTTTTGGAGTCTTTCGCGGATAATTGTGTGTGTGTGTTTATACGTACGTGTAGGAGTTGAAACGATTCCCATCGCTCCAAAACGACATAGCAACAGCTGCGAACGACGCACTTGAAAGATTTCGAGATGAAAGCAGGAAGACCATTTTAAGGCTGGTTGAAATGGAGTCTAGCTACTTGACAGTGGAGTTTTTCAGGAAGCTGCAATCAGAGCAGGAAAAGACGACACCAAACAACAACGAAAAATCGAACAACTCAAATCAAAACGCAGACCGCTACAACGACCTGCATTTGAGGAGAATCAGTAAGCTATTCCACTAATTATGCTCACCAAGAGACCACCTATATCAATAGTTATTTTTAAAATAAACAAACATAATAATAATAATAATTGTTTTTCTCATTTCAAGGTTCAAATGTGACTGGTTATGTGAACATGGTTGGTGACACATTGAAGAATACAGTTCCAAAGGCAGTAGTTTACTGCCAAGTTCTTCAAGCTAAGAGAGCACTACTCAATCACTTTTATGCTCAAATTGGAAGGAGGGAGGTATTCATTTCATCTTTTTGTTCCATAATAATTCCTCTCTCTATATATATAAAGATAGAAAATAGAAATCTGTGGTGAGAAAAAAAAAAAAAAAATAATAATAATAATAATAATAATAATAATAATAATAATAATAATAATAATAATAATGTGTGTATATATATATGAATGAATGTAGAAAGAACAACTGGGAAAAATGCTGGATGAAGACCCATCACTAATGGCAAAAAGAGAGACAATTGCTAAGAGGCTTGAGCTTTACAAGTCTGCTAGAGATGAAATTGACTCTGTTGCTTGGAAGTGATTCCATTTTTTTTTTTGTTTTGTTTTTGTTAGCTTTACTTTTCTTCAAGGACTCCACACTACAAAATCATTTCATTTATTAAATTATTTATTATTTCCACGTTTGAACAAATACAAGTGATATTCATTTCTCTATTTTTAATTTTTGGCTACCATGTTTCCTATTCTATCTATAGTCTGTGGCCTTTTTATTTAGAGATAAAGAGTAAAAGTCTTTTTTTTGACACAAAATAAATAAATAGGACATACTCATTTTTTTAGTTGCAAAAATGACAAATAATTTCAGACGGACAAAATTACCCTTTTATTAAAGAGGACGTAGATATGTATTAAATCTTTCTGCGCTTTTTGTTTGCTTGTTTGTTTGTTTTTTTTTTTTTTTTTTTTTTTCAAACAATAGTAACTTTTGATTTCTAACTCCGATCATCGAGATTTTTCACCAAAATTCATGTTTTTGCTCTTCAATTTGATCCCAAATACGATACCCTTCCGACGTATATTTTGAAAGACGAAAAAAATATTTTTATTAACCGAACGCTTTTCCTTATAAGCGATCGTAACTTTTGATTTAGAAACCGATCATCAAAATTGTTTCACCAAAGCTCATATTTTTTTTTATCTTCATTTTGAGACCGCGTTTGATACCTTTTCGACGTAGTATTTGAAAGCGAATTTAATCGCGAGATTTACACTAACACGATGTCGACGTAGTATCGATCGTGATCGATATCGTATCGATGATCGAGTATCGATGTCGAGTGTCAGTTATACAAGAATATGCAGAGAACATTCCACCGATCGTTAAAAACTCAGCAGATTAATAGCAAGTACAACAAACTATAGATTTAGTACAATATGTACATCGATTAATGATGAGAGATAAATTTATGATCGCTTTTTTATGATATTTCATTTCAATATTGATACCATTTTGAGCATTATTGTATCAAATCAAGTCAAAATTACTAAGTTTTATTCAAATGTATAAGTATTAGTTATTATATAAATTATCGTATTTTTATAAGTTTTTTATTAGTTTTGTACCGGTTTAAGAATCGGAGTGTAAATGTCGGATTTACGTTTGGTATTTTGGTGGTTCATTGCAGGATTATATATTGACCAAGATTCCACGTGAACGACATGTTTTGAGTCTAAAAGATGTGTTTAGAGGGTTAGAAGAAGGTGCCACAAGTTTATAAGTTCAACGGAGCAAATTTTCTAAGTACTTAAATCGTTACATATTTTCGACGGAGATTTGACCCAGCTTAGAGGCATTTTCAGGGGATGACTTCTTAATGAAAGTTGTAGATCTTCACATAAGCTTTCCAACTCACTTTGAATTACATCAATTGGAGGTCTACAACTCAAGTTATGGTCAATTGACTAATCAATTCGGATTAGTAGAAATCCCGTAAAAGACTCGACATACGAATGGCTCATCAAAACGACATTTTCTGAAGAAGTTTCCTTAATAAAAGTTGTATATCTTCAAGAAAGATTTCCAATGGATTTTGAATCAAGTCAATCGGACTTCTACAACTCAAATGGTGGTCAAGTGGCTAATTGATTCAATTTCGTAAAAATCCCGCAAAACGTTCGGAGTATGAATTTGCTTATCAAGACGGCGTTTTCTGGAGAAGAGTCCTTCATGAAAGTTGAAGAGTTTTCCGAGATCTTAATTTTGACGTTTGAATCATAATTTTTGGAGGTCTACAACTCAAGATATGAATTTTAGAAGTTTAATATATAATTATATATAATTATATATACATACGCACATGGGTTCACATGCGAGGAAATGATTGTAATCATCACCACCGGATCGATCCGGCACCAATCCGGATCGATCCGACCCCTCAACATTTGCCTATATATACAGAGCAAATGGGATGAAAACCTTTGCCCCTTTTCTTCTTTCTTTCTCCTTTCTTTTCTTCACCTCGTCTTTCTTTTTTTATTTTTTTATTTTGCTTTGAAGATCATATATATATATTCATATATGATATATATATATACACACACCCTTCATGTATATATATATATTCTATATATGAATATATATGTGATAGATCTATCTATATATATATATAGAGATCTAGATCTTTTCATCTCTCGTTTCTCTTTAATTTTCTTTTCTACTGTATATACACATATATATGTCTCACGTATGTATGTATATATGTTTTTCACATATATAAATAAAATGGTTATAGTATCGTTGTAATGGCGGAATAATTATCGAAGATTGTTGATTTGAAGCTTTGGCATGTTAGATCCGTGGAAACGATTCTCGATTCGATAGTCATAACCGGTAATATATTCTAAAATTGTTATGTTTATTATTTCTATTTCTATTTATATATGATATTAAACTAAAAATATATCTAGCCAAGATATGAATCTGAATTTGTTAATCTTTTGGTAAAATAAATGATCGACTCTGGTAATAATGACTAAAATCAATTATGATGAATCTCTTTCTTTCTGCGCTTAATGAAACGTTAAAATTGAAAGACCGGAGGGTAAAATTGGCCGAGTGAAAACGTGACAACGGAACCCAGTTTCCTACCCGGGGGCAGATTTGTCCTAAAAAGATGAATCTTGTTGAAATTTGTACTCGAGATCGTAATAATGTTAAATCATCAGTTTAATTGAAACTTAAACCGGAAAGTTGAATCGTCCGGCTTTGACAACCGGAGCCTTTTAAATAAAATTGACCGCTTGATTGAACGGAATGACTCCTTTTATCTAAAGGTAGATTTGTACTCAGGACCATTCGTAAAAACCGTAATGATTGTGGACCTTGGATCGATGCAATGGACATATGACAATTTCATACGCCGCGTGTGAGGAGTTGTCTAGCTAGCTTAGAGTACACCGATTCATACATAATTTACACCTTGAATAAAGGAAGATCTGCTCTCATTTATTTCTACTAAAAGATATTGATTCAAGAAAGTATTCTTGGCTAGATTCCAAAAATATATCTATATATTATATTAGTATTTATTTGTTTTATTTTCTGTTTTACTAATATCTAACTCTAACATTACTAATCGATCTAATCGATCTAACATAATCTAACCCGAGGAAAATGATAAACTGCGACTTAGATCGAGTTAATAATAGCTTCTTGGTGTTTAACCCCACTTAAAAGAATTACCATGTTTTCCCCGAGAATACGACTGACTCACCAGACTAGCACTACAATTTGACCCGGTACACTGCCGGTTAGGATCTGTATAGCCTAGGTAATGTCCGTCAGCATTTTGGCCGCCGTTGCCGGGAAAACGTCGCTAATTTCTTTCTTTGTGTCTAGGGTTACTACTTGTATTAGCTCAAAATTCTCGAGGATAAGTCAACACTCTTCTTATCACATTTCTATTTTTATTTTCCGTTGGTATCTACCTTCTTTTAGTTACCAATTTTCTTCTTCTACCAAATTCGAGTTATTTTCTATTTTCGATAGTAGAAAGTAAACATGGTCATAACAAATTGAGGATAAGTCAATACATTTCTCAATCTCATTTGTATTTTTATTTTCATTGGTACCTACCTATTTGGTAAGATATCAATTTTTTTATAAAAATACTCGATAAATACCGAGTGGCTTCGGTAATTACCGAGAGAGAGAGAAAGAAAGAAAAAAAAAAAAACTACTCGGTAAATATCGAGTGGATTCGTAATTACAGAGGAGAAAAAAATGTGGTTTTTTTTTATCGATTTTGTGTTATTTTCTATTCGATATTTTCTATTCCACAAGAATTGTCAAATCGAAGTTACTTAAAATGGCGAAACCGTTGGTAAAACACTGAACAAGCGGATTGCTCATGCTCAAGGGCATGGCCAAAACCTTAATCGAATTTACCTCAACCTAATAAACGTAATCGAATAATAGAAATAATCAGAATCGAATAAGCATAATCGTAATAATCGAAACCACCTAACCCGAGACCTATATGTGATCGGACCGTAAGAAGGTACCGATTAATAATCCAATTCGTTTACCCAATAAAGGAGCAAATAATTTGAAATAAAATCTCATCTTTTGGTTTAATTGACACAAGAGCCCAATTTCTAGGAGAAGATGATGAGGATCCACATCATCACCTCTATCTTTTCAAGAATTGTGTAGTACTGACCAAAAGTCATGGTGCTCATCGGGAATTAACGAGGATGTCTTTGTTTCTTTTTCTTTAAAAGGAAGAGCACGAGATTGGTTTCATCTACTTCCACATCATTCATCGACTAGTTGGGAGGATATTCAAACCGAGTTTTAAAGCAATATTTTACTCCTGGTAAAAATTGGAATTAATAGTCGAAATTGCCAACTTTAAACAAGGATCTGAAGAAATGTTTGAGAATGCTTGGGAAAGGTTTAAAAAGTTATTAAGAGCTTGTCCCGATCATGGTTATTCCTTAGATATGCAAATCCAACTTTTCTGTCGTAAATTAAGGAAAGAATCACGTGCAGATGTAGATCATGCATGTGGTGGTTCTTTAATGATGAGTGAAGCTCAAATAGTTTACGATGCTATAGAAAAGATTTCCAAAAATAATCGTATGTGGGAAACCGGTTCTATCACAAGAAAAGTAGCATTTGCAGAAGAATGTACATCTAATACGGAAGTTCTAGCACACTTGGAGAATTTGAGTAGGAAATTTGACGGCTTATTAGCCAGTGAAAAGATAAACTCAGAAAATATCATACCAAATGACTACTCAAATCATGATAATGTGTCATTAGGGATAAAAGAACCAGAAGGATATTCAAGGGAAAAGGTGAGTTTTTTACAGCATAGGAATTTGAACAATGCATATTCAAACTCGTTTAATGCTATTAGAAGAGATCACCCTACTTTTCATTGGTCTGAAACCCCTAGTAAGCAAGGACAACCACCATATCCAATCCAATATAAGAATCCATATAATAATCAAGTTTATCAAGAAGATACCTCGAATCGGAATCTACAATCATTACCTAAACCATATCCACAACATACCACTCAAAGCATACCAGTAACTCAGAGTTCAACTCAACCTGAAGGAGTTAACAAATGGGAGAAATTAATGGAAAATCTGATAGGTATGATATCTACTCAAGCTCAAAATATGGAAACCATGATGACTTCTATAGTATAAATACTAAGGATATGAGCACGTTGAAAACATCTATAAGTGGACATGATACCGTAATAAGAATTATAGAAGCTTCATTGAGGAAACGGAATATCACTTGAGTAGAGAAGTAGAACGTAAAAACAGTAAACCCTCGGAAGGATTGCCAAGTAATATCGAAAGAAATCGAGGAGGGGTAAATCTTGTTATTACTGTAAGTGGAAGGATCTCGTGGAAGTAATGGATTAGAAAAATTTGGGAATAATGAAGTAGATGATGATTTAGATGGTAAATATAAGAAGAATATGGAATCTAAGGGCCATTTCAAAACGAACCTTATCCGGCTCACCCCAAATTCATCTCGATTCAATCTAATAAGGCATCACCACATCCACTCGCATATTTTGAAGAAAAGGTCTTGAATGATGACACACTATGTCTTCAAAAGGCACAATCATTCAAGGAAGCTTTACCATCTTCGTTTAACGATGAGAAGTATGCATGTTTTCTTGACACTTTTCGGCACTTAAATATTAATACTCCTTTCATCGATGTTTGTAAGGAGAGCTTAGTTTGGGAGTGAATGATGAGCGCGTTATCTTCAACATTTACAATTCATTGAAATATCCATACATTACACTAGAATCTAGTTCTTGTGTAGACACTTTGTGTTCCCTTGTTGTGGATCGTACTAACACGCAGGTAATTGAAGAAGATGACTCCAGCAAGAATGTGAAAGCTCGTAAACCGAAAACTCGAGAATTAAAGGAAAAGGTCAAGAATCGTTTGGATTGGTGGAAAATGTCTAACCTCTGTTGAGACCGGTGTTAAAGAAGGATGCGGTGCGTGAGGATGACCCACCACCGGTGCTTTAAAATCAAGCACGGTAAAGTCCGGCTATAGACTATAAATGTAGTCAATGACGGGTACTATCCTTCCTTTTACTCCTTAAGCATTTATTTTTAGTGGATTATGTGCTTAAATGTTACGTGCTTTTGTGAGTAATTGTTAGAAGTAACTGTTTTGTTTAGTATATTATATTAGTTAATCATTATCATTTTGGTCGAGCAAACGACGTTAACTAAAAGCGCTACCGGGAGGCTGACCGCAAAAATGTTAAATATAATAATTACTCATACTTTGGATGGTACTTTGCGAATACTTGGATTGATTTTCATTTTGTTTCACCAAGTCTTAGGATGAATGTTTGAATGTCATTAAAAATGGAATGATTAGGTGGTTATCCTAAAAATCGATGGAGAACAAAGATAAAATTCAAATGCATCATTTCTTAGACTTAGGTTGTTAGAACGATTTGAAATAACCCTTGAGGATCCTGGTATAAAAGACTCAGAGTTAATACTTTGTCACATATTTCATATCATGATCTAGTCTGCATTTTAAATTTCAAATAATGTGTGACATGTATTAGTTCAACTATCTTGTGGAATATTGTGTGTTTTAAATCAATAAAAGTTTATGTGGTGTGTTTATCTACCCTTTTGCATTACAATCGTCACACTCACATACTTTTATTTTATTTGCACACACAATGGTCATAACTTTAACCCACCCACCCACCCTTTGATATCATCCAAGATTTGTTTTGACTTGTTTTAGTACACCATTGCTTTCCCAACCTCTCTTATTTACACTCACTTTACATTGGGGACAATGTAAGTTCGTTAGTAGAAAGGGTAGAGTCGTTGTTGGTCTAGCAATGGCATTAATGCTTATTTTATATCAATAAATCTCTTAGTTTTCGATTTTTTTCGAGCATTATTTAGTTGATTAAAATAAACTGTATAAGGTATATATTTCATGGATTTGAAGATATAATGATCAATTTGGATATGTATAACCAATGTGAACCGTAAGTGCATTGTAATTCCAAATATATTTGTGTAACATGAATTCCTTCACGTAAAGCCTTTGATATTGAAACGAAAATTTTAACTGTATCCATTCAGTATCCTAGTGGTTATTCTAGATAATAACAGTAACTTAGTACCTAACTTTTGAATGTGTACTGTGAATATCTGAAGGTTTGAATGTGATAGAGAGGATATAAGTTAAGTTTATTAAAAAAAAATAATAATAAATTAAAAAAAAAAAAAAAAAAAACTATATATATGTCGGTTGTAGCTACCAATGATTTGAGTGCAGTAGGGGGTTATCACGAAACGTCCTATATCACTATGAGGTTTAAAAGCTCCCGACTGCCTGATGATAGTAGTCCAGCTAGGGGGTTATCACGAAATGTCCTATTGCTGGGAATGAGGGCATATGCTACACATATGAAAAAAAAAAAAAAAAAAGAAAAAAAAAAAATTTTAAGCATGGTTGAAAACTTAGTTATCTTCTGACTATCCCTAGTATAAACTGAATGATATGCTTTAGGGATTATCCTAATAAGTACACGGGAGAACTTTGTGAGGAATCACATTACTATACCTAGGAAAGTCATTAGGTCTGTCTGAATGGATATTTGTGTGTTTTGCTTGATTTATTCAAGAGATGATAGTGGAAATTGAAAAGGCTTGTCACACACGCACTCTGTTATACATTTATATTGAGGTTAACGCCTGGTTGTAATTCTAATGGTTGTATTATCTAGTTGTCCCTTATATCTTCTATCTTCATGAATTTATCTCTTATTCATTTTGTTTTATCGCTTGTTTTGATCGAGGACGACCAAAAGCTAAGTAGGGGGTTGTGATGAGAGATAAATTTATGATCGTTTTTATGATATTTCGCCCCAATATTGATACCATTTTGAGCATTATTGTATCAAATCAAGTCAAAATTACTAAGTTTTATTCAAATGTATAAGTAGTAGTTATTATATAAATTATCGTATTTTTATAAGTTTTTTATTAGTTTTTGTACCGGTTTTAGTAACCGGAGTGTCGTGTCGGATTTACGTTTGGTATTTTGGTGGTTCATTGCAGGATTATATATTGACCAAGATTCCACGTAACGACATGTTTTGAGTCTAAAAGATGTGTTTAGAGGGTTAGAAGAAGGTGCCACAAGTTTATAAGTTCAACGAAGCAAATTTTCTAAGACTTAAATCGTTACATATTTTCGACGGAGATTTGACCCAGCTTAGAGGCATTTTCAGGGGATGACTTCTTAATGAAAGTTGTAGATCTTCACATAAGCTTTCCAACTCACTTTGAATTACGTCAATTGGAGGTCTACAACTCAAGTTATGGTCAATTGACTAATCAATTCGGATTAGTAGAATCCCGTAAAAGACTTTCGACATACGAATGGCTCATCAAAACGACATTTTCTGAAGAAGTTTCCTTAATAAAAGTTGTATATCTTCAAGAAAGATTTCCAATGGATTTTGAATCAAGTCAATCGGACTTCTACAACTCAAATGGTGGTCAAGTGGCTAATTGATTCAATTTCGTAAAATCCCGCAAAACGTTCGGAGTATGAATTTGCTTATCAAGACGGCGTTTTCTGGAGAAGAGTCCTTCATGAAAGTTGAAGAGTTTTCCGAGATCTTAATTTTGACGTTTGAATCATAATTTTGGGAGGTCTACAACTCAAGATATGAATTTTAGAAGTTTAATATATAATTATATATAATTATATATACATACGCACATGGGTTCACATGCGAGGAAATGATTGTAATCATCACCACCGGATCGATCCGCACCAATCCGGATCGATCCGACCCTCAACATTTGCCTATATATACAGAGCAAATGGGATGAAAACCTTTGCCCTTTTCTTCTTTCTTTCTCCTTTCTTTTCTTCACCTCGTCTTTCTTTTTTTTTTTTTTATTTTGCTTTGAAGATCATATATATATATTCATATATGATATATATATATACACACACCCTTCATGTATATATATATATTCTATATATGAATATATATGTGATAGATCTATCTATATATATATATATAGAGATACAGATCTAGATCTTTTTCATCTCGTTTCTCTTTTAATTTTCTTTCTACCGTGTATATACATATATATGTCTCACGTATGTATGTATATATGTTTTTCACATATATAAATAAAATGGTTATAGTATCGTTGTAATTTATGAATAATTATCGAAGATTGTTGATTTGAAGCTTTGGCATGTTAGATCCGTGGAAACGACCCGATTCGATAGTCATAACCGGTAATATATTCTAAAATTGTTATGTTTATTATTTCTATTTCTATTTATATATGATATTAAACTAAAAATATATCTAGCCAAGATATGAATCAATTTGTTAATCTTTTGGTAAAATAAATGATCGACTCTGGTAATAATGACTAAAATCAATTATGATGAATCTCTTTCTTTTCGCGCTTAATGAAACGTTAAAATTGAAAGACCGGAGGGTAAAATTGGCGAGTGAAAACGTGACAACGGAACCCGATTTCTACCCGGGGCGATTTGTCCTAAAAGATGAATCTTGTTGAAATTTGTACTCGAGATCGTAATAATGTTAAATCATCAGTTTAATTGAAACTTAAACCGGAAAGTTGAATCGTCCGGCTTTGACAACCGGAGCCTTTTAAATAAAATTGACCGCTTGATTTGAACGGAATGACTCCTTTTTATCTAAAGGTAGATTTGTACTCGGGACCATTCGGAAAAACCGTAATATGATTGTGGACCTTGGATCGATGCAATGGACATATGACAATTTCATACGCTCGTGTGAGGAGGAGTTGTCTAGCTTAGAGAGTACACCGATTCATACATAATTTACACCTTGAATAAAGGAAGATCATCTCATTTATTTCTACTAAAAGATATTGATTCAAGAAAGTATTCTTGGCTAGATTCCAAAAATATATCTATATATTATATTAGTATTTATTTGTTTTATTTTCTGTTTTACTAACATCTAACTCTAACATTACTAACTAATCTAACTGATCTAACATAATCTAACCCGAGGAAAATGATAAACCTGCGACTTAGATCGAGTTAATAATAGCTTCTTGGTGTTTAACCCCACTTAAAAGAATTACCATGTTTTCCCGAGGAATACGACTGACTCACTAGACTAGCACTACAATTTGACCCGGCACACCGCCGGTTAGGATCTGTATAGCCTAGAAAAGGTCCGTCGATTAACAACATGAAAAAAAAAAAAAAAACAGATTTACGCTTGTTTAGTCTCTATTTACCATCATCAAAGCTATTTAATCACCTCGAATTTCTTTGTAAGGTCTTTATACAGAGATAAAGATCATTCTCCAAATGCAAAATCCAGATACACTAACACACCGTGTTAAATTGGTTTATATGATACAATTTAGAAGAGATGGAATCATTAATGAGATAACTTGATTAAGGTGTGGTGTTTATAACATGCGAGTTCAAAGAGTTAATCACTTGAATTGCTTTAAAAAGTACATCAAACTAAAAGGTAATACATAGAAGATCAATACAATGGACTATAGATTTAGTACAATAGGTACATCGGACTAAAAGGTAATACATGAAGAACAATACAAGTCTCAAAACGATCTGAACTATCACCAAATTATAAGAAGGATATTCAAGTTCAAAGAACTAAATTATCATGCCCGAATTCACAAGGTGATGAATTACTGATTCGATAAGCCAATGAACTAGGCCTATCTATTACATGATGATACAATGTAGATCAAAACCTCAAAGCACACCAAGGCACATAGTAAGCCTATGAACTAGGCCTATCTATTGCATTAAGGCACACTGATATCGATAGTATCGAGTAGTATCGAGTATCGATGATCGAAGTATCGATGATCGGTAGTATCGATTATCGTAGTATCGATGATCAGGCTCAAAATGACTCTCCTTTCGATTTTTTGTTCCAAGGTCTATGTCCCCCAAGTCCTTGATATGAACTGAATGTCTTCTTACAGTTCAAGCACTCATATTTACTTCTTTTCGGAGCATGTTTCGATACTACTTTTTCTTTAGGATCATTTCTTTTAGGCCTCTTCTTGTTCTTGGGTTCAATCACATTAGGCCACCATGCCAATCGGCTTTCTCTTGCAGCAGACATAAGCCTTAAACAATCGTTCCCATGTTTCTTTCATCATCCGAACCGAAGAGGCATGTCTATTACCGTTTTCGTTCGGTGAATTACCTCCGTCGTGAGGCTCAGGTTTCTTTAACAAGGTATCTAGACTCGACAATTTTGCGCTTTGAATTCCATGTCTGGCAAATTGCCTTTGTTTCTTCTTTCTTTGTAGGAGTTGCAGTAGGCTTATGAAGGCTTGTATAACTTCATCACCATTTTCTTGTATTCTGTAATCGAAAAAGTTGCACACCAAAAAAAAGCACCCATACTTTCTGACTCAATTTTTAGCAAAAGTAGCATACTAACACAAATTGATAAATATTAAACGAAAGCTATTCTAACCTTTGAGCGGTTGCTTCTTATGTGAGTCCTCAACTTTTTCATCACTATTCCAACCAGCAAAACCATCAGCCGACGACTTAGAATTCACCACCCAACCATCACCGTTCCGGCGTCTTCCTTCAACTCCATTACATTTAATCACTCTATTCTGAGCAAATGAAGTCAACCGCACAAACCGTCCTACCTAAAGAACTCGACCTTGTAGAAAAATATGGGTGCTTAATGAAAGCTTGATTCAAGATTTGTAGACATAAGGGAACTGTAATCATGCTCTGTATGTTCCAAAACCGGCTTGAAAATAGAGAATCCAGCGTTATTGACGAGGATTTTAAGGTTGTTTTTAAGAAAGTGGAAACATTTTGCATCAGTTGGATTTTCATCTCTTGATGATACATCACAGACCGAACCTGTGATTTTATAGCCTTTTGAATTCCAATCTTTCAAGCAGGAGTCGTGCTCTTTTTTGTTCTTTCGATTTTTCACATTCTTCTCCAAATTTTTGTTTGCCTTTGATACCTAGTATTGTTTGCCTCTTTTTTTTTTTTAAATGTTGCTGTACAGTTTTTCTCAAATTTATTTAAGAATGGTGGAAGGAACGTTTAAGCTCATATAGGGTATATTAAATAAAGTGGAATTTATTTGTTCTTATGTCAACTAAAAATCGAAAATTTGGATTAACACTTAATTAAAGGGAAAAAAGTGGACTATAAACTAATTTTTCCTTTTATTTATTTATTTCCTGTTATTTAAAAAATCACACATACTTACAATGTGAAAAATATAATAAACATGTGCGTGAATATAATGAAGGTTTTCCACTAAAATTGTTAGGGCTTTTGAGGAAATGTAACTCCATAGTGTTACCGTTGTTGAGATTACGTAAATAAGAAATACATAGATAACATAGACATAATCTAAAGATAATTCATACCTTCAATAATTAAGTGATATTTAAACGTTTATCTAACTCGAGTTTATCGATCACCTGGGAGGAGAAAATTTTGGAAGTGTTAGATTTTTTTTTTTTTTTTTTTTTTTTTTTGTTTTGACAAGTATCACTTTGTTAGAATAACTTTATTTTCAATGAAAAACATTTGTGTTTACAAGAATATAACAAGTCAAAAAATGTGAAGGGCACGTCACTACAGAAGTTGAAGATGTGGTAATTGGCAGCGAACCACCAATAATAATAAAAACAAGTTAAAAAACAACGCCGTTGCCGGGGATCGAACCCGGGTCACCCGCGTGACAGGCGGGAATACTCACCACTATACTACAACGACTTGATGTTTATCTCGTACACTTTTACTTACATAATTGTTTGTCAAGGGCGAGTCTGATGAATTGATCTTTAACATTAATAAATTTCCATTTATAAAATATATTTCCCAGATGATTTTTATTTTTATTTTTTCCGGTTGGAAGAAAAGTAATCAATCTGCATTGAATTACTCCAGTTTATTCAGTCATATCCAAGTTTCTATCTTTCTAAGTTTCGAGTCTTTTTCACCCTTGAGCCCGCTTTTTAGTAGAATCATATTACATTCCCCCCTGAATTGCGGAATTTTAAATAATAATGTCTGTTGTGTGCCACTGGGAAACCTGTTTAATTGTTGTGAGGTAAATTGGGAACATTGCAGTAAAAGAATAAATAATTAATAAATAAAAATCCCACACCAAATGTCTAAAAAGGATGTCAATCCACAACAGATATTATCTCTAAAACCCTAACGACACATGCAGTTAGTTTGACTGAGTCCACTTCTGGATGTATATTGGCCATCATTCAGTTAGTTTCACCCCCAAAAGAACATGAATGCAGACGTCACAGTCACGGTGTAGTGAATTCTATTAGTCTTGTTGGTCCAGACTCTTGGATGAATGTGACGACTTCCGGTATTAAAATTTCCCGGTGTACGTTCAAAGGAAGTTCTCTACACACACCAACATGTCCAAGCAGGGACAAGAATCAGCACCCCTCTTGCAGACAAATGGGACAGAACAACTCCAGTTTGACGCGTTGCAAATATTTTCGGACACAACAACAAACAATATGTATTCTTGTCCTGCTGATGCACGTGTTCAAGGATGTCTTAGGCATGACATGCTTCTTCTTCCCACTAAAAAAAAAAAAAAAAAAAACATGTTCAATAATTCTGTGCAAAATGTGGATTAATAATCAATGCTTGTCATCATAAGTAAACAAATTAATACGCAGTCAGTTGATCCGCACCTGATATAGAGATTAGGTCTGCCAGCCATGTGTGTGTAGACCTTTTAAAAGCATGGAACCTTACATTTTCTTAAAGTATGGTGACAACCAAAACTCGCTACAGGTGCACCGGATGGAAGCTTCAAGTGTTGTTTGTCGTAGTTTACTGCAACAAGGCAAAGTCCATGAGGCGGAACTGAATACGCGTATTTTGCAAGTTCTTTTCGGTCTCGAGACGCCAAAATCTCTGTAACTATGTTAGGGGGAACGACTTGTCTTCCTACTTGAAGCAGTAAAGCAACCTAAAAAAAGCATGGATTTTCATTGGTAAAACTAATTATTCCTAAAATTAACAACATCAAATTAATCTTAATAATGATTTCTAGTTTTAAGTGAAGGTCATATACCATATTACGAACTTGTCGATACATAAAGCCGGTTCCCTCAACTTCAAGCTGCAAAAGAGGTCCCTAAAGAAATAGAAAGCATTATAAAATATCAATAACTTTTAGCTACTAATGTTTGGGTACTTTTCTCTCACCTAATAAAATTACAGAAGAAAGCACTATAAAGTACCAATAAGATGGATTTAGAACATACCGTTTCAGTTACGTGAAATCGGAAGATCTTTTTAATTGGACCAGGGACACAATCATTTCGTGATACATTGGCAAATGCAGAAAAGTCATGTTCTCCAATGAAGTGCTGAGCAGCATCACGCATGAGATCAGCATTGAGATTATATACACTATGATAAACATACAGCCTGAGAAATGGATCTAAAACGGTATCATTGTATATCTTGTAGCGGTAAATCTTGCTTGTGACAGAAAAACGGGAATGAAATTCAGGCACTGCAGGACTAACTTCCCTTATTCTAATATCCGAGGGAAGTATACCGTTCAATGCTTTGTGCACACCGTCCAACGTTTCATAGCTGAAAGGTGTATGGAAGTGTGCAACCTGAGATATAAAGCCATTCTTAATCTACTTAAGATTCAATTTTCTTACAGATGATGCAATAATCGATAAAATAACAAACCTGACCCCATGCGTGGACCCCAGCATCTGTTCTTCCTGCACCAACTAAAGAAAGTTTCTCACGATCTTGCTTTGTTACACGAGCTAAAGCTTCTTCCACAAAGCGTTGAACGGTTGGTGTTACTGGCTGATATTGCCAACCTAGAACAGTCACGACGCACAACATTGAGAAGAAAGAAATCTCAAAAAATAATTAATGACAAAAAAAAAAAAAAAACGGCCACCATATTAAACAGATATGAGATATCAACCAAAAGAAACCAATATCACATCTTCAGGGAGACCATTAACAAAATACCCAAGTAGTCAGGTTGTAATCTAATCCCAGGGACTTTAAACCGTTAGTTTATTACTACAGGAAAATTGGCAGAGACTAAAACAAGTAGCTTTCTGGAAGGAAAAGCTTCAAATAATTATGAAAACTAAGTGTATTAGAGAGCATGTAAATCAGATCACCTCACTCATTCGTTTCCGGCAAAGTTGTTAGCATAAATGTCTTGAATGAAGAAAATAAAGGGAAAATTAAAGAGCGGAAGAAGGAATGCAAAGAAACAGAAACGAGAGTAAAACACTGTTTAAGGTCATTGAGAAGAGATTTCACTCCAAAAGAAAGGTTACAAAAGTTAATTATGAACAGCCACCAAAAAAACTAAGTGGAAACTAAGCTGCCGGGGCTATAAATAGTTCGGGAACTGGAGAGTCAATTTTAAAAGGCAAATTTGTTGGCCACAAGGCTTACACTTCAGTTGCAAGTCAACATAAGAGAAGGCTTACCTTGCTTAGCATTTCACGGAAAATGAGAGATCCAAATTCATCAAGATCAACCAAAAAAGAAAACCAGAGGACGGAAAAACAAGAAGTGAAACCTGAATATCTGGTCCCATCATAAGCAATAACCAAGCGCCATTTATAACTCATATCACTACTAACTCCATATTCATCTGTTCTATCCTGCAGGTGAATAACTCATTAAATGCCCCTTCTGTTTGCCTTCAGAAATGTTAGTGTTCAAAACCAAATCCAGAAGATAGCCTCATAAGAGAATAATAAAACCACACACACAGCCCAAAAAAAGTAATCCCACTACCTACATTTTGATATTAAAACTCTGTCCAGAGATCAGAATACAGTACAGAAAAAAATGCAGGAAAAGGGCAGGGCTTAATTCATACCCCATTGTAAGATATTTCATGTACTTTACTTGAAGATACACCAGGTTGCAAAAAATCAAACCAACCACTTCTCGATCACCATCAACACAGCACTATCAATAAAATCACATGTGGGTTCTCAGGGATCTCTCCCTGGATATGATTCACAAGGATATTTTGTGTTTGGACACTCAAATGTTTTTTAACCGCCTTTTGAAATCACCTTTTTCATCTTAAAAATGCAATTCATCACATACTGTTCTCCTCCTGATACACAACCTCCAACATATTTTCCATAAACCTCAACGTAATCCAAACAAGATATAACCTAAAAATATGCACTTGAATAGAAAATTCTCCAATACAAAGGAGTTTTCTACCATTTTTCGTCAGCTTCTTTGGAAAAAAAAAGGTTGAGCTGAGCTCCCCCCCACCCCACCCCTAGGACTTCATGAAGATTGTAAACGGAGAAATGTGCATTCGTAATCAGTGTGTAGAGGGCCGACTGAATAGCTTTTTTTGCTAGTAGTCACACACACTTTAGCTTAAGGCAAGACATGCCACAACAGCAGCTCCTGAGCTATGACACTCTGCTTCCTTAAATTCTTACTGAATATAATAATCATACAGCTTTTCTTTGAGGTAGCCAGCGAATTCACAAAACTTTGCCCTACTTTGTAGTCGTTATGCAGCTTGTTCCGCAGAAAATACATAAACAAATAAAAATGTAAAAAAAAAATGATATTACAGAGATAAAATTAACCTGAACTCCTGAAGAATACGAATTCAAAGCAGGTAGGTGAGGCCGTTGGTACTTTTTTAGGTCCGGGAAAGCACCTACAATCAATAATCATTGCAAAGCATTAGTAGATAATTAAAAGTAGAAATAAAAGGAATGCTGAAAATGCAGGAAAAGAAAGCTACAAAATTGTTAGGGATTTACCTCTCCATAAGGGAAAAGATGGAGCAAAAACTAGAGCAGGAAATTGCAAATAAAGAAGCATTTACAGTGATGGAAATATCAGAAACTTGATTCCTAGTTTATCTTCTTAGTCATTGAAGACGGAGAATAGAGGGTTTATTTTTAATTTTTAGGGAGAACTACTCCCTCATTTCCTTTAGAACATTTTTTTTTTTTTCATTTACTAATCGTTTTTTTTCTTTCTTTTCACCGGAATGAAAAAATGTTTATATTTGTATTACTTTCAAAAGAGAAATAGATGAATGGTTGGTCGAATTGGATCGGTCTCTAGTCGTTTAAGTAAGAGATTTCGGATTCGAGTCCAGCAAACTTTGTTGGGAGAGTTCTCACCTTTACTGTCCGATAGTACCTCGAAGGAGGTAGCGTACGGATTGGTTGGTAGGTGGTAGGGAAGGTAAGGGTAAGATGTGTAGAGAGGCGGCGTACGGTTTATTTTACCATTACATTAACTTTCAAAGTGTTAATAATGTTATTTTAATGTAAAAAACATTTCATTCATAACATGACATACAATTGAAATAATGTAAAGTAATAAAATGACTGGATGTATTGTTGGTGTGTGTGTGGGTGCTTACGGTATGTCTAGGCATGTTGATATGCCGAATCAAGCAATATATGTACCGTACCATGCTATACCAAACACAGAAACATACAAATAATACTAAAACAAAACATCAAAAAAACACGAGCGCACGACTTAGATTTAAGTTTCATCAGACAGATTAACACGAAAGTCGAACTGTATAACTAACGACGGTATAAAGTTGTTACTAAAACAGACGCATGCTAGACCAATCACAGAAGCATACAAATAGTACTAACACAAAACATCAAAGAAATGCACTCGACGGTATAAAGTTGTAACTGAAATAGACGAATGCTAGACCAAACACAGAAGCATACAAATAGTACTAAAACAAAACATCAAAGAAATACGAGTGCAGGACTTAGATTTATGTTTCACCGGACAGATTAACACAAGAGACGAACTGTATAAATAACGACGGTATAATGTTGTAACTGAAATAGACGCAACACAGTTAAATAAATGATCCAAAACTGAATGATACGCAAACTGAGGTGAGTGAGTTTCATTATATCATTAAGATAATATTGCTCCCGATCTCGTTTCCTCGAATTTAACGACACTTCAAACATTCGAGAAACGGTGTACTTACCGTCTTTTCTTACTTATCTTCTAATGCGACTCAACCACGAATGCACAGAACTTTGAGAGTATTTTATGATGAAAATCGATGATCTAAACTTTCAGTCACAAGAGTTTATATAGTAGAGGAGAATACATATTACCTTTTAGCAAAGTAATTAGGCCTTAAGCAATAAAAAAAAGTAATTAGGCCTTCTTCAGCTGACTTAATCAGGCGTTTACACACATTTCTAGATCTTTCTAAAATTAGGCACATGTTAATCAAAATTAATTTTCGGTATAATTTTGTAAAAGAAAAATGTTTAGAAAAATCAATTCAATCTCAAACTCAAACGAAGACTCACGTAAATCCTCATCCTTGCATAAAAGTGTCTATGCCCTTTGGGGCACATCGAAAGTGCTATAACTTGGCTCTTATATGTAGAGCAACTCTTTCCCTTGTGAGCAATGTGCAATGTGGGATGAGTGACTTAGTACTCTATATTCGCTTCAATTCCTCTTTTATATACATTTTTCTCTTATTAAGTGATGATTTGAAAGCATATTAGCAATCATTCATTGAGTCGTATTTGGTAGAATTAAAGTTCTCTCCATTATGTTCTTTCTATCGTTTCATTGAAATGTCTGTTTCCAATACTTGGCTGACGATTCTAATAAATGTCCGATGTTGTACCGACGATTGTCCGGCTATAGTTTTTGTATCGTTTGTTGCTGTTAAATATATATATATCGGGTCGTTTTATTGTAGGGATTTTTCAGAGAGGGAGGCTAACTACGTGCAAAGATCTCAACCAGCGCGGTTTTACGAGGTGCAAGTGGAATACTGTGATTCACTTGTGTGGAAATTGTGTGGTCAGGATCTTTCTTGCGCGTGATAGCGATTCCCAATAGTGAAATCGCAGTGATAAAATTTTCCATATATATCTTCTGTTTACGGGAAAGAAAAAAAACAAGAACAAGGACGTCAATCATTTATAACCACTCAAAAAGCAGTTGGAAAGATTAATAGTCTTATCAAACCTTCAAACATGTCCTGTGAATACGTAGTAGTTGATTATTTGGACATTTTTTTATTGATAAATGAAATTCAATTCAGTAATAATACAGGTACAACCGTTGTGCCATAACGAGTGACACAACGGTTATCTACATCGTTATCACTCTGGGTTTAAATCGATCATGATGTAAAACTATGATAATCAGCGGTGTAGATCACCGTTGTGTCACTCGTTATGACACAACAGTTATATCTGTATCATTACTCATTTTTTAGGGTGATGTTTGAAGAACACTTTCAAACTATTATCTATCAACGTTTAAAATCTAAATGATCATGTTGAGGATTTATCGTAGGGAAGAATCATAATTGAAGATTGTAGATTTTTATTACCCTTTCTAAAAAAAAGATTTTTATTACCCGCTTTTTTCACTGTTTTCTTTCTTTTGCCCGGATACAAGACAATGTGCATCCTCATTTATTTACTAGAGAAAATCTTCATTTTGTTAGATGCGCTGAATGAGCCTCGTTCCGTTTTCATGTTTTACGTATTTCTATTTCATGTTTAATAATAAAACACTGCTACGTACATCCGTGTGTTCTTCTTCCCCTTATGTCTTTTCCCTCCTTACATCTCCGGTTATCAACTATCGATTTCATATAAAAATATTGATTAATTTCATAGCAATTGTTTCTCCAAAATAGAAATTGTGACATAATGTGAAGAATTGACTTCGCGTTTTATGAATCCTAGAAAGAGACTTTTGTTTCAGATTTTTTATGAAGGTAAGCCATCCATGTTAAAGCGGTAACCATTAAAAAAACTAAAAAAACTAAAAAAATAAATTTGGCACTACCTCCGTTCCAAAATATTATAAGTTATCCTACATATTTCGTTTTGTCCAACAATACAAGTCATTCTATATTACTGATGTTGCGTGGAATATCGAGTTTCTTGATAATGATGTCAATCTTGAGGATATAAGGCATTATGGATGATTCCTCCGAGAGGGTAGGTGGTTACTTAGAACAAGGTGGCGGAATAAGCATAAAATAAATAACAAGAGATTGGGCGGTGGTTAGCGGCAAAATGGCGTAGTTTGGTTGTGTGTGTTTATTCTCCGATCCTTTTCTTTGTTACATATGATCCTCTATTTATGAGGCGAGCAAGTCGGTCTCATTGTTCACGATTAGACGACTAATGATATAATGATATAATAAGAAATAACTTATACAAGTGTCATAAGTATCTTGGATAAATATCTGTATGCACTGAATCATGTAAATAGTCATGTCAGGCGCCCGCATGCGCCGTCCGTGGCGTCGATAGCGCGGTGATGGCGAGCAGCGGGTGCGATCTTGCCGCCAGCGATTAGGATAGAAACCATATGATGGAGATACGTCCGGTTTAGAAGTGGCGGACAGGAAGGCGGCTAGGATCTGGCGACCGACTTGCTATAAGTGGGTGGGGCTATATCGGCGAGGCCCATAATATTTGTATGGGGCGGGTTGACAGCCCAATCCGTGAAACGATGTCTATCACGGGTTAGGTATATCAATGGCCCCTACTCGCGATTGGATGTGCCCGCCAGCGGAGAGTAGAAAGTATATCGAAGAAGTGAATACCGCTGAAGTTTGTTGTGCTTTGCAAATGAAACAGCTTTGATCGCCGATAGTCGCTTATATCGGGCTTAAACTAGTGTTTGAACGAAATCACCGATGAAGTTCTTTGTGCATTGCAAATAACAGCTTTGATCGCCGATAGTCGCTATATCGGGCTTAAACTAGTGTTTGAACGAAATCACCAGTACGTTGTTGTGCATTGCAGCGAACAGGCTTTGATCGCCGATAGTCGCTATATCGGGCTTAAACTAGCGTTTGAACGAAATCACCAGTAAGTTGCTGTGCATTGCAGCGAACAGGCTTTGATCGCCGATAGTCGCTATATCGGGCTTAGTCGCCAACAACGCTCTGTTGGGCTTAAATGATGACCGCCGGTAGCTGGGCGACTGGAATTGAAAAGGAATGAACTAGTAGTTGAAACGTCGCATCTATTACGTGAGAGGTCGCGTACGATCTGAATCGCCGCCTATTCTGATTGGCTGCCGTTTCTTGGGCTACGAACCGTCGTCAGTTAGACGTATCGTGGAGACAAGACGTTTCGAAACGTTTCGAATTTCGAAAATCGTAATAACTGTTCCCGCCCTTTTTCTTCTCTATAAAATGGGGTCCTCCTCCACCATTCCCTACTTTTGGCGAAATTATCTCCGGCGATAACAAAACTCCGGTGAGAAGGCGATTTCCGGCAAGTTTTAACAGAACTCCGATCGGCGTTTTTCTCAATCGATCGCCTACTTAACTTCTTCCAACGATCAGGTACCAAAATCTCCCTTCTGTTTCCATTTTTTACCCTGATTCCCTCCCCAAATCGTGACTTCGATTTGTTTTTCTTTGCGTTTTTGTATGAATGTTGCCTTAGTTCACTTTGGTGTAGCGTATGATCTTGATATCATGATTTTTGAGCATAATGTATATTTATCCTCTTCCTGAATCCCCAATTACGCTTTGATGTATCGTTTTGCTCCAAGATTATTGCTTTTCCATGATTATCTGCGTTTACATGTTGAAACCACTTATTCCTGTATGAATGCATATGTGATTGGGGGTAGTTTGCCTGGGATTTTTCTGGGTTAATGCTTGGGAAAAAGATAGGTTTTTCGGGTTTCTTGTTCAAAGAAGACAGAGGGGCGAGGTGTCGGGGTGTATTCGCTTTTACCTCGGCCTGACTATCATGTCTGGGTGATTAAACGTGTCCACCTTGCCCTTTTTCTTTTTCAGCATGTCCTCTGAAGATACTCAATCAAATAAGGAAGTTCGCGTAGTCATTTGGTTATGGATCGGCGGCGAGAGTGCGAATGGTCGATGATTCGACTCGATGAGAGCAAGAGAGGCGAGCCGGAGGATGAAATCGCTCTTATTAGCGTGGCGCACTTGGGGTGAGATTGAGGAAGAAGACTACGGCGAGGATGCGGACATGGCGGTGCTGAGTTCGTTGGGTAGGAGGGCCGCGAGTTCTTCTAGGGTTCCCGGAGCGTCGACCGCGAGCAGGAAGAGGTCAGTCAAGATCAGGTCCGCGGAAGTTACCACCGAGCTGACTGCGCAAAAGATTGTCGACCGCGAGCTCATATCTCAGTGGAGGGGAATGAGGAGCCTTGCAGATTACACGTCGTCGCTGGCTATATATGACATTCCCTTAGATTATCGATTCGCGAGCATGGGAGCGGACAATGTGTCAAGGATATCGCGCGCATGGCCGAAGATTACATATGGCTTCACTTCGATCATTTCGTTGCCGGACTCAGGCCTCCCTTCGACCCATTCTTTGTGAAGTTTATGGAGGAGCTGAGGGTGATGCCCTGCGACCTTAGTTTGGGAGTTGTGCGCGTCGTGATGTCCTTTATTATAATCACCGATTGAAAGGGCGCGAACCCTCATGGGCGCTTTGCTATACTCTCTACTCTTTTTCGCGAAAGGCGGCGCGCGGCGATTCAACCACGTAGTCGTTCGAGTAGTGGTGGTCGACCCCGCTTGTTATTCGACCTCCCGGATAAAGTAGCGGTGGGATAAGAGATGTATGAAGGTGGAGTCACGGGTGGGGTGGCCTTTTGTGAAACTGCCGGCAAACTCTGTGACAACTGAACATCTCAAAGATATCAAAACCAGGGCGGCGACGATGGGTTTATAGCCGAGATAAAAGATGATCTAGGCTATACTAGCAGGAACGTGGATCAAGCCCGCGCGTATAACTGGAGAATGCTTCTTGATATTAGCGAACCGTATCTTGGGTTAGCGGGGCTTCCTGCCGCGGGGGTCGGCGCTCCCCTTGCACCTGTCGATCCGTTGCCAACCCACCCCGGACTGGTACGGGAATGTCATCATGCTATATGCCTACCATCCCAATGTACCACCTGTGGAGGCGACCCCTCTAAGCGAGCACCGAGTAGGATTCTTACTTGTTACTTTTTGCATCTGCATCTTTCTTATTTCCCCCATATATTTATCTGTTAACACGCTTCGTGCTTTCCAGTACCATGGATAGATTGACTCGGCGAAACTCTGTCCCCCCGAAGGCGAAGACGCGGGAGGTGAACAGAGCAATCTGGTGAAAGTGCTGATCGATCTTCCGAAGGTCGTCACCATTCTTTGGGCGGCGGGCACCTCAAGCTCGCAGGTAAAAAAGACGGCCGTGCCACCGGTGCAATCTATTGCGGCTACAGCTCGGGCGAGCAAGGCAATGAAGCAGACAACTCTCTCGAAGCTGCCACCTACCGGTCAAAAGAAAAGGGCCGATCTCGAAGAGGTTGTCCAGATTGAAGGTATCGGCGGCGATCATGATGGTCCTCCTCCCCACAAAAAATCCAAAAAAGATGAAGCCAGGGAAAAGGCCGCGGCGGATAGAGAGACGGCGGTGAAGGAGACTGTGAGCTCGACATCTGCTTCTGATAGAGGCAAAAGGTTCTTTGAGGTGTCGCGATCGCGGGCACCCAGATGACCATGCTGCCCAAAAACGTGCCCGTTGGTCCAGCGGGCTTCCCAGCCGTCTGGTTGGATGAGGGGTTTATGGGCCAACCCCTCAACATTTCGATGGCGAAAGCAATTTCAAAGGGGATCGCAGATGTTCCTCCCCTAAAGCACTTGAAGTGGGGCTGCCCCAAATGTTAACGGAGATCGGCCGCGGGATCGCGGATAGGGTTGTCTCTGGCGGACCAAACCACACCTCGCCGTGCTTTTGTTCCCAACGCCGAAGATTTGTGGGGTCTCATTTGGTACCGTTATGAGCACGCAGTAAAGTTTTCCTTGCTTTACCATATTTGTCTTTGCTTTATTTTTCCAAGTTGATATTGACCTCGCACATCTCTTTCCTTTCAGTTCGGCACCGGGTTGGCCCAGTTCATAAATGACCATATCGAGACCATATCCCTGAGTCCGATAAGCGCTAAAGCGGCGGACGAGTCCAAGAAAGCATTGGAAAAGTCCCATGACACAATGGCGCAGCTTCACGGCGAGTTGGAATCTGAGAAGGACAAGGTGAAGGAGCTGACCGCAGAGAAGAAAGCGCTGGAGGGGGCGCTTGCCCAAGAGCGCAAGGCGCGGGTAGCGGCCGATAAGGCAAGGAAGTCGAAAAGCGGCGGGCGGCGGAGACTTCGGGCGTGGCGACAAAATGCGGATAGAGGTCGGCGAATCTTGCCCGATCGGAGGAGCTTACATGCGAAGCGTGTGGCCAAAGCTCAAGAGTTATCCGATTTGATGGAGCGACTTCAAGCTAAATGCGACGATGCTCATCGAGGCACTCGCCGTTATGAATCGAAGATGGCCGATAAGAGCGGCGAAGTTGGCGATAGTTTTGTTATGGGCCGACCAGGGTGGCTATCATATTGCCCATTTGTTTATGGGCCCGGGGTAGTGAGGATCCAGATGCTGAAACTTTGCGAGACTGGATTCTCAGACATCCTTTCGATGAGGAACTAAGGGCTTTCCATGCGCGGATTCCTTATTCGGATAAGGAGCTTGAGGCCTATGCTCCAAAGCTTGCTCCTGATTGGGTCGCTCCTGTGGTTGTAGAAAATAATCTGAGGGAGTTAGTTCGTCGCGAGCTCGAACCGGTCGACGCTGAAGGTGGAGATGGTGGGGAAACTCAGGAGCGAACTGAAGATCAGACTGCTGAAGGCGTCACCCCGCCTGCTGTGCCGACTGAGGATGCCACAACGCCTGTTTCCTCTGAGTCAGAAGTCGACAGGCTACTCCACTCCTCCCTTCACTCTGCCAATATCCAAAATGAAGACAACCGCCCAGATGAAGCTTAGCTTTGCTTTTGTCCTGATCTGCTTGTAAATTCTGATTTGACTTTGCCTTCACTTGATGTGTAATTTGCAACTTATTTTTACTTTTCCGCATAACTCCTCATTTTTCCATTTGCAATCTGTATATTGAAGTTTGCTTTCTGTTCGCCCATATTCGCTTGTTCGCCTCTGTTATTGTAATTGAGTCCGATCAATCCCCCTTGGGTTAGATAAGATTCCAGGCCGCTGGTGTATTTCAATTTGTGCCCCCTTGAATCTTATCTAAGTCAGTTGTTCAGTTGTTACTCGCGCTTCTAAATCTGATGTCAAAGATACTGCTTTTTGAAATTAAATTCCTGGAGGGTGGCCCCCTGTTTGATATGAGAGTTGGCGGCGTGGATTTATTGAAAAAAAAAAAATTTCTCATATTGCCCCCACTTTTTGACAAAGGTTGAGGGGAAACCGAGACCTTTGCTTAAAAATTCCCTGCCTTATCCGATTATTACATATAGTATCTCTTAAGATTATCCGCATGCCAAGGCCTGTTGAGCTCGTAACCTTCAGGATTCTTCAGTACATAGGTTCCTTTTTTGATCTCTTTTGCCACCTGATAAGGTCCCTCCCGATTCATTTGTAAGTTTACCCTTATCGGGTTCCATGCCCGTTGCTTTCTATTGCGAAGAACGAAATCCCCACTTTGAACAGTGGTCGCGGATACGTTTATCATGCTCTTTCTTCGCTACTTGCTTGTAATTTAATAACGCCGATAAGCCATTACTCTTTTTTCTTCTACCAAATCGAGATCGATTTGTTTATTCAACACGTTATCTTTGGGGTCGTAAAAGCGACCACGATGCTTAGCGCAGGGCCATCTCATTGGACTCATTGCCTCCGCTCCATAAGTTAAAGCAAAGGAGTTTCACCCGTTGGTGTTTTGATGGTGGTGCGGAGAGACCATAGGATGGCGGGCAACTCGTCTACCCACCCTCCTCGCTTTTGCTTTATCATCCACACTTTTCTTTAGCATCTTAATTACTTGCTTGTTGCCGGCCTCGCTTGCCGTTACCTGCTTGGTACGCGCTGAGATGATTGCCAATGCTTTTACCTTGAATTCGCACAAAGGTTTGAAAATTCCGTACGAAACTGTGGACCGTGGTCTGACACCACCGCTCGCGGAACGCCAAAACGAGAGAAAATTTGATCATGTAAAAAGTACCCTGCCGCTTTTGCAGTTATCTTAACCATAGGTTTTGCCTCAATCCACTTTGTAAAATAGTCGACGGCTACTATGATAACTTTGCATCCGCCTCTTCCTGGTGGAAAAGGTCCGATTAAATCGAGTCCCCACATGTCGAAAGGCCAAGGTGCGACCACAATGCTCTGCTCAACAGATGGTAACCGGGGGATATCCGCATGCTTCTGACATTCAGGACATTCCCTGACTAGCTTCTCAGAGTCTTTAAGAATACTTGGCCAGTAATACCCGGCGGTTAAAACTTTTTGTGCCAGAGAGCGGCTTGCTGGATGTCCTCCGCACACACCTTGGTGAAGTTCGTTTAGAATCGCCAAGCTTTCCTCTTGTCGAACACACCGTAAAAGGGGCTTTGTAGCCGACCTTCTATAAAGAACTCCGCTAATGATGACATACCTCGCGACTTTTCTTACGAGGTGCGTGATTTGTCCGCCTCATCGGGCAAAGTGCCCGTTCGATGTATGCTTGTATCTCATCCATCCAACATGCGACCACGGGTGATGTATCTACATTCATAATTTCACGCCGATTGCGGGTGTTGCTAAATATTCGATCATGATGGAGAGGATCCGCGAGCTCCTCCTCTAAAGAGAGTTTTGATAAGTAGTACGCTTTCGCTCATTGTCCTCTCTTTTGATTACGATAAATTCGCAATATTGAAAACCCGTTGCTAGCTTTCGGACAACTTTGCTGTATTTTTCGAGAATATCACAACGCGTGTCATAATCCCCGAGATTTGTTTGACGATAAGGTCGAGAGTCACAATAAACCTCCACATTCTCCACGTTTAACTCCTTTGCAAGTTTGAGCCCCGCTATATGATCGCTTCATACTCGGCCCGATTATTCGTGGCGGCAAACTCAAACCTTAAAGCCTTTTCGATCTCCTCCGTAGTTCCTGGCTCCATTAAGATGACTCTGCTCCACAACCATTCCGACTCGATGCTCCGTCGGCGTACAACGACCAACATTGCTGCAGTGCATTTCTCGACCTCTGCGGGTTCGATTGTCATAGGCGAGTTTGGTCGTGGCGAGTTAAAACTTGTTTCTACGATGAAGTCTGGCAAGGTTTGCCCCTTGATTGCCTTCCTAGGCTGATATTGGATATCAAATTCGGTAATTTCGATTGCCCATCTGAGGAGGCGACCTGAAAGGTCCGGCTTGTGCAAAATTTGTCGTATCGGACTGTCTGTTAGAACAATTATTGTATGGGAGGTGAAGTAGCCTCTGAGTTTGCGGGCAGCGATTACAAGAGAGTAAGCTAATTTTTCAATGTTAAAATAGCGGCTCTCTACCGGACTGAGAGCTTTACTTACATAAAATACGGGATTTTGGAGGGTTCCAGCCTCTTTTACAAAACGGCGCGACAAATTCAATCAAGCCGCTAGATACAAAAATAACACATCCCCTATCGCCGGGCTGACTAAGAGAGGTGGCTTGCCCAGATACTCTTTCAGGGCTTGAAAAGCTTGCGAGCATTCCGCGCCCCACGAAAATGTCTTGTCTCCTTTCAGAATTTTAAAGAAGGGAAGACACTTTTCAGCTGACTTTGCTATGAAGCGACCAAGTGCGATGATGCGGCCATTTAGCCTTTGAACTTCCTTGATCGTTGTGGGCTCCTTCATATCGAGGAGAGCTTGTATCTTTTCTGGGTTTGCCTCGATGCCGCGACGGCTAACCATAAAACCCAGAAACTTGCCATTTCGAACCCCAAATGTACATTTTTTGGGTTGAGTTTCATAGAATGTTTTTTGACATTGTTGAGAGTTTCTCGAAGATCGTCGACGTGGCCCTGTCCTGTCGACTTCACCACCATGTCATCTATATAAGCCTCCATATTCCTTCCAATCTGCGAGCTGAAAACTTGGTTGACCATCCGCCGACACGTCGAACCCGCGTTTTCAACCCAAGCGGCATCATCTCATAATAATAAAAGCCCCAGCGACTCACGAAGGCGGTCATCTCTTTGTCGGATTCAAACCATCCGTACTGATGATACCACGAGTATGCATCCAAGAAGCTCAACACCTCAAAGCCGAAATCGAATCCACCAATCTATCTATTCGTGGAAGTTGATAAGGATCTTTGGGACAAGCTTTGTTGAGATCGGTGAAGTCCACGCACATCCTCCATTTGCCGTTATGCTTCTTGACCATTACCACATTTGCAAGCCAGGTAGGATAAGCAAGCTCCTTTATGATACACGCTTCAAGAAGCTTTCGTACCTCTATCTTCTGTTTGCCTCTTTCTCACTGGCGGCGTGCTCATTTGTTATATCGGCTTGATGATCGAATCCACGCTCGAGATGATGGAGGCGACCTCGATCTGGACCCTCGCATATCTGCGTGACAATCCAGGCAAAGGCACTCAAGTTTTCTTTCAGCTGACTTTACCGACTCTTCTCTCTTCAAAGCAGAGCATAATTTAGCCCCAAATTTAATCTTTTGCTCGTGGTACTCCTCGTTGATGACTATCTCTACTAGTTCATCTTGGCGGTGAAATCGGGCTCATCCACGACTTGTAGTGTTTCACATTCCAATCCGCTAGCGCTTGCTTGCCCACACTCACGATCATGCGACCATTCTCTCAACCTCCGTCACCTCGATCCGTGGTCTCTTAGCCTCGATCCTCATTTCTCGTATATAATTAAGGATTTGCTGGGCTCATTGATAGACGTTCCAATCCGATCCCGACATAAAACTTTGCCCGATGAGGGATGGAAACTACCATCCGAAATTGTCGTAGAGCCGGTGTCCCTAAGATCATATTGTAGTTGGACTGTAGGTCGACCACCAAGAAAGCGACCTTTTCTGTTTTAAAAGGCGCATAATCGCCCATTTGTACGTCTAAATCGATGGCCCCCTTGACACTTACTTTGTGATTTGTAAACCCCTCAAGGGTGCCATTATGCGGCCTCAAACTGGAATCGCCGAATCCCAACTCTCTGAAGCAACTGTAGTATAGAATGTCACGGCAAGCTCCGTGTCGATCATCACCCGCTTTACGCAGGCTCGGTTGATAACGGCCGATGCACATAAGCACATGTCCTCGGCGCTATTCCGAAGTCACTAACTCGCCGAGTAAAACCAATGGGCTCTCGTTTCCTCGCAAAGCGATCGGTTTTTCCGCATGTTTGTTAATTGAGTTAATGCGACTCTTAATCTGATTGTTGCTGGGCGGAGTCTCGGTTATCATCCTTATACTCCGCTCAAACTGGCGAGTCTGTTGATTCCGCCTATCTGGCCCCCCCGCGTTTTGTTTGTATCTGTCGTGCTGTCCGCGAGCAAGTAATTTTTCCACCGCTCGCTTAAACTGTATGCATTCCTCGGTTGTGTGACCCTTATCCTGGTGGTATCCACAGAATTTGCTAGCGTCGCGACGTGAGTCCGTGACCATGGGATAAGGCTCGGGTACTTCATCTCGAACCTCATTTAGCATTTGCGTGTAGGAGATGTTGATAGGGGTAAAACGCTCCTCTTTGAACTTACCGGGCTTCTTGATGTCCCGTTCATTACCTCTGCGGGTTTCTTTCGTCGGACTGCGCTCAGCCCTCTGCTTATTTTTACCCGAGGAAGACGCTCCTTCATTACCCGCTGTCGCGACGTACTTCCTTGTTGAGCTCAACATCTCTTGCAAGTTCGTTGGTGGGGTTAGCGCGAAGAATGATTTCAGGTACCCCGGACCTAATCCTGTTTCGAAGCTGCTCATCACGACGTTATCTGCCAGGCCTCTCGTTAGCTCATAAACTTTATAGAATCGCTCGTAGTAGCTGCGAGTTCCCTCATTTTCGCCCTGACGGACCTCATACAGATCAATGTGCGTTTTCTTTGGTCCCCCCACCGATCGGAACTCCGCAATGAACTTGTTAATGAGGTCGTCCCATGATGTAACCGAGGCCGGAGGTAGACCTCGAATCCATGATGCGGCTCTATCCTGCATAGACCCCACAAAAGCAATGCACCATGCGTCCTCTTAGCGTACATAAACTGATCCTGCTTTGAAAGGCGGATAGCCAGTCCAATGGATCTGTAATCCCATGATAATTGGTAAAGTTGGGGTAATGCGTTCCCCCTCGCGGCGCTTCTTTCAAGATATCAGGATGAAGCACACTTGTTCCAGGGTGGGAATGTGCCTTTGTTCCTTTGGCCCCACGCTGTAATTCCTCTATCTGCTTTTTCATTACCCCCAACTCTACCTTATCCTCAGGAATGGGTAGGTTCGCAAAGCATAACCTCCTTTTATCGAGAGTCCCCGCCCCTCCATGCAGTGTAAACCGACCGATTATTTCTTTGTGTTCCGGGAGTTGCACATGATCGTCGACCGTGGGCCCCAGATCGAACAAAGGCGATCTCTTCCGCGACGTCGCATGTTGCTCCCTGTGTTTCTTTTTCTTGAGCTTGAGTTTTTGGGAGCATTTGTTAGTTGATTTTCGAATTGCGGGTTGGGGAGATTTGAATTTTCGGATAGTGAGGTGGGAAGCCCTTCGGCGATTAAGCTCATTTCCCAACCCGCATCTCTCTACACATATTCCATATGTGCCTGCAGGGCTAATCTATTCGAATTTGGAGGTACGGATGCCTTATCTGCTACTGTAACATTCAAACGAGAAGTTCCCGCCAAATTCTCCTCACGCAACTGGCGGGCACGAGTTTTTTCCTGTATGAAGTCCCTCATGTCCGGCGTGATATCCTCCTCAGCACCACCCGAGAAGATATCACCTTTCGGTTTTCTCCTCCCTTCTTCGTGGGGTTTCTGTGAATTTGTTTAGCATTGGGGTGGTAGGGTTTATAGCTTTTCCTCCAACCATTTTTTAAGAGTTTTTAGGGGTATGTGCGAAATGGGGATATTTGGCTAGTAGTTTTGACGATTTTCTGAGCTGGTATATCTGGGAGTAAGGCGATCGTTTTAAGGGCTCTTGTTCTTTTGAATTTTGATGATTAAGAGCTGAGCTAGAGATTTAACCAACCTTTACGTTTATAGACGGACTCGAGTGCGAGTTTGCATGTGATGATGAAGGAGTTCTTTCGGGGTTGTGACGATCTGAATGCTTATCCGACCTTGTCGCCGCCGTGAGATCGCTCTTGCGGTGGAGCAAATGATCTTGATGAGAATGATATTGATGCTGTTTCCCGGTAACGGAGCCAACTGATGTTGCGTGGAATATCAGGTTTGCGGTAACAGTGTCAATCTTGAGGATATAAGGCTGTTATGGATGATTCCTCCGGAGAGGGTAGGGTGGTTACTTAGAACAAGGTGGCGGAATAAGCATAAAATAAATAACAAGAGATTGGGCCGGTGGTTAGCGGCAAAATGGCAGAGTTTGGCTGTGTGTGTTTATTCTCCGATCCTTTTCTTTGTTACATATGATCCTCTATTTATAGACGAGCAAGTCGGTCTACTGTTCACGATTAGACAGCTAATGATATAATGATATAATAAGAAATAACTTATACAAGTGTCATAAGTATCTTGGATAAATATCTGTATGCACTGAATCATGTAAATAGTCATGTCAGGCGCCCGCATGCGCCGTCCGTGGCGTCGATAGCGCGGTGATGGCGAGCAGCGGGTGCGATCTTGCCTTTGACGATTAGGATAGAAACCATATGATGGAGATACGTCCGGTTTAGAAGTAAGTGGCGGACGGGAAAGCGGCTAGAGATCGGCGACGACTTGCTATAAGTGGGTGGGGCTATATCGGCGAGGCCCATAATATTTGTATGGGGCCGGGTTGACAGGCCCAATCCGTGGGAACAGTGTCCTGTCACGGGTTAGGTATATCAATTACCAATGTAATGTTTATTATTCTTTTCTCTATCTTATCCTTAATTTATTATTAATCCAACAACTTTTCATTACTTAACAACTATTGCATTAATGACAGTCAAGGACATTTTAGATATTAACCATCAAATTTATGGCATTCAACCACTTTCTTACTGTGTGAAAACACCTAGGATGACTTATATTTTAGAATGGAGACCAGTGCTTTTTAACTAGAGAGAAAGGGGGGGGGGGAGGGGGGGGGGAATTGGAAATTAGGCTGACAATTGTATATTTACCGTCAATAATAACGTAGGTAAATTTTTCTACACATCAATATTCAACAGATAAAGACTTGACTATACGAGAGTTTTTCCCGTCGATATTATTGACGGAAACTGATTTATTCATTCGTTCCTTATTAATTTTCCTTAATGTTATTGACTGGAAAACTTTTCGTTAGTATACATTTATATATTAGTTATGGTGTATTAAAAAAACGATCTAATATATACATTTATTCACGTATGTTTCAACTGTCAAAATTAAAATGGGACTATCTTTTCACACCAATGTTGTTTTACACTTACCAAGAGCCGAGAGTGGGTTTCGTTTGGATATTCCACACGCCTGCCATTCTGACCGTAAATGAGTCCGGAAAATATATACTATTCTGGCCAATTTATGGTCAATTGACACAACAACCATTCTGACCCAATTTGAGTCAGAATACAATCATTATACTGATTTTATTCTAGTCAGAATTTTGAATGTTTTTCAAAGTCAATACCGGTCAGAAAGACATTCTGACTACAATTGAATGAATTTTTTTTTTAATATTCTGTCTGAAATTCAGTCAGAGTCAATAGCGGTGCTCTTATATTGTTGTTGTTATCCTGACCCAATTCTAGTCTGAATGTGTAGAGTATTCCAGACTCAATATTGGTCAGAATGATGCTCTGACTATATATGAGTTTAGAAAACTTCAAACATTCTACCTAAAAAATTGTCAGAATCAACCAATGTGGACTCTCAACACGTATATTCTGACCATATTTCAGTATGGATAATGTGTCACATTCTAACCAAACTTTGGTCAGAATGAACGCGCGTAAAATAAAAAAAAAATAAGGGCGAAATTGAAAATAAATTTATGTGTGATAAGATATAAATTTGTATGAAAAGATATTTCTATTAAAAATTAGATCACTCTTTTAAATTATACAGCTAGACCGTAGTTACTCTTAATTATGTACTAGAATTAATATTCTAAAACATCTTAACAAATAACATGTAAAAGAAGATGTGAGACTAATTAAGCTAGTCTTTCTTTTACTTTCCTCTCCTCCTACCTTTTATTTATTTTTTAAATTTATAAAGGGGAATGTCCTACCTTTTTATATACTACGTCCGTCCCATAATATAATTTAATCAAAAATATTAGGATGCTTTTTTTTCTTTTTCTTTTGATTTCTAACTCCGATCTCAAATTTTTTTCACATGCATTAATTAAGTGGTGATTGTGATAAATTTGAAGGTTAGATATCTAAAATGTCGATTATTATTAATCATAAAAATAATGAATTTTATTAAATCATTGCTCTATGCACTTTTCAAGGAAACATGATATATTGCTATTCTAAAGATAAATAATATGAGAACTAAAACTAAAAATGATCGACATGAATTAAAATCTCTTCATTGCAAATAATAAGTAAGTGCCAAAAAATGATTGAATTCATAATAAATTGATAAGATGAAAAAAATTTCGATAAATATTACTTTGATAATTTATAATTATTTATATTTTATAAGATAAATTTAAATATATAGAATGACTTATATTTTATTTTATTTTTAGAAAGTCTCCTACTGTACTTTTAAATATTGAATTTTTATTCAGAAAGTCTCCTACTGTACTTTTAAATTGACATACCCCCGAACTGTCTTTCTAGTTTCTACCAAAAAAAACAAAAAAAGAAATATAAAAAATATCCCAAACTGTCTCACAGAATTTCAAGCTGGTTTAGTTTAGTCCAAGTCGCATGAGAAGATTTAGGCCCTCACTTCTGGAACTTCTCCGATCATCTTTTTCTTCCAGAGCTGAAATTTAATTCATTTTCACCCACTCAAAGCAAAATTACACATTCTTATTTTTATTAATGGAGAAAAGCCAAGATTGTGCTCTATCCCTCTTGAGGAAAGCAGTGCAAAAGCTTGGTTCTTCCACTGAGGTGATGTTTTAATTCTCCGTTTTAGTCCTTCCTTCTTCTGATTAAACGTTTCTTTCTGTGTTTTAAGAATATACCACACCTGAATTTACAGATTTAAAAAGTTGTTTTTTTTAAAGATAATTATAGCTATCTATTTTTTCTACTACACAGATGAGTTGTATGCTACAATTCCCCAAGTTTTAACCTTTTTCACCTTTTTATTTATTTATTGTTTTTGTAGAAATATGAGGATCAAACATTAAAGAGGTTCTTGATTGCAAGATCAATGGACCCAGAAAAAGCTGCGAAAATGTTTGTGCAGTGGCAGAAATGGAGGAGTGATCTTGTTCCTTTAGGATACATCCCAGATTCTGAAGTTAAAGATGAACTTGAAGGAAAAAAGATATTCTTGCAGGGATTATCAAAGAATGGTTATCCTATTATGCTTGTCAAAGGAAGCAATCATTTTCCTTCCAAAGATCAACTCCAATTCAAGAGTAATAATCACAAGTCACAACCTTCTTTATCTACAATTTTTTTTAGCTGTTACTATGTTTCTGGAATACCTATAATTTCATTTCTTGTTTAGATTTTGTGAGATTTTCTCAAGTAGCTTTATGATGGAAGTTGTGATTATCCCCTGTTATTTAGGTCCATTAGTTAATTGTTTCTTTGTCTTTAATATTGACCGGGGATTACATGGAAAGGTAGCAAAGATTTGGTCAGCTAATTTTATTTTTATAACTAAATCTATAAAGTGTCAACCTTTATAATATTAAATTCTAATACAATAATATTCTAACACAGTTGCTGGTACTGATAAGGTTTTTTATTTGGGATCAAGTTTTCAGTTAGCAAAGGTTATGTCTGGTAAACATCAGGAGTTTTAGCAAGTGGATGGCTTTAAATTTCTTGATGATTTTGTGGCCCTCATGCTTAGTCTCAGTGAAAAAGCTTAGCTTTTATTTTCTTTACTAGTAAAACTAAAGTAGAAAATTGCAACCTAGGGATGGTTAATGCCTCTTACTAGAGGTTTAAGCCTAAATAATCCGACCCTTTCCGGGCCCTGAATCTGCGAATACTTCAATGCACCGGGTCAACCCTTTTCCAGTTCAGGATGTTGCTGATCTTACAGAAAACTGATTATACAATGTTTTTTTCCTCTGTTTTTTTGACTTGTTAAGGTAGCTCACAATATATATGTAGCTCAGTTATAGAAGAAAACTCTGCTTTTGTCTTCCTTTGTTTCTCCCGTGTTATTGTATCAGTAATGTAATGATCATAAGTAGAATCATGTCTAATTTCCGAATTTTTCGAATGTTTGGACAGAATTCGTGGTTCATATACTTGACAAATCAATAGCAAGGTACTTTTCTTCATATAACGAACCTGAATGTTTCTTTCTTACATTCCATCTTCTTGTAAGAAACTGGAATTGTTGTCTTAATAGAATTTTTGTTTACAATCATCCAGTTCCTTCAAAGGAGGCAGAGAAACCGGGGATGAAAAAATAGTTGGAGTTCTTGATCTAAAAGATCTTTCATACAATAATATCGACACTCGTGGTCTGATTGCCGGATTCAAATGCCTACAGGTCCGTAAGATCATCTCTCCTCTTGTAGATGTGGTTTTAACTATAAGCTAATACAGTTCATCCATTATTGAATCTTTTTAAGAGCTTACTGCATTTTCTTTTTTTATGTCTTTCTACTTTTTTTTTTTTTTTTTTGAAGGCCTACTACCCAGAACGCTTAGCCAAGTGTTATATATTATACATGCCTCGATTCTTCGTGAGTGTATGGAGGTTTGTATCCACTTTCCTTGACAAAGCAACTCTTCAAAAGGTATGTTTTTTTGGTGGATACTTTACTAAATGCAGAGCTTAAAGAAGTTGTATAACAGTAAAGATACATTGTTTTTTTTCTTGTTCAAGAACTGTGAACTTAACAGACATCTTATTACTTGGTTCAGATCGTGATTGTAAGTAGCGAAAAAGAAAAAAGGGACTTCATCGAGGACATTGGGGAGGAGGCATTGCCCCGAGAATATGGAGGTCGGTCACAGCTCATACCCATTCAAGACGTTGTACTTCCCCCCATGGAACAACCAAACAGTATCAACAATTAGTTGACACAATTCATTCGGGACGGATGCATAACAACATCATAAATGGTACTGGCATGTATAAATAACAAACCCCCTTTTTATATGAGATGTAAAAGAAAGGAATTTGAAATGCCGTATCAGGTCCTTAATTGTCTTTTCTGAATTGGAGTCGTATTTGGAAACTCTTAGGACACTGTATAATACAAATTTTAATGACAATTCAATCAATCTTTTAGAACATGATCATAATGAGCACCAAATGATACTACTATTAGAGTTGAAAGGTGTCCACAAGGAGAGCCATGATATGAGGATACATTTTCTCTGGGTTGGTGTATCCGTCTTGGTCGTGTTTGTAGACTACATCGATTCCTCGAACCAAATTGAGATTTGTCTTGAGAACGTCTGCCAATGCAGCCTTTGGCTCAAGACATCCTTCGTTTATATCTTTCCACGCATTTTCAACGATTGCCTTCAACTTATCCATTGCCTCCTCTTTTGTTACTTTGTATTGTTTCATGTAGCAATCAATCCCACTTGTAATCTGGCCCCTTTCCTTCTCCATCTTTGCATTTTAAAAACAAACAAAATACTAATGAATGAATTCTAACATGCATGTTATAATAGCTTGGAAATAAATTTGATATACCATACCTCGTAGCCGGCAAGGTCGTCGAGTAGTCGGCCTAAAGTTGCGGTAGATATCATGATTTTAGGATTAGTTTTCAGCCATTCAAAAGCTTGTTTTGTAGCAGACTCCATTCCAAGAAGAGAGGTGGTGGTAAGCAAGAAACAGGGGACTGATATTAGCCCATTTTCCAAGTATTCTTCATAAGATGGTATTTCTCCTTTCATTATCCACTTTGCTTCTGTGTAATAGCTCTCTATATTCTCTTTCATCTACAAATATTTATCAAAAATAAAAATAAAATTTAGTTCAGAAATTTCTTAAAAGAAGGTGTATAAAAAGAAATAAAGGGAAGGCTGGTTAGTGACTACCGTTTGTTTGGCATAAGAAACAGCAAAAGACCTTCCAAGTAGATTTAGCTCTTCTTCAAAGGAAACATATAACTGCAGGAGTGTTTTGTATATTGGTTTCATGTATTCTGGAAGCCCATCGACTTCGGAAATGTCCCACCTGATATATATATATACAATATTTCAGACATTTAAAATAGAAAGATAAACTTAATCAATGGATTGGCGTGCGTGCGTGCGTGTGTGTATATACCTTCGTACAGCTTGGGTGAAAACCTTCAATTCATCGAGAGTCCCGTATGAGTCGTATGTGTCGTCGATGATTGAGTTCAAAGCAATAATTTTAGTGAGCATAACTCTACCAAGTGAGAATTGAGGCTCAAAATAGAGACCAAGGCTCCAAAAATAGCACTCCACTATTCTATCTCTTGCATATGGAAGCTTTGATATCAGTCCCAACTCTTTCCACCAACTGTATATGCATATATATATTTAAGTTGGATTGTCAAATGGTGTAAAGTTTTTTGGAAATACTAAAGTTAAAAAAACCAATTACCTGATAATTTCAGACAACTCTTTTCTATGCAAAATTTGAAGTAAAGTGAAGTCCAATTTAGCAAGCCTGAGAACCGAGTCATTCTTCGATTCATCTTCTTCATAGACAGAAATGAATAACCGAGCCTCAACTCGAGGAATGGCTCGGTGGAGAGGCTGTTCGAGGGCATGAGAAACCCGTCGTGCTAAAGATGGTGGCATATTCGGTATCATCAACTTAAGACGTGTGGTTGAAAATGCAAGAGCTTCTTCTAAAATGTCTTCACCATGAATCATTGTGTGTGCAGCTTCATACATATTCAATAATCCCTTAACATCTGTGCTCAGATCTTCCTTGAAACCCTCAAATATTTCTGTGGATGGAGAAAAACATTATCGAAATATAGAAACCCGCTCATATTGGAAAAACAATAGAAACATTACGTACCAAAATATAATATAATGTTTAAACATAATTAATTTAGTAACTTAGATCAACTATTTTAGACCAAAACCAAAAAATAAAATAAAAATAAACGATGAAGATGACCCTAAATAGTTACTGAATAAATTATTGTTCAAGTACGTAACGCCGTTATGCCTAAGCCCCGAGGCATCAATGTAAACATCCTATTTTCGAAATAGAAAAGAGAAGAAGAAATTAACACTTTACGAGAAGAAATACGAAAGCCATGTTGTCTAAGAAGACGGAAATACAGAGCGATAGTTGATAAATCCGGTTTTTTTTCCGTCACAATTTGAGTAGAAGAAATGAAAATTTCCTTGAGCTCCTCATCAATCTCATTTCGAAAAAGATGGGAGATTCCTAGACGTTCGAGGGCGTCGATGAGAGCCAACTTTTCTTCTACGGCACTATTTCCATCTATCACCATGCACCTCACTTTGCCTTTCAATACTTCTACTTCTTTCGAATATTTATCTAGTGCCTGCAGTTATTGGGAAGGAAAAAAAAAAAAAAAAAAACCTTTGTTTAAATGAAAGAATTTTGCAGAAATTAATGATTGAAAAATAAAGGAAATGAATTAATTAAACCTGATCGTCGATGAAAATGGTTGAAGAAAAACGATCACCCCATATACTTGGAGAGAAAATTAAACACTCGCGAATCATCTCATCTCTATCTTCATCAACTGCAGCTCCAGCAGCAGGGGCCATTGAAGTAATAGGATTTTTTTTTCCTTTTTTTTTTTTGGAGAGGGAAGTAATAGGAATTAAAAGGTTTTTTTTTTTTTTTTTTTTTTGTTGTTGTTGTTGTTGTTGTTGTTGTTGTTGATTAGTACTTATGTATGTATGGCTGTAATTTAATGCAAGCGAGTAAGCGACCATGTTATATGTAGTGCTGAAAAGTATTACTTCATGCCCAGCTTTGGATAGTTCGTTTTGGACAGTGCTATGACAAAATATCCATAATAAAGTATCACTATTAATTTTTGTATCATTAATTATGATATATGAAACATATTGATTTTTATGGGCACACATATATTAATGTTGGAAAAATATGTTATAGTCTTCGTTATTCTTTATTTTATTGTACAAGCATTTCTCTTTGGTTTTCGACTATTTTTACATTTTGTTTTAAAGAAAATTTAAAATACTAGCTTCATCTGTTTCAATTTATTTGAAACTTATTATTCTTTTTGTTGTCCAAAAATAAGTTCTCGTACGACTTCAGATAGGCGTAATGTTTTTGCTTTAATTGTGCAGATTCACATAACTCATTAATGGATGTCTCTTAATTATTGTGAAAATAATACTGTATATAAAAAGGATAAAAAAAAAAGTAAATTAGTTAAGTTTTAAATGGCCTGAGACAGTGATTAATTGATGCCTCCTTAAATATCATGAGTTTAAAATATCTCAAACAAAATTAGACGGAGGAGTACCAACTATCAAGAGACCAATTATAATATTTTTATTTCTTTTACTTTTAATTTATTTTCAATTTAATACTCCCTCCGTCCCCTAATATAAGGTCTTTTGCGCATTTTACTCAGTTTAAGAAAACCTAATAAATGAGTTAATTTTTAATATTTCAATGCAAAATATTATATTATTTTTTCTGAGACTGACTAATACTATTACATTATTTAGTGTGAAAGTGAAAACAATGCATTTAATATTGTATTGTCTTGTGAGAATGACTTATATTTTGAGACATCATAAAAAAAACCAAAAATACTTATATTACAGGACGGAGGAGTATTATTTTTCATTTTATAGATTGAATTAATTACATAATAAAAATATGATAACATGTTTTTACATTATTGTTCGTGACCAAACTTATACCAATCAATTGTTCTCTCACCACGATCAATGAATGTAAAAATATTTTTTTGATGATTTGTTAGGACCTTATTCTTACTCATATTGATATAAGGCTGCTATCGTAAAGATTGTTTTGTTTAATAGGAATGGTTTAAGGGACAACAAATTTGTCATTTAATATTTTCTTTTAAGTTTTTTTTATTTTTATTTTTATTTTTTATAATCAAAGGATGAGGGGTTTCCTCGTGTTGCACTTTTTTTTTTTTCTTTTTTAACCTAATTGTTTCCATTTTCAGTAACATAGTCGGGGCGGCTTTAGCAAGGAGGGTTTGGGTCAATTGACCCCAAACCCAAAAAAATAAAAATAAAAAAATTCTATGTATTTTTCTTTTATCATCTTTTGAAAATTTTATCATTAATATGCATTAACTGACTCGTTAATTTTTTGAAATATTGACTCTTGCCCTGTATTTATATTTGGATATTTAAAGTTTTTTTTTTTTTTTTTTTTTTTTTTTTTTTTGTTTTTGAAATGTTGGATATTTAAAGTTAATGTATTAAAAACTTGTAATATGATGTGTTATTCTTGAATCTTGACCGTATCCCGTATCACAAAATTCCTGTAGCCAAAACATAGTACAAATTTTTCCCTTCTAACCCCCGTAAGAAAATTGCTATGGAAATGATCAATCATAAAGACATGCAAATTTCATTAAGTACATCTCATATATATGTGTATATATAAGAAACACTTATAACCGCATTGACCAGGGTAAAGACATGGTAGTACTAAAGTGTATTACACTTCAAGGTATTGACCAGAATTCCTCATCCCGCCCTCAATAAAAAAAATATTTATAAACCGTATAAAATAATTTGCAAAATGCAGAATTTGCCAAAATAAATTTAAAAAAAGAAAAGAAAAGTCATCTGTGTTTCTAGCTAGTCTTATTTGGCAACTTTTATTTCAAGTCTTATCTTATCGGATTAATTAATGAACATATCGACATTTATGTGTTCAACAAAACCGCTTCGATCTGCTTCTCCTCAACAATAAAGGCATAGCAGACCGAGGAAAAAACAAAGATAACTAAACCCTGTCGGGTGGTGGGACCAAGATTTTAGTTTAGTGAGTCAAATTCTTATTAAAATATCATAGCATTATTTTTTTGAAAAATTCACAAAAATATAAATAAGAATGTTTTGTTAGTTTAGATTTCGGAAACTATTAGCTATTTTTATTTATTACTTATTACAAGCACGCGTATCTTTATACGTAATGATACATAAACGCGTATCTTAATACACCCGGTGACCTTATGTATGTGTTAGTCTAGAATGATGAATTAATAGACATATTATGGTAGCTACCGCTTAATATGATGAATTAAAAAACTATGAATATTAAGAATCAATGTTTTTTTATTCTTGGTCAAACAGTAAATAGATATAAGGATGTAATAAATTTTTTTTTTTTTTTGTGTATAGAGACCGCATGACAAATAACGAGATAAAAAAAAAAAGAAAAGTTTATCAAACTATCTTAATAAAAAAGGGAAAACATTAATAAAAACAAAACCAAATACTCCCTCCGGTATTTTAACCGTCATATTTGGAGAAAAAATAATTGACCATATTCATCTAAAAAATGACTAATCTTAAGCTAAAAAGTGACTGGGTTCATCCAAAAATAGCGATTTTTTTTTCTTCAAATGTGAGTAAAAAAACGGAAAGAATATGAGATAAGAAAATAAGAAAAAATTATCAAACTATATTAATAAAGAAAAGGGAAAACATAAATAAAAACAAAACCAACAGGTTTTGATCCTATAAAGGAATGGATAGGATCAATAATAAGGTATTTCACCAATTGAACTAAAAGAACAATTTTATAAAATAATGTTTGAAATAATATACATATCTGCTTTTTTAACATTATTAGAGGGTATATTCTAACTTCAGATTGAAATTTGAGTGGGGTAGTGGACTTCAGGCCCATGTGGTCCGCCCCTGCACCCCGTAGTTAGAGCAACTCTAATGACCATTTTGATTTATGGAGTCTATTTGATTGTAGGGACCACAAAATAGATGTCATGTATAAAATAATTCAAGTTAGGTGTGGTAATGACTTTTATTTATTAAAAGACAATTTTTGAATAAAAAAGAAAAAATAAAAATGAACTTCGGTTAATAGCAGGGTGATTTGGTGGATCTGTCAAGACTCATGGCGTGTAATCCCCATAATGATCCAACAATAAACGGAGATAGAGAAAATCCACCTTAAAGGCAAGAATCTCTAGGATCCGAGCTGTGTGAGCTCGGCTACTCTCATCCCGCCCTCTTCAGGTCGGCCGAGGAATAAGGTCAACCTATCCATGCCCGACCTTACAAGTCGGCCTAGGCATCTACCGTAACCAATTCCCCACGTGCAAGATAAATCGAATAAATATGGGAAGAATCCCATGCCATAACTACTTTGATCCTGATATTTGAATATGTCCATGATTATCTCCTCTATCATTATATATTCCTTAGGGAACTCGAAATTAGAGTCCACCAGAGACACGCTACGCGCAAACACTAGGTCATAAGCCCCTCTATATAAACAATCCCTAAGGAACTACGAAGACTTGATTCCAATACACACATTGGATATGTAGGCGACTGAGAGATCTGATTTCTCAAGTGCGACCTAATCCACCACAAAAATACCCCTCTTCTCGTTTTATTGTTCTTGAAGCTTTTGCATATTGTCATTAGGAAAAAGCCCTGGATTTATTAACCCAACGATTTTTAGCATCGTCGATTAGCATTAGAAGGAGGGCCTATCAACGATGGATCTCGTTCAAAGCTTCAAAAATCAATATGGTAACAACACGACAATAGGTAGCTAATGGCGACCACGCTTAACGGCGTGATGAGTCGAATGCTAACAATCAAAACCCACAATGAGGAAGAAATCCATCTTGACGCCGACCATCAAGCCTTGGTGGATCAACTTGTGGCCTCGGACGGTGCAACTAAAGAAGCCATCCTCAGCGCCGCCTTGGCGAGGAGAGGAGAGATGAGAAGAAGAAGACCGTGAGAAGAGGAAGTCCTGGAGGAAGAGGATCCTCTCGAATGAGGACTTACAAGGCCATGATATACAGGAAGAAGGAGATCCGTCAGAAGAGAAGTCGGAGCAGAATTCGGCGGAAGAGGATCCCAATGACAAATTGTGGGAAGAGACACCTCCCCTCCGCTAAGGCCTAAACGGGCCATGAAGGATGATCTTCGTCCTCTTCTAATTTGAGAAGCGGTGATAGTCCCGAAGCAATGGGCGCTTTGACAGAGCCGAGCTAGACATCATAACAGGAAAAATTGGCCCTTGAATCACCTTTCTCTGAGCATGTGGAAAACTACCCTCGACCCACCAGGCTCAAAATACTGAAGTTGGAGCCGCACAATGGGACTAAGGATCCTCAGGATCATTTGTTTCAGTACCTTACTCACATGAATCTCGATTGTGTCCCGGACGAGATGAAGTGTAAAGCTTTCCTGCGTTCTTGTTGGTGATCTCGGGAGTGGTTTAAGAGGATCGCCGAACAATCTCCAATTTTGATACTTTAAGGACAATGTTCCTTAACGCCTTCATTATGGCCAACCCTTCTAGAGAAATACAAACCCATTTGTTTACTCTCAAACGAAGCGGGAAGAAACCGCACTCTGATACCTCAAGCGATTCAATGAAGAGTCCATGCGATTCGAGACACAAATGATCACATCCGAATTGCTTCTTTCGTCGCATGGCTACGACGAGAGGAAGGTTATACGCTAAAGTGAGCAAAGCAGGCTTTTTACATCTATGGAAGAATGCTTGGAGGTTTCCTTCAAGCATTGTCAAGAAGCGAGGCCAATCGACTAAAGCACGAGTCGGAAAAGCGAGCACATAAAGGAGAAAGCGGAGGATCCGCCCGACGGGGAAGAGAAAGGCGAGCGGGGAGATTGATCGAGGCTAAATTCACCCTTCAAAAACAATTTATAAAGACTCGAAACCGTGGGTAAACTAACTCTCTAACCGGCGGTGTACCGGGTCGATTGCTAGAATAGCTACACAGAGTGACGCAGTCGAACCCGAGGAAAGTGGTTGCAAGTACCAAAGTGAGCGTATTACTTAGTCTAGGTGAACAATCTTTTTAAATTGTTTGTATACTACAACGACACTAAAGTGATTCTTACTAACGAGTATAAAGATAGAAAAAAAAGAAAGAAGAGTAACTACTAGATTCAAAGATAGGTTAAGGGACATAGCCGAACCATGATCAAAATAGCTAGTTTCACCCCAAGGAATGACAAAACCGGGAGTGTGCATTAAACGAACGAACTCTTGCATTCAATTTCACGGGTGCGTACTCCTAATCCCGGTGCTAAGGTCTGAACAACTCTCTCCTAACACCTTATGCCAAATTAATTACCCTTCCCTAAAGAAGGTTCACTAACAAGACATGATAAGACCTAGAGCCGCTTTAAACGTTAAAACGAGTAACCTCACTCTAAGCAGTGATCATAGAACCCTTTTCCCACATATTTCTATCTGAACAACTCTCAAGATTGATGTGTGTGATTTTTGACCTAGGTGATCAATCTAGCCCAAATCTGTTATAACAAGTTCTAAGACATGAAACATACAAGATGCAACAATAAAAGCACTACCCACTCCCGATTTCATCACCCAAAGGGTGATTTCACTAATTTTCACATGATTCGGCTATGATGATGTTTAGCTACTCATTATGCTAAACAAAACATACACAAAACAGTAAATGAAAGCCATAACAAGTCAAAGAAAGAGGAAATTTACCATTAATTTACAGAAATTGAGATTAGATCCAAAAATTACAAAATAGAGAAGTAATTAAAAGGTGGACTCTTAGTGTTTGGAATGGAAATCTAAGCTAAGAAATGGAAAGATTAAGCTAATATTATGTTGATGTAAGCTAAGATAAAGTATTCTAAGTTATTACAAAAATCGAGCTAAGAAATGGGTAGAGTTTTGCTAAGAGAATGGAGATATCAAGAAATAGTCTAAGGAGGTATATTTATAGGTGGGAGAAAATCTGCAGAAATCGTCTTCAAGCGCACGTTTAGGGTCTTTGAGGCGGCGTTTGACATCTTCAAGCGCAAGTTTGGATTGGTGCAAACGTCGTCTCGCTTCATTTTAGGCGGGGGCTTGACTATCTTCATCTGGAGCATACGTTTAGAGAGGTTCAAGCGTGCGTTTGGTGGACTTAGACGCATACATTTAGGATGGTCAAGCGCGCGTTTGAAGAGTTTGAAAGCAGCGTTTAAGGTGTTTTCAAACGCGCATTTGGAAGGCTTGAACTCTGTATCAACTTGTGGTCCTTTGAACGCATGTTTGGGGGGTTCAAACGTGCGTTTGAACCCCTGTTGCCCCAAATCTTCAATTTTCTTCCTTTTTGATCTCTCCTCTTGCCTCGATCATACCTTTTGCCACAAATCATCACCTCTCGGGTCCTCGTGACACCAATACCCTTACACATCATAAACAACCAAGAACATCCAAACAATTCCGGAGGGTAAAAGTGCTCGGGAATATGGTTAATATCAACAAAAAGGGTAGTAATTCATCAAAGTAGCGGAATCACTCCTCGTGCCATGAGCTCACGAAAACACCCAGCGGTCTAAATCACCCAAAATGTCTTGAAAATGTGATAAGCGGGGATAATTAATGCACGGAGTCACGTAAAGTTGACTCTCATCGAGATCGGCGCCCGGGTTGGTCAGCGATCGGTCCGAGAAAGATGCGCCTTGCGGCGAAGGGCTTTCCAACCTTGAGCAGGCCCGACGAGCAGGTCCACCGTAGTTATGGAAAGATAAGTCTTAGCCGAACTCCACCTCGAAGGACACCCGAGAAACGAAGGGACGAGAACAAGTTATGCTCATATCACAAGGGCATGACTTAGACAGCTGTAGAGATTTTCAGAGAGATTGTGATGCAGAAGTAGCGGATGGAAAGTTAGATGAGGTTGTGGACTAAGCTCACCTCGCTGAACCTCATGGTCAGTCGCGACTATCCGTGAAGGATTTTTAACCAAGATCGAGGTCGGCCGGAGAGCCTCGAAAGAGAAGAGCCTAATCTCACGAAGGAGAGCAGCGGAGTAGAAAACCGCCCGATCAACACTATCAACACTATTATGGCGGGCCCGACAACATATTTAGGGAAATTGGTGGCACTAACGCTCGACCGGGGAGCTCGGCGACAAACAAAAATGATGAGAGAGGCCTACTCGGAAGTGATCTATATTTTGGGGATCCACTTCCATTGATTTACGAACAAAGAGGGCCTGGTTATAGAGAGCCATGGTGAACAAAAATGCAGTAAAGAGGATTCGCGTCGATACATGTAATGCCGTCAATGTACTCTACTATTCGACCTTTCGATCTATGAAGCTCAAGGACTCAGATTTACTTATTTGGTCTCCGCACCAGCTGTTCAGGTTGCGGACCTCCAGTCCATCCTATGGGGATGATTTGACTTGCAACAACATTTGGAAGAGAACCAGAGGGTAGGACACTCATGGTCACCTACGTCGTAGTCCGGGCTTCATCAGCATAAAGGCCTCCGAACTGTAATCTCTCCAGCTCATATCAGCCTAAAGTTCCTTACCATCGGTGGCTCAGTCGAAATCAAAGGAGACCTGGAGGTCGCCAGGAGCTGTTATGCGGCCACGATTAAAAGCAAAGACGTAGTCCTAGCCTGAAGAGCTCGGCAAGTTCCTTACAACTGTTGTTTTTCATTCATGCAATTTCATTTATGTTTGCTTTACTGCAATTTGATTATCGATCCTTTACGTTTGGAGCGATGTTTGAATAAATTGCGCCTTTGGGCGCCAAGTTTTTAATTTTCCTGTTTTCTATTATTAAAAATGTCTATAAGTCCATGATAACATACGAATATTACCATTAATTATACCTTTATTTATCCCGAATCGTGCTCAAGAGGGGATGGATAGGCTCGTAATCATATGGAATATATGTTAAATCTTTGTGTGTATGTTCCTAGGTTTACGATTCTGCATCGTGTTATTATCCCGAGGATGCAGTACTATTTCGTCTTGTTTTATACACTTTTCAGGATGTACCAAAATCAGTAGCGACTAAGGATGGATCTGGACCGAAGGAAGAGCATTAGGCCAAGTGAGGAAGTCAGGAAGAGATCTTCCAAAAAGGAAGAAAAAGCGCCGGATTAACCGTGGGCTAGGCCCAATTTTCTTAGGCCTTGGAGGGACTGGCCTGAAGTGCGCATCTACTAGGTCGGTTAGGGTTTATTTGAGTCATAAGTCGGCTAATGTATCTATAAAAAGCCGCATGGCTGATTGTAAAAGGAGAGCATAATACTTTGATAGATTTTCATATACATTATTATCAAGTTTGATGAAATAAAGTTTCTTTAGCTTTTGGTTATTTTTTCTACGGTTTCCTTCCCTCCTTACCATCTCTAGCTTGAGTGGATCAAGCTAGATCCCTATAATCAAAGGTATGAAGTTTTGAACGTTCCTTTATGTCTTTATTATGGTAGTGGACTTGGAGCGCACATTTAGGATGGTCAAGCATACGTTTGAAGAGTTTGGAGCAGCGTTTAAGGTGTTTTCAAGCGCGCGCATTTGGAAGGCTTGAACTCTGTATCAACTTGTGGTCCTTTGAACGCATGTTTGGGGGGTTCAAACGTGCGTTTGAACCCCTGTTGCCCCAAATCTTCAATTTTCTTCCTTTTTGATCTCTCCTCTTGCCTCGATCATACCTTTTGCCACAAATCATCACCTCTCGGGTCCTCGTGACACCAATACCCTTACACATCATAAACAACCAAGAACATCCAAACAATTCCGGAGGGTAAAAGTGCTCGGGAATATGGTTAATATCAACAAAAAAGGGGTAGTAATTCATCAAAGTGGCGGAATCACTCCTCGTGCCATGAGCTAACGAAAACACCCAGCGGTCTAAATCACCCAAAAATGTCTTTGAAAATGTGATAAGCGGGGATAATTAATGCACCGGAGTCACGTAAAGTTGACTCCCATCAGAGATCGAGCGCCCGGGTTGGTCACTGATCGGTCCGAGAAAAGATGCGCCTTGCAGCGAAGGGGCTTTCCAACCTTGAACAGGCCACGAGAACAGGTCCTCGTAGTTATGGAAAGATAAGTCTTAGCCAGAACTCCACCTCCGAAGGACACCCCAGAACGAAGGGACCAGAACAAGTTATGCTCATATCACAAGGGCATGACTTAGACAGCTGTAGAGATTTTCAGAGAGATTGTGGTGCAGAAGTAGCGGATGGAAAGTTAGATGAGGTTGTGGACTAAGCTCACCTCGCTGAACCTCATGGTTAGTGCGACTATCCGTGAAGGATTTTTAACCAAGATCGAGGTCGGCCAGGAGAGCCTCAAAGGAGAAGAGCCTAATCTCCTGAAGGAGAACGGCAGGTAGACAACCGCCCGATCAACACTATCAACACTATTATGGGCGGGCCCAGCAACATATTTAGGGAAATTGGTGGCACTAACGCTCGACCAGGGAGCTCAGCGACAAACAAAAATGATCAGAGGCCTACTCGGGAAGTGATCTATGGCCCCAGGGATCCACTTCCATTGGTTACGAACAAAGAGGGCCTGGTTATAGAGGCCATGGTGAACAAAAATGCAGTAAGAGGATTCGCGTCGATCTGTGTAATGCCGTCAATGTACTCTACTATTCGACCTTTGGTCTATGAAGCTCAAGGACTCAGATTTAACGCCGGTCTCCGCACCACTGTTCAGGTTTGCCGGACCTCCAGTCCATCCTATGGGGATGATTTGACTTGCAACAACATTTGGAAGAGAACCAGAGGGTAGGACACTCATGGTCACCTACGTCGTAGTCCGGGCTTCATCGGCATAAAGGCCTCCGGCTGTAATCTCTCCACTCATATCACCTAAAGTTCCTTACCATCGGTGGCTCGGTCGAAATCAAAGGAGACTGGAGGTCGCCAGAGGCATTATATGCCACGATTAAAAGCAAAGGCGTAGTCCTAGCCGAAGAGCTCGGCAAGTTCCTTACAAGCTGTTGTTTTTCATTCATGCAATTTCATTTATGTTTGCTTTCTTGCAATTTGATTATCGATCCTTTACGTTTGGAGCGATGTTTGAATAAATTGCGCCTTTGGGCGCCAAGTTTTTAATTTTCCCTGTTTTCTATTATTAAAAAATGTCTATAAGTCCATGATAACGCATACGAATATTACCATTAATTATACCTTTATTTATCCCGAATCGTGCTCAAGAGGGGATGGATAGGCTCGTAATCATATGGAATATATGTTAAATGTGTGTATATGTTCCTGGTTTACGATTACGCATCGTGTTATTATCCCGAGGATGCGTACTATTTCGTCTTGTTTTATACACACCGAGGATGTACCAAAATCAGAGTGACTAAGGATGGATCTGGACCGAAGGAAGAGCATTAGGCCAAGTGAGGAAGTCCAGGAAGAGATCTTCCAAAAAAGGAAGAAAAACTGGCCGGATTAACCGTGGGCTAGGCCCAATTTTCTTAGGCCTTGGAGGACACGAAACTGAAGTCTGCCGCATCTACTAGGTCGGTTAGGGTTTATTTGAGTCATAAGTCGGCTAATGTATCTATAAAAAGCCGCATAACTGATTGTAAAAAGGAGAGCACAATACTTTGATAGATTTTCATATACATTATTATCAAGTTTGATGAAATAAAGTTTCTTTAGCTTTTGGTGATTTTTTCTACGGTTTCCTTCCCTCCTTACCATCTCTAGCTTGAGTGGATCAAGCTAGATCCCTATAATCAAAGGTATGAAGTTTTGAACGTTCCTTTATGTCTTTATTATGGTAGATGTACTAGTAATTACGTGTTATAGTTAATCTGCATGTTTAACAACCCCATAATTTACTTGAATTAATCAGAACGAAGCAATGTAGATTCCAGAATAGGAACCACCGCCCCCGGTAAACCAGCGGTCTATACCGATTTACCGCGGCAATATTTAGAAACCTAATCTGGAGATTCAACGTCAGCTACGTTGATCGACATGATTAATTAAAACGATTACTTAGGTAATGAATCAAGATATTTGGACGATTTAAATCCATGTTCGGACCACTTATTAGGCTTTAATCCACATTTTTTTTTCATTTTTTTTTTGCTGCAATAAAGGCAAAATAATTTTACTCGGACTAAACTACCCCTACTAACACCAATTTCGGTCGTTTCCTCCTTAAAAGAGCCGATGCATCCATTGAATTTGAGCATAAAATTTGCCCGACCAATCATATAAGAATTAGACTACTAACATATTACGATCGGGCGCTTCCGTAGCTCAATTTTTTTATTCAAGTATAAAACTACCACCTCGACCGGTGTCTCCCATGTTGGTTTGGTTTCCTTCACCGCGAATCGTTTTTCTTGCAAAAGGGTAGGGTGATTCAAGAGGATCGCCATGCTTACAGAATCGGGCCAAAGAACCATATATGGCATCAAGATTGCGGCAAAGTATAAAAGCTCTAAGACCAAGTGTCCTACAATTGCCTGCTCTAATCACAACTTGACGATGCTAAATAATGCACCACCAGTGGAAAGAGGCCACGTGTAATCTAAGGATGAGCTGTAAGAGATCGAGATGGCTAAATATGAACAAAAGATGGTGTTTTTGTTGTATAACGGTGAGTCCAAGAATGTATCTTGGATTGCCTCACGTATCTGTGTGAAAGTCCAGGAATCAAGCCTTACGTAGTTCTGGAATGATGTATTTATAGGCACATGTCCTTCTTATGCCCTAGAACTAAGCGGTGGAGTTATTGTCATAAATACCCTTAAAAGGGCCTTGCCTCCTTTCCCAGTAATGTCTGTGGGATGTGGGCCCAGAGCAGCGGCTAACGTATCGAGATCGACTCGAAAGCGGCCGGCGTGGGCGCCGAGTTGAGACACTTGGTGAATCCCACTCGAAGCGTGGTCTTCACCAAATACGTCTAGTATCGACCCGATGCCGATAGCCGACCAGACTTATTCAAATACCGGATGGACCAATCGAGATAATTCCACGTGGAGGTGTGTATTTCTCGTATCATCGCATAAGCCCCGGATCGGAGTGAAGCTCATCTCGAGTCTTTGAGATCGGATCGAAAATTCAAATAACCCTCTCGACCGTGGTCTTCTTTAGGCGGAACGCGGTGTCCTATCTACCCGATCTAAGGCCATCGTAGGATGACGTCATCTTGTACTAGCATTAATGGGTGCGAGGAAGCGAAGCGTTTATGCGGTCCACTACCTTGATTCTCGCGTTATGTATCCTATAAGCGCCCCACAATCTCCACCCTTTCAAATCATTTGCAAAAATTCACACGCATAAAAGGAGTCCAAGAGCTTGGCGTTTTCATTCGTCATTTTAATCTTCAATGAGTTTAGGTTTCTTAGCCGAAAGTTCAAGTAAGCCTAAACTCACTTAAATTCTCCTTCTTATTTTTATTTCTTGCATCTTCTCCTTAAGTCCATGTCTAGCGGTGATAGCGACTCCCAAAATAGAGAGGAGATTGTTGGCGAGGTAGAATCGCAGAAGAAACAATTTCGAGAACCCAAGCGCTTCGGTGAGAGATTGCCGGAGAAGAAGAAGAGGAGGAGGCAGGGAGGCATCCCTCGACCCGTTGAATCATCTCGACTGTTGCCAGGCGCAAAACCAGGATGCAAGGCCAGGGACCGTGCGGATGTGTGTCAAATCTAACGCCAGAGAAAGCCAAGGCGATCTGTTTAAGATATGAAATCCCTACTCGTCGACCACATTAAAGTGTCACACGATCGATACCGATTCGCATGCGACCCTCCCCTTGGGTTCTGTGCCATATCTGGCGCAATTGAGAGAGGGATTAAGATTCCCCTTCGACCCGTGTCTAATCGCCGTCCTTCAACATTACAAGATCTGCATCACCCAGCTCGCTCCCAATGGGATCGGGGCGTAATGGGTTCATGGTTGGCGTGTCGAATCGCCAAGGTTGAATTCTCGGTTCGACTATTCCGTCGATACTTTGCCTTGGCGAGTTTGCGGGGCGTGGGATGGTATACATTTGAAGCGTCCTCACGGCATCGGAGTTCGTGAGGAAAGTGATCTCGTCTCATGGCGATCGAAACCCAACTTTTTCTTTATTCGGCATGGTCGATTAATATCGACATACATACTTGGTTCCAAAGGCGCAAAAATGGCATGATCGGCTCAAATCGGATGTTCGGCCGAGTGCGCGATCATCGAAGCGCGCTCATCCCGATGTTGCGACTCGGAACCTACATTCTCTATATCCGTTTCTTCGACATCGAGGCGGTCAGTCCGGCGCTTATCCGGAACTCGATGAGGATGTTCGAGTTTTGCGTGAAAGCGACTTATTCGCTGTTGAAGCTATTGTACTTGTATTTTCTAGATTTTTAATCTTTGTTTTAACGTCGACCTATCTCTTGTTCATGAGTGGAACACTTTGCAAGGCTAGAGGCGATTGGAAAGATGCCCGACCCTAAAAAGGTAGATCCCCGCACAATCCAGAAATGGTGGCATCAGTCGAAAAGCCTTCCTCGGGTACATCCGGCGGACAAAGGGTGCGACTCGTTCTTCTACTCCCGCCCGGCATCCGAGATCTTAAGAGTCGCCTGACGAGGCTAATGTGGTAGAGGCGACCGAAGGTGACCGTCTCGAGAAAACGCCATAAATCATCCGAGGTGAGACACGGGGTCGGGAAGGAGACCCGTAACCTTGCTCCACCAAATTCTCTGAGGCGATCCCGGGATGAGCGTAGCGAGAAATGGAAGGCATGACTCGGAGGAGCTACGACCTTATCATGAAGAGTCAACGAGTTGTGAGTCTTCTTTTATTTCTTGTATCTTCAAGGTTTTGTCTCGACGAAGTTAACAATGTTTCACTTTTTGCGGACTCGTGCGGCGCGAAAGTGGTGTTAAGCGAATCGAGTCTCCCCTCGGCGGCTTTAGAGGAAGCGAAGGAGACAATTGCTAAGCGACATCGGATCTCGAGAATTTGAAAGCTAAAGCGATAAGTTGGACGATAGGCGCTGGCTCGGAGTCGGATACATCTAAGGCGAGAAGACACTGTCTGCTTAGACGCATTGGTGGCGGCGGTAAAATCGGTGGATCAAACCTGAGGTGGTGGCTGCCTCTACCAAGGCTCGAGGCGATCTTGGCTCGAGGTCGATAGCTTCACGACCCGCTTGGAAGCGGCTAAGAAGGATTTCACGACATCGGCGAGTTTGATAACGACTGGGCGCTTCGATGAGTCGAGGCCATGAAGGGGTTCTCGAGCGACCGGGCCGAAGTCAAGATGGTCGTCCACGACCGAGGTCAAGAGCATCGGCAAAGCCTATTTATATGACCGAGTCCATTCCCGATATGGCGATACATCACCGATTTCAAGGTGGCGTGTCTCTATAACAAGTCACGTGGTCCCACTACGGAGGAGCGGTGAAGTGAACGCCGAGTTGGATGAGCAGTCGATCGATGCCGACTTCAAACCGATATTCCGCTGATGCTCTTCCCTTGTCGCTTTTTATTGAACTTTTCTTATTCGATCCGGTTGTAATAACATTTACATTTTTATTTGTCTAAACTTGTACTTGGTCATTTCGATCCCATAGACTTGACATTTTAATTTGCATTTTGATCTTTGAATTTGAATCATCACTATGCTTTTCACTGAATATCTTTTGTTTCTTGTTGATCGTTTGTTTAGGGTGTAGTCCTTTTGAACTTAATTCCCTTGAAAATGTTGCCTTATGGGGTGTAGTCCTTCGGACTTAATTCCCTCTTGGCCCCTCGAAGTGTAGTAGGAGTTCATGACTCCTGGTACACTTGAGTATGAAGTCGACCTAGCATTGTCTTTGCCTTGTTGGCTTGACTTGGCTTTTGGGTGAGCTCGATTCGACTATTACGCTTTTGATCGGGCACATCGTGGTGCTTATGATCGAGCCGAGTTAAGGATCCATCGTGGGATCCTCCATTCGCTTAGCATCGTGGCTTCTTGGCATGTCGGAAGTGATATAAGCATTATCGGTGACTTGGCTTTATTCACTATTTTGTTTTAAATCCGCCCATTGCTTAGCATCGTAGCTTACTGGCATGTCGGGAGTGATATAAGCATTGTCAGTGACTTGGCTTTATTCACTATTCCCTTCAGCTTAATCGTCTCGAGGTGACTTAAGCACTGTCAATGACTTGGCTTTTTTCACCATACAGCGCTGAGTTGTTCGGGTCGGAGAATGGATGTCGCGGTCGATTATTGCATAATTAAAAAGAAAAAGAAACCATGCTTAATAAAAGGAATCGAAATATATCGTCATATCGACCTATTACAATTGGTGAGAATAGAACTGCAAAAGTCATGAAAAATAGAAAATAATTTAAACATAATACTTTACGAGGTTGGTGGCATGCCAAGTTCGAGGATCGTGCTTCCATCCGACACCCAAGTGATATGACCCTTCAGGGTGTACTTTCAAGATTTTATATGGACCTTCCCAATTCGGCTCGAGCTTGCCTATTGGGTCCTGTGGCTTCATTTTTTCTCAATACGAGGTCTCCTACTTGGAAGTATTTGTATTTCACCCTCGCGTTGTAATACTGAGCAATCTTTCTTTTATAACTGGCCATCCGATACGCCGCCATTTCCCTCTTCTCTTCGACATTGTCTTTTTCTTCTCTTAGATCGGCAGCATTAGTTTCGACATTATAAGCTAAAACCCGAGGCGATGCTAGTCCGATCTCTGCAGGTATCACGGCTTCACATCCATAGGCCATGGCAAAAGGAGTTTCTTGGGTTCTTTGAGTTGGGTCTTTGTGCGATATGACCATAATATCTTTGATGGCGCCAGCTGCCCAATCTCGACCTTCATCTTCCAATCGTTTCTTCAATCCAAACTTGATCTGCCTGTTTGTCTGCTCGACTGATCCATTAGGTCGAGGTCGGGACGCGGCGTCATTCGTGTGCTCGATCTGAATTCTTTCAACCAGTGCACTCTATCATCAAAAGCGAGTCCGTTGTCGAGACCGGATACTTGAATTCGAACCTACACAAAATATTCTCCATAGAAATTTTTGATGGTCAGGCCACGATGTCGATGAAGAGCTTTGGCCTCGACCCATTTAGTAAAATAATCAACCGCAACGACGACGTACTTGAAATTCCCAGGAGCTCGAGGTAGGGGTCCGATTATATCGACTCCCCATTCATCGAACGGCCATACAGACTCGATGGCATTCATTTCTCGTGCTTGCTGATGAGTTACCACGTCGTGTACCTGGCAGGCTCTGCAACTCATTACCAATCGACTCGCATCTTTTTGCATTGACGGCCAGAAATATCCTGCCAGTTTGCACTTCCTTGCCAACATTCGAGCTCCGCAATGATTACCACAGACTCCTCGGTGTATCTCTTCGAGCAGATAAGCCCCCTCTTCTTCCGATGCACATCGCATCAAGGGTTACAAATGATTTTCGATAAAGCACATAATCGAAAAAAGCGTACTGGAGGCTTGAAGTCGGATTTTTACGGCCGAGATTTATCGGTGGGAGGGTTCCATCTTTCAAGAATAGTGCTATAGGATCCATCAGGTCGATCTTTGGACCACGGGTTGCACGTCGACCTCGTTATAACTCCGCTCTGCTAGCATCTCAACCGAACTTTCCTCTTAGATTTGAAATTACGCGAGTTTAGACAACGCATCGGCTCGCTTGTTCTCACTTGAAGTACTGTTCGATTAGGATCGTCTTGAATTTCGACATCAACCCCTGAACAACCTTTAGATAGCTTTTCATTGATTCTTCTTTAGCTTCATACTCTCCCCGCACGTGATTTACCACGAGTTGAGAGTCGCTGTATACCAGAAGGTTCTCGACCCCCAACTTTGATGCTAGCTTTAAACCTGTGATTAAGGCCTCATATTCGGCTTCGTTGTTCGTAGCCTTGAACTCGAACCGAAGTGCATACGGAAACTCTTCTCCTTTCGGACTAATTAGCGATAAACCAGCTCCAGCCCCTCTTTACTCGAGGCACCATCGGCGTGAAGTGTCACTCGCTCCTCGATGGCTATTTTCCTTGCTCTGGCGAATCGACAACCCATACGCTAAAAGTCGGCTGAAACTTGACCCTTGATGGTACGTTCGAGGTAGAAACTATATGTCGTATTCCGCTAGCTCGACAACCCACTTGGTTAATCGACCCGATGTCTCGGGCTTTGCCAAAATTTGTTTTAACGGTTGGTCAGTAACCACAGCAATAGGATGTGCTTGGAAGTATGGCTTCAACTTCCTCGACGCATGAACTAAACTCAGCGCTAACTTCTCCGCAGGGGTATATCTGATCTCTGCACCTTGTAAGGCTTTGCTGACAAAATAGACTGGGATTTGTCCCTGGTCTCCTTCTCGAACTAAGACAGCGCTTACCGCTTCCTCGCAGACTGCTAGATAAACTAGGAGCTTCTCTCCATCTCGAGGTGAGGATAGCGTTGGCAAATCAGATAAATATTTTTTCAAATCGTCAAGCGCCCGACACTCCCGTCCCACGGAGCGGACTAGCTTTTTCGAATCTTGAAGAAAGGTAGAGCTCTCTGCGCCGATATCGGCGAAAGCGGTTGAGAGCCGCCATCCGACACTGTCAACCTCTGCACCTCTTTGACATTCCGAGGTGTGGGCATGCTTTGAGGGCCTCGATTTTATACAGGTTAGCTCGATCCCATCTCTCGATATCATGTATCCTAGAAATTTCCACGATCGAACTCGAATGTGCATTTCTTTGGGTTGAGCTTCATTTTTGCTTGCTCGCTTATACTTGAAAACTTCTTTCACATCGACAAGAAGCTGTCCCGAGGACTTGCTCTTGATCAATAAATCATCACATAAACCTCATATTCCGACCTATCGCCTCTTGAAAATTTTGTTGGCCCGTTGATAAGTAGCCCCTGCATTTTTAAGCCCAAAGCGGCATCGTAACAAAGCAAAATGTGCCAAACTACTGTGATAAAAGCGGTTTTTTCGAGTCTGTGGGTCCATAAAGATCGATAATAACCTGCATGCGCATCGAGGAACCCGAACACCTCGAAGCCTAAGTGTCGAGTCGACTAGCGGTCGATCTTTGGTAGTGAGTAAGAATCCTTGGGACATGCCTTGTTAAGATCTCAAAGTCGACACACATTCGCCGACTACGATCGGCGGCTTAACTAACTGCTTGGGTTGGCCAACCAATCCGGATAAAATACCTCTTTCACGATCCCCTTGTGAGCAACTTGTCGACTTCCTTCTTCACCGCCTCTTTCTATCAGGTGCAAGATTTCTCTTCTTTTGCCGCATTGGCTTTTTGGAATCGGCGTTAAGTTGGTGCATAGCTATATCCGCCCGATAGGCCAGGCATATCATCTGCCTTCCACGCAAAAACATCTCGAAACTCAACCAGGAGAGTCGACCAAGGCTTTCATGTCGAGGTGTGGCGAGACACTTCCCGATCTGGACCCTTGACCTCCTTCCCTCAGGCTTCGAACTTCCTCGGTCGGTCGGCGAGAAACCAGCCGATCTTCTTAACTTCTTGGTATCAACTCCTCAACTAGCACTTGCCCAACTCCTTTTCCTTTGATCGTAACCAAGCTACAATTCCGGGCTACCTCAGCGTCTCCCTTGACTTCATGGGTACCGTGCAGGTGGGAAACTTC